>CM069237.1:26616664-26823938 GCA_035582765.1 Acer negundo | reverse complement strand
TTTTGTTATTATTTTTAAGTTGTTTTAATCTCCAACCTTCCACTATAACGATGGATGGATGGAGAAAATGTAATTTTTTAATTTTTTTTTAGGAAATATTTTAGCTTTTTTATTTGATCTCCACCTTCCATCTTTTGAGATGGATGGTGGAGATCCCATTTAAAAACAGTTTTTATTTATTTATTTTTAAAGGAATTTTTGTTTTTTTTTTTTCCAGATTTTTTCAAAGATAACCTTTTTCCTTTAAAATAAAAAAATAATTTGGTTTAATTCACAATTTTAAAAAGAAAGTTTTTCTTTTAAAGAAAAGCTTTTCTTTTAAATTTCATTTGAATTTTAACGGTAGAGATTCATTTTCCGTTTATTTTTTATTCTTTCAATTAATTTGTTTTGAAAATGTACAATTATTTTAAGATTAATTGGCATTAGATCCTTTTGAATTGTACGCGAAATTGCAACTTACCCTCAAAATGTTTTTTTTTAAGCATTAAACCCCTTGAATTTACCTTTTCTTTGCAACGGTAGTCCAAAACCTTACGCCGTTCATATTTCCGTCATAGCAAATTACATAAAGTTTTCCTGATTATATGTATAATTACATTAAATTGACAAAAAAAAAAATAATAAGAATATACCCATACCTCTCTAACCAGTTAACTTGATTTGTACTCTAATATGAATTCGATACGTGTCATCAAATTTTAAAATTTAAAATTAAAATAATGGTTAAATAATAATATAATTTAAAAAAAAAATTAATAATTATTTATTAAATATCCCTAAAAAATAATATTATACCCTTCTTTTATTACTGTTTTTTATTTTTTATTTTTAATTAAAAAAAACAAATAATAATAATAATTTCCAGATTTGGAATCGAACTCCAAACACTACCATTACCTCCCTCTTGAGTAGTGTTAAAATCACTCTCTCAACTCACTCTCTTTATTATAATGTAAGAAGTAGATAACATTTATTTCTTTACATCAAATTTGAAGCCGTTATAAATAATCAGTTTTTTCTATTTATTTACAAATCAAAGCAGCAACTAACCTCTTAAACTGCCCATTTTTTTTTTTTAAATAAACTTTTTTTTTTCTATGGTTTCCAAATTACCAATCCCGGTGAACCGTTGAACTTTTTTTCTTTTTTAATTTCATTCCAACTCATCATTTTCAAACACAAATTTTTTTCAACAATTGTTACATGTAATTTTTTTAATAGCTTTTTTTATTAAATAGTTTTATTGTGTTGTATTAAATTTATATATTGAACTTTTTATTTTCCTTATATCACTGTATAGAATATATAGATAAAAAACTAAATGCCTTTGTTATTTTCCTTAAAAATTATTATTATATATTTCATTTTGTAAAAAATAATAATTAGGTATTGGATGACAATTTGGTAAATAAATAAAGGGTAATTTAAAAAGTTAGTGATTGATTTGATTTGTAAATAAATAGAAAAAATATATCATTTATAATAGCTCTAAATTTAATGCAGAGAAATAAATGTTGTCCATGGATGGGTTTGGAGAGTGATTCTAGCACTCCTCTTTCTCTCCTCTCAACAACGCTCTCATCAAACCCCATCATCAATTCTCTTTCATAATCTTCACTGATCACCACCATCAAACCCCATCACATCATCAACATCTATTAATCTTCAACATCTTCACTTTTTTTTTTTCTTTTAATTATGAAAAGAAAAAAGTGGATATCCAATCTGGATCTACACTTTTTTCCAAAGAACAAAAAAAATAAAAATAAAAAATTTTCTGAACAAAACCAAATATGGACAAAAACTTTTGAACACAAGATCTAGAAATAGAAGCCTAAATCCAGCACTTCACCATCATCATCAACACACCACCATCAGTATCTCAATCACAAAACCCTAACTCACAAACCCATAACCCTAAAATCAACACCATCTCCAAAAAAAATGAACAACAAAGCATCCGGGAGTCCAACCCATCGCTAAGTGGAAACGGTGTCCAAACAAACTCCAAGAAGACATATGATAAGGTAGATTATGAGTGAGACCTAGTAGGGGGGGGGGGGGGCCTCAGATACAAATAACATTTCATCAATCTGTTGTGGCATTTATAGAGTTGTTTGTGTGGATGCACTGCTCTTCACCACTATAATGACCAATAAAATCAAAACACAAATCCAAGCTTCCAAATTCAACCACCCAAAATGCAACCTCCCTTATCCGTGGTGAAAAGGTCACTAACGCCGTAGAGAGAGAGAGAGAGAGAGAGAGAGAGAGAGAGAGAGAGAGAGAGAGAGAGAGAGACTGGATCTGAATCTCCTCCCAATGGTGAGAGTTTAGGCGACGCTGGCGATGGTTAGACAGCGGGTAGCGGGTTTAGGTGGCTAAGGTTTGATGATGATGAGATGTAGGAGGTAGGTCTGACAGTGGTTGTAGTATTGGTGGCTCGATGGCTAGGGTTATCAATGGAGATAAGTAGATAACTAATAAGATTTTTTTTTTTTTTAATGAAAAAATATCTTTAATATATTAAATATGTTTATTTATTTGTTTGTTATTTATTTAATTGAATTTATTAATTTGGAAGAAAAAAATTTTGTTTTCTAATTAAAAATAAAAAATAAAAAACATTGGTATAATATTATTTTTTATTGATATTTAATAAATAATTATAAAATAAAATTCAGAATTTCATTATTATTTAACTATTATTTTAATTTTTAATTTTTAATTTTAAAATTTAATAACACATGTCGAATTCATATTAGATTACAAACCAAATCAACTGGTCAGTTGGGTATGTGTGTTATTATATAATTTTTTTTCCAGTTTAATATAATTATATATATAATCAGGATAACTTAATGTAATTTACCATTACGGAAATATGGACGTCGTAAGATTTTGGACCACTAGTGCAAAGAAAAGACGAATTTAGTGGATTTAATGCCTAAAAAATACATATAGGTGGCAAATTACAACTTCAAATACAATTTTGGAAGGTCTAGTGCCAATTAGTCTTATTTTAAATAAAGGATAAAATAGTACTTTAACTATATTTAACTGTTGCTTTTTTGATTAAATGGACAATTTTGATGTATTTTTTAAAAGTTGAGATAATACTCGAATGCGATTAAAAAAGTGGCATTTCATTACAACATAAGGACTCAAGTGTAATTCTCTCTCTCTCTCTATATATATATACATATATGTATATATATATATATATATAATGGGTCGGGTTATATTAACTCAAATTATAACTCAATTTTTTGACTTCAATATCTCAACCACCCATTTGCTCATGTGCTATTTAATCAAATGGTTAAAATATTAAAGTCAACAAATTGAGTTAGAAACTTGAATTGATATAGTCTAACCCATATATAATAATTAAATTATATATGCATAGAATAGATATTTATAACTGTTCAATTGAATCTGTTTGTATCAAATGATAAGAGAAAAACTTATAGACATAGACCATGAATACGATAATACAATACTATATATATATATATATATGAAAATTTTCATGTCAGTACGTCCTGATATAACTTCATCAGTGCGTTGGATATGGACCATTAGATTTACATGCTTTGACTCAAAATATATACAATTGTCAAAACTTCTTCATAATCTATGACCCACATGTAATACACTAATAGAGTTATATCAGAACGCACTAAACCGTAAATATATATATATATATATATATATATATAACAAAAATTGACACATAGATCACTAAATCAGAGTAATATATTTTTCACTTTGAATGACTAGAAGTGTTTAAACCACTTACGGACGAAGACGATGACTTAAATCATATTGGAAACGAAAATCCAAACTAAAAGTTATTAAGATCCAAAAAAGGAAAAAACAAAAATATGAAACCCAAAATGACTAAATTTGGAAAATCAGTTGCGCATCCTGAGTTCCCAGATGACTATTGTAGGGCTCGTATACTATACTTGACAAAACGTAAAAAAGCGCATAAGCTACACAATGGAGTTGCTTCATATTCAAGTAAACAGCAAAAGTAGTGATTTTTCTCAAGCAAGGTAGGTGCTCACCAAATTGGACATCAAATCAAAATTGGTAAACCTACCTCCAAATGTTTTAATGAGACCTATTTCATATACCTTTTAAGTTGCTTCCTTCAAGGCACACCAAAAACAACTCAGTTTCACAGTTTCTTGAATCTCGAGTGCATCAAAATCTTAATTACTTTACAGATGTCAATGAATACTAAAAAATTTTACAAGCTGTGAATCAAATCCTGCAAACATCTTATACAAAACAATGCTCTTCTGCTATCTAAACGGATGAAAATTATAATTTGAACATATCAGTACAATTACTACAATTTATATCTAACTTCACCACACAAGATATATCTCCATATTAACCATATCCCATTCAGGCCACCAGAGGAACAAGTTTTCTGAATTGCTGCATGCCAGATGACACATTTATCTAATTATAAAAACAATGGAAGTAAATCACATTTATAGAATGGGATCAGGATCTTGTACCAAAGATGAAATATTGTCAATAGTAAAAAGAAAAAAGACGATAAAAAAGCAATAAAATATTTTAGCAATTGAGAAACAGAATAGCATAGGTAAATAGTTGCACCTCAGTTACGAGGAACTCGGTTTTCCTAACAACTTTGTCAGTCCCGGAGGCCTAGTTCAACTTCAAGCTCATCATCCTCTTCAAACAACTTCAATAGACGTGCATACTGCTCTTCTCTTTTCTTCTTTTGCCATAACTTGAAAAGGAAAAATGCAAATCCCCCTACTGCCACAACTGCAGATAATATGATGACTACCTTGGCCCCCGTGTTGCTACTGGACTTGGGAGTAGCCTGAGCCTCAGTCTGTTTTCCCTTTCCCGAACTTGAATCATCAGAAAAAGCTGAAAAAAGGAAAAGATGGACATTGAAAGAACCTAAAATGTAACAATGGCACCAATTCAGCAGAGAAATATTCAGTACTTATGCCAGGTTATTGATTCGTTGGGACCATGTCTGTCATCAGCAAATAACGAACATGTCAACTTAGGCCAGTCACAAAAGGTCGGCCAAGATGAATTGCAGTTACTACCAGAGTGAAAGTCTGGGTGGAAATAAAATGGGCCATATTGCATCAGGTCATAGGTTTGGATGTTGGCTAAACATCATTTAACTATCATTTAACTCAATATACCTGTATCTTGCAAATATTGATTTTATCATAAAGTTCAAGATTCATAAAAACAATTGCAGCCACAAAATATTTTATGGTGTTCCCGATATTTCTTGCAAATCAATGCTTCGTTTGGATATGCATATCAAAATACTTGTATCTGCAATTCATCACGGATCACTTCCAACAATTATGATTTGTGAAAATATGTTTCCAAAAAGGAATAATAAGTATAAAATACATGTATGCACATGTAATAAACTGAAATAAGGAACAATGGTTACTTTAGAATAAGCATCTATTTGATGGAAATATTATCAACGTTGCACTATCTTCCTTTATTAATAAGTGGTTGTCTATTCGCTTCAGTGTTCATGAAGAGCTACAATGATAATTTCATTCCTTGATCCTTTTTGGTATCTTTCTTATACTACTGCTTTCGGTGCATGACTCCTTTTCATACACAATAGATAACTTAAAATGAAGAAAACTCCTAAAAATAAAAGGTTATGCTAGATGTAGAACATGTTCAATATGGAGGTTTTGCAAACCTTATAGAAAGTAGCTCAATGCCACCACAACCATACCACACCCTGATGCCACTGTCTACCACTACAAAAGCCATTGACATTACAACAACACCACCACCACTGCTAGTAGCACCAACATCAAACCACCATCACTATAGCCAACAATACCTGCACTATTATCACCACTAGTAGTGTTACAATAGTATGGAAATAAACTAAACTACAACCACCAGTACCTCCTCCACTGCCACAAAACTCACTCTCTTCAAACTTTTTTTCTCCTTGAAATTTATATAATGATCAACTTAAATTCTAAAGCATGGCCAAAAACAGTCCCTTCCTGTCCTGTTTGTAAGAACCCAATTCAATCACTCGACCGCAACAGAGTAGATCCCTCTTTTCACCGGCACCCAGCACCACCTATTCAAACTCATCTTCGCCAAACAGAGCCGTATTGACCAAACCCACAATTTGATTGCAACTTAAATGTACTAATCCAACTAAAACCACTATACCTAAACAAAGGCATTCAAATTCACTGATGACATTCGTTTTGAAACTCATATCTACATCTTACACAACACAAGAATTCAACACAACATCTAAATTACTATATTTCCAAACAAATTAAACATTTTCAATTTATCAAACAGTTCAATCAAATTCAATTAGAGCTAATTCTTCGTTTTTGCTCTTAATTTTTTGTTTTATCGGCAACCAAACAGATGAATTCAATCATTTAAAAACTCAAACAATTCCAACAGATTCCACAGATTTTAAACATAAAACCGTAGAATAAAAAGAAAATCACAACAGAATAATCATAGAAAAATCGATTTGGATTTTTAGAAAAAAATAAAATAAAATTTGGATACCCAATACGAACCTGAGATGAATTGTAGAGAAATTGAGCAGAATAACAGTAGAGAACGCAGCGATCTACTTCTCCAGATTTCGCTCATCTCTCTCTCTCTCTCTCTCTCTCTCTCGCTTTGGAGA
Source organism: Acer negundo (assembly GCA_035582765.1). NCBI lineage: Eukaryota > Viridiplantae > Streptophyta > Magnoliopsida > Sapindales > Sapindaceae > Acer > Acer negundo. The sequence goes on along the minus strand of CM069237.1, from coordinate 26,817,217 downwards.
GATCGCTTAAAGCTCTTTTTTTTATTTTTTTATTTAACAAATGTAAATTTTGAAACTTTTTATATTTTTAAACTAAAGCTAAAAGCTAAGAAAGTAATATTGACCGACTGACCGACTGCCCGACTGACCGAGAGGAAACCAATTATATTAGTTTATTGAGAACTCTTCATGTATAATTGTAGATGGTCGACATACGGTTAATGTGGATTGTGTTATATTCGAGTGAGGCACAAGCAACTTGGTTCTAACCTGTCGAATCAAACTTGTCGACTACTCTTAAAACTTACAAAAAATAGAAACAAGCAAAAAAGAACGAAAAGAAAGGAAAAAAGGGGATGGTGTTATCTGATTTGAGCCTTAGGTGCTTTTGGACTAGTGGTGGCCACGGTTCGATTTCGGTTGGGTTTCGGTTCAGTTTCAGACCGAAACCAGCGGTTTTGGTTTGGTGGTCATCCAAAATCGAAACCGGAAATGCGGTTTGGTTAACGGTTTCAAACCGTCGGTTTTTTGGTTTCGGTTTCAGTTTGGGCCGGTTTCGGTTTCGTTTTTGGTTTTTTTTTTAATTATTTAATTTTATTATATAATGAGATAATGATAAAGATAAAAATAATTGTTTGTAAATCATAAATCATAAAGATTGTTTGTAAATATAAAATCTTTCCAAATAATAATTTCAATTGAACAAAGTTAAAATTAAAAAATAATTACAAACATTTTCATTGAAGTATTTAAGTATTTACATTTATTAATAAATACAACTTTACAATTTCGCAAAAATAAATAAATTAGAATTGGCCTTGAAGGCTTGAATTCAAATATACAGTATTACAATGTAACAAAGTTAAAATAAAAATAAAAAATAAAAAATACCAGCCTTGCACTTAACTTTTTGCCACAGTTAAGCTGCCTACGTATCCTCCACCAATGTAGAGGAATCAAATTCCTCGTAGTTCTTTTACCTTTAATTAGTTGCTCGGTGTTGGAGGTTGGAAATTGGGACGGAATCTATTCGCTGCCTTCCGTTCCCGTGGTTTGGTCATCTTCGAAGAAGTCGTTCACTATATCCGGCTAAAGTTCTTGTTGTCTATAATTTGCCTTTGTCCAATCATCAACACATGTCTGCATTTCAAGTGATTGTGGACACATAACCGACTGTCTTGGTTCCAAAATATTGCCACCTGCATTAAATTATTGTTCCACGACAACGGTAGAAACCAGCATTCCAAGAATTCGTTTGGCAATAATAGCCAAAATTGGATAATCCTGTTGATGACTTTTCCACCAACCCTAGAGACTAAATGTTTCTTCTAAAAATTCATGAGTGTCTTATAAATATCGATCAAGCTCAGAGAAAGATGAGGTTAAAGATATTCGTAATTTTTTGGCTATTTGGGAAAACAGTCGATCCCCTAAACCCTTTAATTGAAATTTTGCGTAAGAACTAGTACCACCGGATGTGGATTGGGGTTGTGAAACTGGCACGTTCAAAGACGGACCATACATTTTAAGATATTCATCGTATAATTCATAAAGTAATGTCTTAACGGAATTACAATAATGAAGAACATCAACTTCTAATCCTAAACATTTGTAATAACTAGTTAAATATTCCTGCAAACATTCTAATTTAAAGCGTGGATCAAAACACGGAGCAAGCAAGTAAATATTTGGAATCTCCCCATAATACTGTACCCATTTTGTTTTCATGGCCCCAACACATAGACTTAATTGAACATCGAATTCACAGTCACTAAATACACCAACAACATTAACACTTTGAACAAGAAATAAATGAGTAATGAGATAGTAAACATCAGATAAAACATTGGTAGCATCTTTAAAAACATGTAACAATTTAATAATTTTTATACATGCATCCCAATGGTTCAATTGAAGAGAAATTGAAGGAACATTATAAGTAATAAAAGAAACTAATAATTCTTTATATTCAACACTTTCATTAAGCAACTTATAAGTAGAGTTCCAACGAGTGGTAATATCTCTAGAAAATTTAATGGGACGCATATTATTCTGAGAGCAATATCTTAACAATTGTTTCTGGGTTTCATTATGTCTACAGATATAGTTAATACTATTTCTAATTGGTTTAATACAAGCAGAAAGCTGTGCTAATCCGACTTGAACATACAAATTTAAAACATGGCATGTACATCGTTGATGAAATAATTTACGCCCAAAATAAGGATTGTACAAATCCTGTAACATAGGAATAGATGCGATATTGTTTGCAGCATTATCAAAGCCAATAGCAAAAATTTTATTTAGGATATTATACTCTTGAAAAATGATTTTATGGAGTTGAAAAATATTTTTAGCTGAATGTAAATCATCGAAAACACAAAATGCAAGAATTCTTTTTTGCATGTCCCAGTCATTGTCCATATAATGACATGTGACACCCAAATATGAATGACTACCAAAATTGTTGGTCCATATGTCGGCACATATGGAAACACGGCCTTGAAATTGAGAAAAATATGTTTTCAATATGTTTTTTTCTTTTTTGTAAATAAAATTTAGTGTATGTATGAGAGTGGATCTAGGAACACGTTGCATTGCAGGATTTAATGCATTTTGACAATAATTAACAAAACCTACTTTCTCACCAAAACCAAAAGGTAAATGTTCAACTGCAACCATTACTGCTAATTGTTCTCTATTTTTTTCAGACGTGTAATGAAATAATTGATTAGAAGGGGTTGTGTACCTAGAGATTTGGGTTTGGTTAAGCACCATCGCATATTCGGACGGGTGATTTTTTCTGATATGGTTCCAAAACATGCCATATCCGAAGGACCTTGCAACCTTGTATGATTTGGAGCAGTAATTGCACTGGATTTGGAAAAATCCACCATCTAACTTAGTTTTCTTCATATGCACTTTGAAGAGTTCGGACTTTATCGACTTTTCTTCTTCACCTTCACCTGCAACAAAAAAAAAAAAAACCATTCGAAGGGGGTGGAGGGTCAGATAAATTTTCATTAGTATTAGGGTATTGTGATCGGGGTTGAGTACGTCGAACTCAGGAATTATTATAGTGGGATTAGGACTAGAAGGGTGATCGGATCCAAATTGAGCTTAAAAGAACTGGTGGTAAGCCACATTGTCGTAAGTGACATCATTACCAACGTGTTTCAACAAGTTTTGCATTGGACCCTTTCCTCTGTCCAAATTTCTTGAACCACCTCCCCCACTTGCCATTGAAAAATTAATAATAATAAAATATAAATATATGTAAAGAAAATGTTGTTGGAATAATAGTGGTAACAAAGTAAAAAAAAAATAGATAATTGAAAAAAATATATGTTGTTGGAATAAGAGTGGTAAGCAAGTAAAAAAAATGATTGAAAAAAAATATTGTTGGAATAATAGTGGTAAGCAAGTAAAAAAATATATACGATTGAAAAAAAATGTTGGAATAAGAGTGGTAAGCAAATAAAAAAAAAAAATTGTTGGAATAAGAGTGGTAAGCAAGTAAAAAATATATATTGTTGGAATAATAGTGGTAATCAAGTTAAAAAAAATATATGATTGAAAAAAATATATCGTTAAAATAATAGTGGTGAAAAATTTTTTGTGATGGTCAAAAATAGAAGAAATAAATATTATAAATCAATTTGATGAATGAAAAAATAGTTGATAGTAAAAAATAGAAGAAATAATTTATATATGAGATGATAATTAAAGAAAATTGTAAAATGTAGAGAGAATTGAGAATTTGAGAATGAGAGAAGTTGACAGAATGAGAGTGGTGTGAAGAATAATGAAGTGTGGGAGGGTATTTATAATATAGTAGAGAGGGGTAGCTTTGCAATTAAGAAAAATTAAAGGGTTTAAAAATATATATATATCGGTGGCCGTTGGTCAGAAATCAGAACGGTCATTTGTTATTTTTTTTTTTCAAATGAGTTGCCACGTGGCAGTCTCTCATTGGACACTTTTTTTATTGTCCTTTAGCTGAACAGTCATCAAAGTATCAAACAAATATATTTTTTTCAAAATTCTTGCCACGTGTCAGCGTTTGATTCGTCGACGCATAATTTTTTTTTTAATAAACCAGCGGTTTAACTGTTGACAAAACCGTTGATTTTGGTCAGTTTTCCTCTCATTTGATATGGGCCCATGATTTTGTTAATACATCCTCCATTGTTTTACATGTGTATTTGGTGAGCTTTTTGTAGTGGTCGGAGTCGAATGGAAGTCCCTTCCTGAAGGCATAGATTGCGGTGGCCTGGTTACAATGTGGTTTGCACTTTCTCCATGTTGAAGCATCCGACATATGCTCTCATGTTTTCGTCGCGTCTTTGGGTTATGGTATAAAGGACATCGACTGTTTCTCAAGCTTCCTACTACTCGCGAATCGTTCCACAAATGAATTTGTAAGCTACGCAAAAGAAGTAATAGAATTATTAAGCAAATTTGTATACCATTGTAAGGTAGGACCGCCAAGGCTAGAGCCGAACACTTTACACATGCACACTTCCTTAGGTCACGGGGGATTGCTGTGATGAACATCCTTTGTTTGTACTGTTCAATGTGGTCGTTTGGATCTATTGTGCCTTCAAATTGCTTCATATTTTGGAAGCTAAACTTCATAAGCATTTCAACAATGGCAATGGCATCGACAAAAAGCGAATTCGTAAAGCTATTTGCCGTGCTTTTCTTGATTTGTGCGGGACTCCTGGAATCTTTTGAATTAGGGGTTCCATTTCGAAAAACTTGTGTGAGAGTTCAAGGTAAGCAAATACGTGTAAACCAGAATTAGATTTTACCAACTCTGGTGTCAATTAAAGTGACAAGAGGGTCTTGAAAGTGTTATCCGATTGCAGATCGACAGTTGGGTTTGGTTCTTGTGGCGCTTCTTGATGGATAGGCATGTTAGGTGGATCCATTTCGACTCGAACTATTTGGGAAGTGCCTTGATTCGGCCCTGTGTTAAGGTTTATTTCTAACCTTTGGGGATCCTTAAGTGTGACCAAAGTTGTCTAATCGACATTTGATCATTATCGATCACTGGGATCGAGGGCTCTAGTGTCACATTGTTTGGTGCTCCATCAATGATGGCTCGTTGTTCAGCGTTACGAGTTCAAACCATAACATTTTTCGCTTTGAGCACCCGTAGCTTTTCAGCATTCTCAGCCATTTGAGCAGTCAACGCGGCGATCTACTCCTCAACAGTTGGGGTGTTTCCATCTCCAGACATGTTGGGAAATGTTCACTTGATTTGACTAGTTCGTTTATAAAGTTGCAATGGGCCCTACGATGGGCGCCAAACTGTAGATGGTCGATCTACGGTTAATGTGGATTGGGTCGTATTCAAGTTAGGCCTAAGCAACTTGGTTCTAACCTGTCATATTGAACTTGTCGACTACTCTTGAAACCTACAAAAAAGATAGAAACAAGCAGAAAAGAACGAAAAGAAAGGATAAAACTGAACAGTGTTATTTGATTTGAGCCTTAAGTGCGCTTGGGTTGAGCGTAAAAGTAAAAAATGCTGCTAAATGCTTGAGTCAAGAATTTCGGTGGCCGGAGCTCGTATTCAAGCAGAATTTCGACACGCCAAAGCCTTAAGAGCGAGATCAAAGTCATAATCCCTTTTCTGTGATGAAATAGGTTTATTTATAGGCTTTCTAGGGGAGTTGGTCGTTAGATGTTGGTTAAAGAGTATCCCAAAAATCTTGGCCGGATTTCATGAGATCACACAGTTGCTTGACTAGTTTAAATCGGTAAGTGAATTATCTTTAACAGATAAATGTGTTATCTGTTAAGTACAAGAACAACTGAGTCGAGTAGTGTTGGTTTCGTGGGTTGACCCGTATTTAGATAGGCTTGGATTAGATTCAACACAAAGAGGTTTGGGCCTTAAACGTTGGGCTCAAAGGCCATTTTTGGTTACTAAAATAGTCACGTTAAAAATACAAAATTATGTATAGCCAGAAATTATTAAAATATTAATTATGACAGTTCATTGTATTTTAAAACTTGAACATATAACTATACCCCTAATTAAGTGTTTTGTTATGACGGGTGAAGTCTCCTAAAGGACTCACATACCCTTGTCTATTATTTGTCGCCTATAATAAAGGATTCAACGGGGGAGGGTGGAGTTGTTTGAAATGGGAAACCCCAAAAACAGTCTGTGGGCAAAGTGAAGAACATATTGATCGAACCAAAATTGGTATGATTTTGACCTTCACTGTCTTCTCTTTTTGTTTGATTCTTGGGAAATATCTCATGATTTAATAGTGTGAATTAAGTGTTTTCGGGTATTTCTAAGGTTCAAGGATATTGGAGTAATATTGTTAAAATAGGGGCGAAATTGTAACTATTGAAGGAAGAATTGAATATATTGTGAATTTGGAAGAAGACAGGGACTGAATTACAATATACCAAAAGCGTCTGCCATCTTATAACTTAAAACGGTGCGCTTTATTAAGTGTGCCCAAATGCGTAGTCCAGAACACAGGCTCAAGACGTGGTCAAAACATGTGGTCGCCCAAACCTAAACGCACCCCAGCTACGTTCTTATTGCACCCCACACTTGAAGTCCATGTATTAGCCCAGTCAGATGCAAGAGAAGACTAAGCACACCCCAGCCTTATTCTAATTGCACCCCGAATGAAGACAAAAAACTAAGCCCAAACAGACGCCCAAACCTGTGTGAACCCCAACTTACTCAAAACGGTGTGTTTTATTTAAAATAGAAGATGGGCTCAACATGGCCCAAAAATGTGAAGCCCAAAGTGATGAATGCGCAGCTGTGTGCACCCAGCCTAGTGTTAAAAATACCAAATCTTCTTCAAGTCTTCATCTTCTTCCTCCAGCAACCGACCACCATTAAAGACCTGCAACCCTAGCCGTTGCAGCCACCTGAAGCGGGCGATCCCCCATCGTATTCCGTCTAGTTTCCGGTGTATAGGATCGCCGGAATCGTGCGATCATGAGAGGACCCCTTCTCGGTCCTCCAAACAGCCGAGATCCAAGTCAAGGATCCATGGTAGCCGTTGCCCCTTCTGTCGCCATTTATTCCAACCGTGACAATGCCCTGCAATTGTCGCGGTTCAACTCTTCGATGTCGCCACAGCGACCCCATGAGGACATAGATGATTTTTGGCACCTGATTGCGTAGCCAATTTCGTCGCCAAATGTGTCGCCATGAACCAAACCGTGAACACATCAGTGGCCAAGTCTGATTGGCTGGTTTTGGTGGGTAAAATTACGGAAAAGCCATTAAAGGGGCCAAAATGACAATTTGACAAGTCCGGAGCATTTTGGTAATTGACCACCCGAGACCTAATTTGAAAAACCTATAAATTCATCATTATTTTCCTCTTTTAGACACCTCTTGACAACCAAGAAACCTCCTTTCTTCTACCATTCATAATCCCACCATTTCTCCTCCATCCCAAACTCAACATCTATATTACTTTCCCCTAATTATTCCTTTCTTCCCATCTTCTTTACATATCTTCTTAGTCACTTTCGATTTGACTCTACTTATCTAGACACATCATCATCATCCACTCTTTGCACAAGGAGCTTCAAAAGCAAGGAAATGATCAAGCTCTACAAAAGGAAGCCTAAGGGTGATTTCCTGTTCTTTTACTTGCCATCTCTTTGATTATAATATATGTAACTAAACCCTTTTTCTAGGGGATTGATGTAAGAACATTTAGATTGGGTTTTTTTTTTTAAGCTTTAATATGTATTGAATCTCTATTTATGTTCTATTCATTTTATAACTAGATTCTATGCATTATATAATTGACATGTATACTCACTAGTTGATTATACTTTTGTTTAGGATAATTTGTTATATAATCTTTGATTGGATTGACACCCTTGATGGATTGAGAACATAGTGACTAGGATAGATTATCGGAGTATATCAACTGCGATAATCTAAACTCTAAATTGTAACAAACCGGTTTCACCGTGACCCCCTCTCCTTAATCGGTTAGGCATTGCAGTGGGAAGTTGTTTAGGGTTCATAGTGATGATCTAAACAAATTCAAGAATACAATTGGTTAACATTTGTGAGGTTGGTTCACTAAAGTAGCTTGAGAAGCATTTCCTATAATCCACTTGCGATCCCATTAATTCCCTAACAATTCTCTTAATTGTTTGTTCCATATATATCTTATCTAGATTTGTTGAGCATTCTATTTTATTAGTTTTATTAGTTTTATTTTACATTTATGTTTGATGGCTTGACAAACCATACAACCATCCATTTATTATGATTTACTTTATTGCATTTAGGAATTGTTAATTTATTCAACTAATTACTTTAATTCTCTGTGGAACGAATCATTGCTTACCATTTTACTAAAATTTACATCTAAGTGGATTTCTAAGTGGTAAAAATTGGTTTTCAAAACAAATACATAAAAATAATATTTTGTTGTGTAAAACGACCGCATCACATATCTGGGGGGTGGGGGTGGATTTGTTTGAAACGGGAAACCTCAAAAACAGTCTTTTGGCAAAGTGAAGAACATAGCCATGACCTCCGGACCTCCTGTCTTCTTAATTAGCACAATGGATTCCAATTTCTTTCTTATTTTAGGGCCGCCTTATGTATATGTGTATAGAAGATAAGGGAATATCTGAATTTGGACAATGATTTTGTTATAAAACACCCCTTTTTGGGAGATGTATTGGTTTGGATTTATTCCCCTATTGAATTTTTCCTCCAATTGGTGTCCATTGTGCCATCTTTTTTCCATTGTATTTGTTAAGATTATGGCCAAATTTTGTATTGTTCTCTTACATTTGATTTGAAGGTAATCTCCCCTTTAGTTAGGCTTTGTGTTATTGTTTGTGTTATTGTTAGGGTTATTTTCTGTTATTGATGCTCCCTCTATTCCTAATTCTAAAGAGGAACCCGGTCACACTCATGCTCTTAAAGTACAAAAGGAGCAAGACTATCTTTGCCATGGCAAAATATGTAGTCGATTGGAGGATAATTTATTTGATATCTACTATCAAATTCCTTCTGCTCATCACCTATGGTATGCTTAGAGAAGAATTACAACATAGAAGATGATGGAATTGAGAAATACCATGTGGGTAAGTACTTGGATTTTAAAATGATTGAGGGAAAATCTATTATTGACCAAACCCATGAATTTCAAATCTTAGTCCTTGAACTTAATCAAGTCGGTATTCCTATACATGAGAAATTTGCTGTGGCGACAATTATTGAAAAACTTCCTACTTCACAAGAGAGAAACAATTTCCCTTGATGGCCTCCTTGTCTCACTTCAAATAGAAGAGAAAGCTCGTGAGAGAGACATCATTTTATAACCATCTTTTTCAGGCTAAGGCTAATGTCGTGGTAGGATAAAAGCCAAAGTTCAAGAAGAAAAATTTTCAGAAAAACCAAACGACCTTCGACCTAATTGGAATTCCCTTAAGCAATATAGTGTATATTATACCTAGAAAAAATCTGGGGGGGGGGGGGGGGTTGTGGGGGTGAATAGGTATAGGCTCAATTTCTTTCAAATTCAAATTTTACGGAATATAATAAGGAAATGCACACTTGATGTGTCTAAACAAATGAATTGTTATAGTCAACACATGCGGAATATCAATATACAAGTGATACAATCAATACAACATATGGAAGATAAGGAAACATAAAAACAAAAATTAACACATTTGTTTTTATGTGGTAAACCTCCGAAGAGGAAATGTCCATGGGTTGATACCACAACCACCGGCAAAGCAATCCACTATATGAAAATGACTTACACACTCAAGGCTATTAACAACTGATATCCACCCTAAACTATCAACTCCTAATCTACCCTCAAGGCCTAGTGAACCACCTAGCCTACTCCCTATCCAAGGTGTGTCCTAAACCTTTAGAGAGCAACTCCCTATCCAAGACTTTCATGCCTCTAGGGAGATTTCTTTGCTCAGCTATTTAGATTACAAGGATCCTAGTCAAGCTTCCCTAGCTCAACCATCTGGAGTATCACACTTCTAGCTAAGACTTTTGCATGACTATCCGGACCACATGTCCTAGTCAAGTCTTCTTGCTCTAATCAAAGCTTCACTCGCTTTGAAAGAGACTTCAACCTTTCCATAAGACAATGATTTAAGTGATGCAAATGATGCAAGCATAATCAAATAAAGTAAGATGATCAATTAAGCTCTATGAACATGTTCAATGATAATCTAGAATATGCTTTCAACAAACAATCACAAATGTATCTAAAAATCAAGACATGTGAATCAATAAGAACAAGATATGAATATTCAATATATCAAACAAAAATCTTAGTTCTTAGATGATGAAATTTAACCTAGAAAATAACATGAGGCACATCATATACAACATTTCTAGAATCAATATCAAGATTAGTCAAGTTTAGCTAAATATGTTCAATTGAGATCACAAGGCTAAAACTTAACAATCAATAGATCAACCACCCCTAGAATATGATCTAACAAAATTTCAAACACATATCATCTATCAACTAGAAAGATTAAAAGAGATGAACAAAAGATGAAGTGAGAAGAAGAAGTTTCACATACAAAAGTTGAGTCGCGGTCTGAAATCAGCTCACTGCAAAAACTCACGAAATTAAATGACTCTGAAAATGATTGGGGTTTATAACTATCTTCAAGACCAACAGTTTTGGCTTTTAGATCACTTGATTTCGAGTTCGTATGAGAGAGTTATGATCAAAATAAGAAACCTAAAATCATGATGAAATTCTGCACATTCTTTCTTTTTTAATTTTTCTTCATAGATCAACTAGGAGAGAATGGAGAACTTTTAAAAGAATTCAAGAGAAGGAAAAAACAACAAATCAAAACATTCCACATCACCAACCACATGTGGACCGCGTGTGGCACACGTGGGCAGAGAGGTGTGCTGGACGTATGGCACACGTGGCCCACACGTGGACTCCAAGCTTGGCCGTTGGCCACGCTTGATCCTCTCGTGCTTCGCTCGTGTTCTTCAGCTATATTCGGGCATTCGAACTCCGAATTTGAATATGTTTTCTGATTACGAACCGTGACTCCCTCGCGCACAACAAAGACTATAAAAATTTGCAAAAAGGTTGAGAATTTATCTTGGAAAACGACGACGAACACAACTCAACGAATAAGAACGCAAAGTAGTGTAGCTTCATCGTTTGGACTCGAAACTTAATGAATGAGTAACTGAAATGACCAGGACTCAATAAGGAATCATATGAGATCATTTTCAAGTCCAATATACAAGAAACACAAATTCACACAAGTATGCCATATCTATGCGATAGTGATAAAAATTGCAATTCTATAATGTTTGTTAATATGAGACCAATGCATGTGCATACTCAAATGAGTGTGAATGTGTTATACCAAATGTTTGCACAACGATGAAAGGACACACATGTATGAATTGTGTGTGTGTGTGTGCTTACGTCTTGCAGAGGAAGAAGAATCTTGATACCTTAGCATCTAAGAATGCGATGTTCCCCTTGAAGACGATATTTGCACAAGATGTTGTTTCTTCACCTTTGAAACTTCTTTTCACCAAGAATCACCTAAGTAACAACTATTACAAATATAAAGAGTTTTGCAATGGAATCAAGCTAACACAAATCTAAAATCTTACAATCTCCCCCTTTGGCTATTCCATGGCAAAACATCATCATCACCATACAATTTTCACTCCAATAAACTCATGGTTGATGATAGCATTCTCTCATCCTCACATTACAAAGAGATTCCTAGACTAAAAGGTCTTCAAGTCTTCTTGAGTCTTGAAGAATCCCTTCTTTAAAATTCAAAGTACCTATGAGAAAAGAAGCAAACCAATAAGAGATCTTCTTCCAAAGAAGAATGATGAGATATTATCACATAAACAAATAAGAGCTCCCTTATCCCAAACCAAAATGCATTATCTCAAGCAAATAAATGTTTTCACATTAAAGCTCTCCCTAAGATCCTTAAAACAATTAGACAATAATTCTTTTCTCCCCCTTAAAACAAGAATTCTCTCCCTTAAGATAAAGTCTCCATAAAAGCACAAAGAGGTACAAAACTTACACATTTGGAACATTTTTCCACACATGGTGAGGTATACATTTTTCTTCCCTATATTAAACATGGATTCCCCCATATCAAATATGGTGAGGTATACATTTTCTCCCCCTTTTTGTCAAGGAACAGACAAAGGACACAAGAGATAAAGAACGAGATATTAAACAAACAAATCGTATAGAAAGCGAAGTTGAATAAACTAAAGCTCTGTTAAGAAAAATACCAAAGAAGTACACGCAGCGGAAGCGATACTAAAAATTAGATTTAGTGACTTTTAAAAACTTTTCCTTTATGAACCTTAAACCCTTTAATTAATTAAACATACATGTACAATAACAAAAAGTAGAATACCTTTTGTCGCGTGATCCGATTGACTTACGTCGATGGTAATCCGCAAGATCTTCAATCCTAGCACGAACGTGGATCACCTAGGAGCGTGGTCTCCCTTTTCTTTGAATTGCAAACCTGTGAATGGACAAAACAAACTTTTCTTTTCTTTGTTAGTCACAAAAACAATCAAAAGAATGACTAAGATTATTCCGGTCACTTTTGAGTTCTCAATATAATGATCGAAACTCGCGTGAACCTAGATCGATATCGCATACACAAGCTTATTGATGAATAAGCAAATAGTATACTATCAAAGAATAATCTAACACTCCTTTTTGTTTTAGTAGAATAAAAAGCTTTCTATGAATTTAGAAGAAAAAGAAATTTGTATCATGAACCCATATCATGGTGGTCGAATTCTGTACTTGTCAATATATAGGTGGCCTAAGTTTGCTTCTTCTTTTCTTTTATTACTAAGGTTGCCGAAATCCTAACCTAGAAATAACTAGGGTTGCCGAAATCACATGCCCACCATAGGCTTATGTTGCACCCTAATTTCCATCTAGTTTTTAAGACATCAAACCCTAATCCAACTCATAGATCTTTTATTCTTTTATTTTGACTGAATAAAAAATACTTCTTATTTGATTAAATAAATAAAACTAATTATTTATTTCCTTATCAAACAAGTCTTTTAATTTTACTTTTAGGAAATATATTTCCTGATTAGAAAAGATTTGTTTCTTTAATTAAACAATTAATTAATAAATTAATTAATTAAAACAATGAAACAAAATAATATATTAGGTTAAACTAACCTTTGCTGCCCCATTTAGAGTAAATGGGTCAAAATATTATTTTCTTATTTCATTTAATCCATTGGACTTTAAATAAAAAGCCCACATGTGAACCAGACCCATTCTTACTAAAAGAAACAAGCCTACATGTCTTTCATTAATATATTAATATAATTGAGCAGCCCATTACTAAAATAATGTGCAAATTATATTCTTAATATATTAAATGCAATTCTAGATGGACCCTTAAATTGGTCCGGTAGAATATATCAAGTGATCCATGCAAGTCCGTGTGGATTGGGGATCTTGGCGGGCCATCTAAATTTAAGCTTCAATAGACATAACCTAATTACAATCAACAAATGATTCACTTAGGTCCGATCCATTAATTTTAACTCATTCCACTAAAGAGCTAAAACTGAACTCTTAAATAAAGATAGAAAAGGAAGATGCTCCTCATTCATACCCTAGACAATCATATTGGAGATAGTGTATCCTCGTGATTAATATTAGTAATCGCCAAGAGTTCATAGACCGCCTAAAACTCTCCAAGTTACCATATTTACTCATATGACAACGTTTTGAACTTGGATATTTTGACTTGTCTAGAAGCCATGTTTTCAATAGACACTATCGAAAACTCAACGTTGAGATTTAATATCCAATTACCTCAAAACATCCATATGATGATATTATACTCTCATTTAATTAAATGGAGCCACGATGTCCATATCTATAAATGAAGTCCTCTATCGATTAACAAATGAATATCACCAAACTATCGAGGATAGACTATGCGATATAATCGTACTCATTGATAACTCAAATGATATCACTTGCAACCATAAGTCCATCATTTATCTCAGGATTAAGATAGACTCTCCGATTGTCCTGATAATGAAAAGACTATTATCTATTGACGGTTCTAGATAAAGCTTTTCATTGTGATCCAGTTCAATGCACCCAGTGCACTAGATCCTTTTGCTCGAAGACACTCCGATGATTTTAGACTCATCATATCTCATTTGATCCCACTCAAATGCTAGCAAAAGAATTCTACAACTTTAACAAGATAAAGGTGTCCAACCTTTAACTTAAGTTGTGAACATTATTCAAGACTAACTAAAGAATTGTGTCTACCACATACATATCCAGATGTACGAACAATTCTTCTTTTCCCATAGTCTTTAGACCTTATGATTATTTACTTTGACAATTATAATACAAACTATAAATGCTATACGATTTGTTAAACCAGAAATCACTTTATTAATATGAAAAAGATTGTTAATTACAACATTACACTCTTGCTATTGAGCATAATCCTAACAATCTCCCACTTGCGCTATAGCAAATGTGTCATATCTCTTAAGCCCATGTTCTCTAGATGCCCATCGAAACTCTTCTGAGGTAGAGCCTTTGTGAAGGGATCCGCTAGATTTTCTGCTGACGCGATTTTGGTAATCGTCACGTCACCTCTTTGAACAATCTCCCTTAAAAGATGATACTTTCTTTCAATGTGTTTACCTCTCTTGTGACTTCTTGGTTCTTTCGAATTAGCCACTGCTCCACTGTTGTCACAGTAGATAGTGATCTGCTTATTCGCACTAGGAACCACTTCCAAGTCAATCAAGAATTGGCGGAGCCAAACAGCCTCTTTGGCAGCCTCGCATGCAGCAACATACTCAGCTTCCATGGTGGAATCAGCAATACAAGATTGCTTGATACTCCTCCATATAACTGCTCCTCCTCCAATAGTAAACACAGCCCCTGATGTGGATTTTCTGGAGTCAGAATCTGATTGGAAATCAGAATCTGTATACCCAACGGGAACCAAATCCCCTCCAGAGTATACAAGCATATTATCTCTCGTTCTCTTGAGATACTTGAAAATATGCTTGACTGCCGTCCAGTGATCAGGACCAGGTTTCGATTGAAACCTACTAACTATGCCAACAGCAAAACAAATATCTGGTCTAGTACAGAGCATTGCATACATGAGACTTCCAACTGCCGAGGCATATGGAACTCTACTCATGAATTGCTCTTCATGCTCATTCTTAGGAACTTGTTCCTTAGAAAGCTTGATTCCATGTCTGAAAGGTAACATACCTTTCTTGGAATCATGCATGGAAAACCTAGACAAGATCTTGTCTATGTATGAAGCTTGGGATAATGCAATCGTTCTATTCTTTCTATCCCTTATTACTTGGATACCTAGAATAAAACTTGCTTCTCCTAAGTCCTTCATATCAAATTGTTTTGCTAACCATTCTTTTACTGATGTCAATACACCTACATCGTTTCCAATGAGTAGTATATCATCAACATAAAGAATCAGGAAAACCAACTTGTCGCCTTTAATCCTTTTGTATACACAAGGTTCGTCAGGATTCTGAATAAATCCAAAACCTTTGACAGCTTGATCAAACCTTATGTTCCAGGATCTGGATGCTTGCTTTAATCCATATATGGATTTCTGCAACTTGCATACCTTATCCACTTGGCCCTTTTCAATGAATCCCTCTGGTTGCATCATGTAGATGCTTTCGTCAAGACTTCCATTTAGGAAAGCTGTCTTGACGTCCATTTGCCAAATCTCTAAATCTAAAGATGCTGCAATGGATAAGAGTATCCTAATGGATTTAAGCATGGCCACAGGAGAGAAGGTTTCCTCGTAATCGATACCTTCTTTCTGTGTATACCCTTTAGCTACCAATCTAGCTTTAAAGGTTTCCACCTTTTCATCCATACCTCTTTTCCTCTTGTATACCCACTTGCACCCAATGGGTTTTATCCCTTTAGGCAAGTCTACAAGGGACCAGACTTTGTTATCGAACATAGATTCAATCTCGGATTGCATTGCCTTTTGCCAATGGCGACTATCAACATCCTCCATAGCTTCCTTGTACGTATAGGGATCATCGTCGTCCGGGAGATTCTCCACTGATTCTCCCAGACCGATGTATCTTTCGGGTTGTGTTCTAACCCTCCTACTACGACGAGGAATGGTAGGTTGTTGATCTTGTGTTGGATCGGAATTTACAATTAGGTTAGGTTGTGTAACCTCTCGTGGAATTGTATCTCTTGACATCTCATTCAGGACAATTCTACTTCTAGGCACAAAATCATTCATATAGTCCTTTTCCAGAAATTTAGCATTTATCGAAACAAATACTTTAAGGTCTGAAGGACTATAGAAAAAAATATCCTTTAGTTTCTTTTGGATACCCTACAAATATACATGTTTCTGAACGGGACTCCATCTTTTCTATCTTTCTTTTTAACACATGCGCAGGACAACCAAATATCTTTAAGTGTTGTAAACTAGGCTTGCGCCCAGTCCACAACTCATACGGTGTTTTAGGAACAGACTTAGATGGTGCATCGTTTAGAATGTATATAGCAGTTTGTAAAGCATATCCCCAAAAAGAAATAGGATGTGTTGAATAACTCAACATAGACCTAACCATTTCCAAAAGAGTTCTATTTCTCCTTTCTGCTACCCCATTCTGTTGAGGTGTACCTGGTGCAGAAAACTGAGAAACTATCCCATTATCAATAAGATATTGTTGAAACTCACCAGATAGATATTCTCCACCACGATCAGATCTCAAGATTTTTATGTGTTTCTCAAGCTGATTTTCCACTTCAGCTTTGAATGCTTTGAACATGTCAAAAGCATCCGACTTATGCCACATGAGATACACATAACCAAATCTCGAGTAATCATCTGTGAAGGTGATGAAGTACTCATATCCACCTCTAGCTTGAATGCTCATAGGTCCACATACATCAGTGTGTATCAATCCTAAACATTCAGTGGCTCTTGCACCTTTGGCAGAGAACGTCCTTTTGGTCATTTTACCTTCCAAACAAGATTCACAAGTTGGTAGATCATCAACCTTTAAGTCACTCAAAGGTCCGTCACATACCAATCTTTTAATCCTATTAAGGTTAATATGACCTAAGCGTAAATGCCAAAGGTAGGTTTCATCTGTTGATAATTTTACTCTTTTATGATTAGGTTCCGTTATTTCTGTGTCTAACGAGTGAAAGATATTTCTATGCAAAAAGTATAGACCGTTTTCCAATGTACCTTGGTAAATAATTTTGTCATTCTTACTAATAATAAAAGCTTTATTAAAAGGAACCGAATATCCAAATTTATTCAAACAAGAAACTGAAATTAAATTCCTCTTGAATTGAGGTACATAATAAACATCTATCAAATCTAAATGCCTTCTAGAATCCAAATAAACTCTAATATCTCCTACTGCACTTGCAGACACTAACGTTCCGTTGCCCAAGCGCAAATTGATTTCATTCTTACTCAGCTATCTCTTTTCTTGGAACCCCTACAAGGAATAACAAACATGATTAGTGGCTCCTAAGTCTATGATCCAAGAATCTGTAGAATCAGCCAAAAAACATGTTTCAAGATAATTCACATTACCTTCTTCCTTCTTATTCTGGGACTTTGGGAAATTTCTCTTCCAATGTCCCTTTTCACCACAAAGGAAGCATTTCCCTTTGATCTTGGTTACTTTCTTGGTCTCCTTCTTGATAGGCCTAAGTTGCTTTTTCTTCTGTTGTTTCTTGACCTTTTGACGGGCCTTAACAGTAGCAACTTTACCAACCATATGAATCTCTTGACCTTTGCCTTTCACAAGGATCTTTTCAGCACTTTGAACATCTTGCATCAGGCCTTGTAAGGTGTATTCCTTTTTGTTCAAAGTGTAGTCCAATTTGAACTGATCAAAGGAATCTGACAATGAATTGACAACCATATCAATCTTTGTCTCACCATCTATCTTAGCGCCATGCAGTTCAGCAATGTTGAGATGTGCTATGACTTTCATCATTTGATCCTTCACAGCCTGTCCAGGTTTCATCCTAAGATTCATAAAAGCAGTCACTGCCTCTCTCTTAGTCGTCCTAGACTTCATAGCAAACATCTCCTCTAGAGACATCATTATATCAGCAGCGGACTCCATTCCTTCATGCTGCTGTTGCAACACGTCGGAGATAGTGGCCATAATGTAACATTTTGCCATATCATCTGAAGTCTTCCACTGCTCATACTCATCTCTACATATTATGCTAGATTCATTATTAGGAGCAGGTGGTTTAGGAGTAGTTAGAACAAATTTATGTTTTTCACTTTGCAGCAACAACCCAATTTTCCTTTTCCATGTGACATAATTATCTCCAGTTAAAGTGTTGTCTTTCAGGATGTTTATAAGTGATGGGGTCATGATTTCTGAATAAAACAAAACATATATAAGTAAATAATCATGATAAAGCACTTTTAAATATTTATCTTGAATTAAATAAATAACTCAATCATAAAATTCAACGGTGATCTAACACCCATAAATGTTACGCCTCCTTTGGGAGTTCGCACCATTTACTAGTTAGACTAGGTCCCACCTAATTGTTAACATAACAACCAGTGTTTTCAATTTTAGCCTTACAATTTTATTGACAAGAACTCTTGGGAGGATATCAATAAAATTACATTGAGTGTGTTACCAAGATATCGACCCTCAATTTTCTCTCATGAAAATCCCTCCTTGGGGAGTAGATCTCGTTTGAGTCCATTGTCTAGTCTATCCTTGTAAGGAAGTATGTTGCTAAATTCCATTCATGGACGCCCCTTGGGGGGATTACCAATAAATAATAAAGGTCAACTAACCTTGGAGGCCATAGGTGTTACAAAAACACCTTCTCCCACTCAATTATTTAAGGCGTGTGATTAAATCCCATAGAATGATTTACCGAGTTATCTAGATGTCAATTTAGATACCTAAATCATTCAATGCATGTTCATACCAAAAGAGATATATGTGTGGCACTCCTATTCTATATGTCATGTTATCATACAATAACAAATGTTGTAATATTTAAGCATAAATTAAATAGCAACAATTTTGGCCCATCCTAGAAAAACAAGTAAAATTACAATTGTTTAGGAATACAAGTTCTTTAAGTGGCCCATCAACCATACGCTTATCCTTCGGCCCAACCCACGGATGTGCACAACTCACAACCCCACTAAGGGGCTGCCGTGCGCAGCCCATGAAGACTCCAGGGCTGCCGTGCGCAGCCCAACAAGCTTGGGCTTGCCATGCGCAGCCCAATCCACTCCTAGGGTGCGCACGGTGCTCGTTTACGGTTCCGGTTGCTTCATTTTTTTTTTTTTAATCACTGCAGTACCTTTTTACATACAAAAAACTGCACATAATAAAAATTAAAAAAAAAAACTGCAGTAGTATAAAAAAAATACTGCACCTATATATAAAAAAAAAAATAAAACCTAGCAATCTACCAAGAAGGAATTATGGCGATGATAGACCACCCTTCTTGTTACAATTTCATAACAAAATTTACATTGAAAATCTAGGACCAAAATCGAGCAATAACAATCCACACAAACATATATAAATCCATACATCCACATGTAATTATATATTTGAATACCTAGAGTGCCATCTCTTTCTAAACATGCATAATCACAATAAAAAGAAATAGATCCGCGTATATATACGTTAATTAATTAAAAGGGTTCAACCTAGGCTCTGATACCAATTGTTAGGAAAAATACCAAAGAAGTACACGCAGCGGAAGCGATACTAAAAATTAGATTTAGTGACTTTTAAAAAATTTTCCTTTATGAACCTTAAACCCTTTAATTAATTAAACATACATATACAATAACAAAAAGTAGAATACCTTTTGTCGCGTGATCCGATTGACTTACGTCGATGGTAATCCGCAAGATCTTCAATCCTAGCACGAACGTGGATCACCTAGGAGCGTGATCTCCCTTTTCTTTGAATTGCAAACTTGTGAATGGACAAAACAAACTTTTCTTTTCTTTGTTAGTCACAAAAACAATCAAAAGAATGACTAAGATTATTCCGGTCACTTTTGAGTTCTCAATCTAATGATCGAAACTCGCGTGAACTTAGATCGATATCACATACACAAGCTTATTGATGAATAAGCAAATAGTATACTATCAAAGAATAATCTAACACTCCTTTTTGTTTTAGTAGAATAAAAAGCTTTCTATGAATTTAGAAGAAAAAGAAATTTGTATCATGAACCCATATCATGGTGGCCGAATTCTATACTTGTCAATATATAGGTGGCCTAAGTTTGCTTCTTCTTTTCTTTTATTATTAGGGTTGCCGAAATCCTAACCTAGAAATAACTAGGGTTGCCGAAATCACATGCCCACCATAGGCTTATGTTGCACCCTAATTTCCATCTAGTTTTTAAGACATCAAACCCTAATCCAACTCATAGATCTTTTATTCTTTTATTTTGACTGAATAAAAAATACTTCTTATTTGATTAAATAAATAAAACTAATTATTTATTTCCTTATCAAACAAGTCTTTTAATTTTACTTTTAGGAAATATATTTCCTGATTAGAAAAGATTTGTTTCTTTAATTAAACAATTAATTAATAAATTAATTAATTAAAACAATGAAACAAAATAATATATTA
Source organism: Acer negundo (assembly GCA_035582765.1). NCBI lineage: Eukaryota > Viridiplantae > Streptophyta > Magnoliopsida > Sapindales > Sapindaceae > Acer > Acer negundo. Next base: position 26,796,501 of record CM069237.1, on the reverse strand, counting down.
GGTTAAACTAACCTTTGCCGCCCCACTTAGAGTAAATGGGTCAAAATATTATTTTCTTATTTCATTTAATCCATTGGACTTTAAATAAAAAGCCCACATGTGAACCAGACCCATTCTTACTAAAAGAAACAAGCCCACATGTCTTTCATTAATATATTAATATAATTGAGCAGCCCATTACTAAAATAATGTGCAAATTATATTCTTAATATATTAAATGCAATTCTAGATGGACCCTTAAATTGGTCCGGTAGAATATATCAAGTGATCCATGCAAGTCCGTGTGGATTGGGGATCTTGGCGGGCCATCTAAATTTAAGCTTCAATAGACATAACCTAATCACAATCAACAAATGATTCACTTAGGTCCGATCCATTAATTTTAACTCATTCCACTAAAGAGCTAAAACTGAACTCTTAAATAAAGATAGAAAAGGAAGATGCTCCTCATTCATACCCTAGACAATCATATTGGAGATAGTGTATCCTCGTGATTAATATCAGTAATCGCCAAGAGTTCATAGACCGCCTATAACTCTCCAAGTTACCATATTTACTCATATGACCACGTTTTGAACTTGGATATTTTGACTTGTCCAGAAGCCATGTTTTCAATAGACACTATCGAAAACTCAACGTTGAGATTTAATATCCAATTACCTCAAAACATCCATATGATGATATTATACTCTCACTTAATTAAATGGAGCCACGATGTTCATATCTATAAATGACGTCCTCTATCGATTAACAAATGAATATCACCAAACTATCGAGGATAGACTATGCGATATAATCGTACTCATTGATAACTTAAATGATATCACTTGCAACCATAAGTCCATCATTTATCTCAGGATTAAGATAGACTCTCCGATTGTCCTAATAATGAAAAGACTTTTATCTACTGACGGTTATAGATAAAGTATTTCATTGTGATCCAGTTCAATGCACCCAGTGCACTAGATCCTTTTGCTCGAAGACACTCCGATGATTTTAGACTCATCATATCTCATTTGATCCCACTCAAATGCTAGCAAAAGAATTCTACAACTTTAACAAGATAAAGGTGCCCAACCTTTAACTTAAGTTGTGAACATTATTCAAGACTAACTAAAGAATTGTGTCTACCACATACATATCCAGATGTACGAACAATTCTTCTTTTCCCATAGTCTTTAGACCTTATGATTATTTACTTTGACAATTATAATATTAAACTATAAATGCTATACGATTTGTTAAACCAGAAATCACTTTATTAATATGAAAAAGATTGTCAATTACAACATTACACTCTTGCTATTGAGCATAATCCTAACAAGCTCCTCCTTAACATATGATCCACATATTATCACCAAGTAGATTTGTTCACAAGGGATTCACACATTTACAAATTCAAGCAATAAGAGAAAATATTTCATCACTTTTCAAAGTCCAAAAGAGAATCTTAGATTTTCATTAATCTCTCAAAAATATTCTCACATTGCTAATTGAAACTAATAATGCACGGTGTGTATAAAACCATCTAGAGGGGAGTGAATAGATTTTAAACGATTATTACCAATTTTCATGATTAGTCAATGTTACGAAAATACCCCAAACTAGTTAAAGCAATAAATCAAGTATAAAGTGCAGAATTTAAATAACACTTGATTTTTACGTGGAAACCTTAAACAAGGAAAAACCACAGGCTTTTATGTGTGTCACACACGAACCTCGAATCCACTAATTGCAATGACATTTACAACCTAGGTTGACTTCAACCTCTCACGGTCTATAACCCGCCACTACTACCCATATGCCTATAAAAGTGAACCTAGTCCAATTTGCTTGCACTACTCACCGGTAATCATAAGACTTACTTCTCAATGAAGAGAATCAACAACCTAATATGAATAATAGGATATTCAAAGAGCAAGAAATGCTAGGTTACACTAAATGCTTATCTAGGATGAAAGATGACAATAATCACAATCTTAGATATCAATCTTTGCTATATGACATGTCATAAAACATATCTATCAAAAATTAAAGAATCCTAATAATAGCTATCAAAATACAATTCTTAAACAATCAACACAATTATCTTAATCTTTTCAATAGAATATGTTCTATAAGCATACAAGTAATAAATGAGATTGCTTGTTAAGAAAGACACAAAATATTTAAGATATTAGTGAACAACTTACCAAGCTAAGTGTGTTAAATAAAAACCAAGTATAGATGACGCCTAGATGATCATGGATGATGCTAGATGATTGTTTAATGCACTTGGATATGTGTTTGAGTAATCAATGGAGAGTTCTTTAGTGATTTTTTCTCTTTGGAAAAATGCTAAGTCAAAATATGATTTGGACTCTCTTGAAACTAATCTAAAGTCAAAGTAGCATATATATAGGGTGACAAAATGATGCTACGATGTTTTGATAAGTTTTTCAAAAATAAGCCTTGACCGTCTTACACCCACTCTACGTACAGCGGTTTACCTAGACCGGTCTACACCAAAGAGTAAAAATCAGGCGAACTAAGGGCGGTTGCTCTCTGAATTTTGAGAGTCGCCCTACACCCGCTCTACATAGGGCGATTTACAGGCAATAAAAAAAATCAACCAGTGGCACTGCTCTATGTAGGGCGGTCGTAGAGTAGTCATTTGAGCGTGTGTGTGCATGTAGCTTGTTTACTCATTTCTATTTGACAACCCGAGCATTTCACAATTCTCAACTATACACCAATAAGCCTTTTATTTTTCATTTCTTTTAGACTTAGAATCAAAGATTTTTTTTTTTTTTTTTTTTGTTAATGATTCTTTTTAACGCTTCTTTGATTTTTCTAACATAAACATATACACCTCATGTTGGCTTTCACTCATCACAATGGCGTAGCTCTTTCCTACATTGGGCGGCTACACAACCAAGGTATATAACCCTTTTCATGAGGGTGCTCGTTGAATACTATATAATGTCGAAGCAAAATGGATACATACCATAGGTCATCTATCATGTACTAAACAATAGGTTTCTAGATGCATCCATAATCTACATACTTTCAACCACATATACTAAAAACTAAAACATATAAGAGAAGCATTTGTGCACTTTTCAAAAATAAGATTTTCAAGCTTAAGTGCATGATCTAGAAACAATAAAAGTTATTTGTTTAAGATCATTTACTTCTCAAGTGAGTAGCTCTCAAAGATATTGATATTACAATTAAGTTTTGCTCATCAAGCCACTCATCAATCACACAAGCACATCAATCAACACAAATCATGCTAATGGATCTTCAAAGAGTTTTAAATCTCTTATGTCCAAGGGCTTAGTGAACAAATTCACAAGTTGATTTTTTAGTAGGCATTGCTTTAGAGTAACAATAGAATATTCAACAAGTTCTCTAATGAAATGATGCCTAATATCTATGTTTAATGTGCGTGACATGCTTATAACAACACACATCATGATTAAGATCAATGTAAACAATTATCACCAAAAGATCTTAAAAGAGCAAATGTCAATGAGAACCATAAGAACACTATACTATTTTTCTAATATGACATGCTTCATGAAGTAGTGCAAACAATGAGTTGAGAGATGAAAAAAAATCAAATAAGCAAACAATATGATTTAGAGATACCTTCGCATGCTATTTTCATCAAATGCAAGGTCTTCACCCTTTTTATAAGTCCTCTTGGCTTGTTTGTCCATATGAAAACAAGTTATAGGTGTGTCGATTCCAAGAGACTAAAGACTATGCATTTCAACTCAAACAACAACAAAACATGACTTTCTCCAAAAGTCTTAACATGATTGTCACCATATAAATTTCAAAATTCATCTTCTTTAAAGTTAATCAACAAATTTTGACTATCATAGTGATTATGAGAATATTAAGTTCATGTATTGACTAGAGACTAAGTGTGAATACTAGACTTAGCACATTACAAATAGCGTAGTCAAACATCAAACTTAGAACTCTTATCAAACAAGAACAAAAATATTCTCTATGTGCTACTCAATCAAGTATGAGAGCACTCACCATTGACCATATTGGTCTTAGGTGAACCAACACAAACAAAATCATGATCATTAAGCATAGCAATATGAAATCTAAAAGTTAAAACATCAACTATCTTTTTCATTAAAACATCACTCATATTAAACTCATCATTGATGCCACACACAAATATTTCATCAAGACTCTTCAAATGATCATGGTTAACACTCTTTTTCAATCAAATCTTCTTGACATTCTTCTTCACATGATTATCAATATCATGCACAACACTCAAAGAGTTATGATTAGAAACATGTATAGAGGAATGACTAGGAACATTTTTTACATCATGATTTTTAATCCAAACTTTCCTAGTATGTTCCTTTACAAGATTATTGGCATTTAGAGCATATTGTGCAACTAGACATTTAGGTGTGTCTTTTCTAATCCACACACTCTTCTTACCACTATCATGCTTTAATTCAATGTTAGATTTTTTAACATGCACCTTGACCTTATTGATCTCATTTTCATATATATCAAACAAAGCATTATCAATTTTCTTATTCATAGTAGAGTGACGCACAACACAAGATTTAGCAAGCAAGTCAACATATTTCTTCCCAACATGCTTTTTCAAGGTCTTCCTAGGTCTAGTTCTATATTCATACATGGATGATTGCCTAGGACCATTCAAAGACATATCATGTAAAGCATTATCAAATTTGCATTTTCGAATGTATACAAAGAACTTAGGTCGAATATGTCCTACCATGTTACAATGATGACATATAGGTATGAATTTGAGAATTTTACCATTTGCATGTGTTTCCAACGCATTTTGTCTTCTCACAATTTTACCTCTTTGATGTGCAACCTTTGATGCTTTACTTCTTGTATTTGAGATTGATGCTCTTTGACTTTGATCTTGTTGAGTCCTTCCATTGAAGTTCTTATCAATCATCCTACTAGCCTCATCAAGTTTATCACTAAGCACCCTATTCTTAATGGCATATTTCTCTAAGATATCATTACTTTTCCTAACATCTTCACGAGATTTACTAAGCCATTGTTCATACTTTTTCTCTTGATTTAAGTGCTCACTAAGTTTTGCTTTTAGCACATTCTTTAACCTCCTAGCACCATCAAGAGCGATATCCCTTTGCTCAATCTCTTGCTTCAAAATGCTAAGTCTATCATTGCTATTTTTTAAGTTCATTTCTAGACTTAGGATCTTGTCTTTAAGTTCATTGAATTCTTTTGAGCTTAGACCATCATTCTCAAGCTTCTTATTGACAAGAGCTTTAATTATCATCACTAAATTAGCATTGATCAACTTCAACTTGTTGTTCTCTTCATTCTTCTTAACACTTTCACTAGTGAGTTGAAGGATCTTGTCATTCAAGCTTATATAATCTTAATTTGAGGAGGCTTCTAACTCTTCATCATAGGAGGAGATTCCACTATCTTCACTACTTGAAGAGTTTTCACTTTCCTCATTACTTGAGGAGCATTCACTATTATCCTCAAATCTTCCTTCATATATATCCACATGAGCAATGTGATTGCTAGTAGATTCTAGATCATCTAAGGACTCCTCTTCCTCTGCTACATCACTCATATTCATCTATGATTTATCATTGATGGCTTTAATGTAGGCTTTCATTGTATTTCTCCAAAAGGTGTAGTTACCACTATCCAAGAGTGGAGGTCTAGCACTAAAGGCACCTTCCGGAATCAAATCACCCATAGCTCAAAAAATACAACAAAACAAAACACAACACAAACACTATAAAAAGGATCTATCTAATTACTTCTAGACACTCGCTCTGATACCAAATGAAATTCCCTTAAGTAATATAGTGTATATTATACCTAGAGGGGAAGGAGGGTGAATAGGTATAGGTCCAATTTCTTCCAAATTCAAATTTTGTGGAATATAATAATGAAATGCACACTTGATGTGTCTAATCAAATGAATTGTTATAGTCAACACATGTGGAATATCAATATACAAGTGATACAATCAACTCAACATATGAAAGATAAGGAAACATAAGAACAAAAATTAACAAATTTGTTTTTATGTGGTAAACCTCCGAAGAGAAAACGTCCATGGGTTGATACCACAGCCACCGACAAAGCAATCTGTTATATGAAAAGGATTTATACACTCAAGACTATCAACAAATGATATCCAACCTAAGCTATCAACTCCTAATCTACCCTCAAGGCCTAGTGAACCACCTAGCCTACTCCCTATCCAAGGTGGTCCTACACCTTTAGAGAGCAACTCCCTATCCAAGGCTCTCAAGCCTCTAGGAAGATTTTCTTGGTTAGCTAACTAGATCATAAGGATCCTAGTCAAGCTTCCCTAACTCAGCTATCCATAGTATCACACTCATAGCTAAGACTTTTGCATGACTATCTGGACCACATGTCCTAGTCAAGTCTACTTGCTCTAATCAAAGCTTCCTTGTTTTGAAAGAGACTTCAACCTTTCCACAATGTAATAATCTAAGTGATGCAAATGATGCAAGCATAATCAAATAAAGCAAGATGATCAATCAAGCTCTATGAACATGTTCAATGATAATCTAAAATATGCTTTTAACAAACAATCACAAATTTATCTAGAAATCAAGACATGTGAATCAATAAGAACAAGATATGAATATTCAATATATCACACAAAAATCTTAGTTCTTAGATGATGAAATTTAACCTAGAAAATAACATAAGGCACATCATATACAACATTTCTAGAATCAATTTCAAGATTAGTCAAGTTTAGCTAAATATGTTCAATTGAGATCACAAGGCTAAAACTTAACAATCAATAGATCAAACACCCCTAGAATATGATCTAACAACATTCTAATCACATATCATCTATCAATTAAGAAGATTAAAAGATGAAAAGAGAAGAAGAAGTTTCACATACAAAAGTTGAGTCACGGATTGAAATCAGCTCACTGCTAAAACTCACGAACTCAAATGACTCTGAAAATGCTTGGAGTTTGTAGCTCTTTTCAAGACCAACAATTGTGGCTTTTGGATCACTCGAGTTCGAGTTCGTATGAGAGATTTATGATCAAAATAAAAAACCTAAAATCATGAAGAAATTCTGCACATTCTTTCTTTTACAATTTTTCTTCATAGATCAACTAGGAGAGAATGGAGAACGTTTAAAAGAATTCAAGAGAGGAAAAAGCAACCAATCAAAACATGCCACATCACCAGCCACGTGTGGACCACTTATGGCACACGTGGGCAGAGAGGTGTGTTGGATGTGTGGCATATGTGGCCCACACATGGACTCCAAGCTTGGCCGTTGGCCACGCTTGCTCCTCTCGCGCTCCGCTCGTGTTCTTCAGTCGTATTCGGGAATCTGAACTTTGAATTTGAATCCGTTTTTGGATTACGAACCGTTACTCTCTCACGCATAATGAAGACTATAACAATTTGCAAAAAGGTTGAGAATTTATCTCAGAAAATGACAACGAAGACAACTCAACGAATAAGAACGCAAAGTAGCGTAGCTATATCATTTGGACTTGAAACTTAGTGAAATAGTCACCGAAATGATTGAGACTCAATAAGGAATCATATGAGATCATTTTCAAGTCCAATATGCAAGAAACACAAACATATAAACACAAAGTCACACAAGTATGCTATATATACGTGATAGTGATAAAACATACAATTCTACAATGTTTGTCAATATGAGACCAATGCATGTGCATACTTAAATGAGTGTGAATGTGTTATCCCAAATGTTTGCACAATGATGCAGGGACACACATGTTTGAATTGTGTATGTGTGCACTTACGCCTTGCAAGAGGAAGAAGAATCTTGATACCTTAGCATCCGAGAATGCGATGTTCCCTTTAAAGATGATATTTGCACAAGATGTTGCGTCTTCACCTTTGAAGCTTCTTTTCACCAAGAATCACCTAAGCAACAACTATTACAAATATAAAGAGTTTTGCAATGAAATCAAGCCAACACAAATCTAAGATCTTACACTTACCAAAAAATTAAGAAAGATAAGAGTAAAGTTGAGTGCTATGTGTGCCATAAAAATGGACATTATGGAAGAGAGTGCTACCAAAGAAAGGGAAAGAAGGGGAAATCAATTAAGGGAAAAGTCAATATATCGATAGGTGGAGATTCCACTTCTTCAATAAGAGGGTATGTATCTTACTTTCCTGAAGTGAATATGGTCTATCCATCATATGAGTGGTGGATAGACTCCGGTGCTAATGTGCATGTTTATGCTAATCGCTTTACATTTGTGTCTTATCAGGAATATGATGGCAGAGTAACTAAAGAAGATGCCTCTATTGCATAAGTTTGTAGGCAAGGACGAGTGGACTTAAATTAGACTTCGGGCAAGGTTCTCTCTCTGCATGGCGTGTTACATGTACCTGATTGGTTCATTTATACAAAAAATGTAGCCCCATTTCCATATCGTTTTGAGATCGTTCTCAGGTAAAATCTTGTGTTTAATGGCTTGTTTGAGGTTTTTGTTTTAGCAGGGGTGTCTTGGTACTAAAAGAGAAGATTCAAAGAGTCAGTGTGCAAATATGAAGAGTTTGGAGCATTGGGCCAGAGTGCTGCTCCTCAAGTGCCGCAGTTAGACCTCAACGGCACTCAAGCGACAGAAATCTTCCCGAAGTGCCGCGGACTGAGGAATCACGGCACCCGAGCGATAGAGATATCTCTGGCTTGCCGCGGTTTTACTGCCGCGGTTGGTGGCCAAGAAATGCCAACCGCAGCAGTCCGTCATTACGGCAATTAGATGGCTTTTTGCCCTATTTATGGCTCTCATATATATACCACTCTTTGGAATATTCAAAGGAACCAACTCTTTTTCCAAATTTGACCTAGACCATCACCTTTGTCATTTCTCTTGCATCATCACTTCCCTAACATCCAAATACATAAATCCCTTCCTTACTTCACAACCACCATTTTTTGATCGTTTGGAACCAAACAGAGAGTTGACGAAGGAGCTTGGAAGAAGAAGAGCAAAGCAAAGCAGGAGCTACTCTACATAGTTTCTTCTATCACTTTTTCTTTTCCTTGTTCTTTATATTAGCCATGTATTCATTTCAATATATTCATTGTATGACTACACTTTGTGATGTGAGCTAATCACTTAGTGCTAGGATTTAATGAAACCCCCCCAATGACAATATATTTATATTAACCTTTATTTATCCTTCATTTTGCTACTTGTGGTTTGTATGGATGTTTTAGTATGATTAATGTTATATTAATATATTGATCTCCTATTGATTGTTCTTTCGATGGTGTGTTATGTACCGATCGGAGACACACACCACGTGATTGATAAAACATCCTCTATGCATGTCTAGAAAAGTATACCTACTTAGGCTAGCGTATAGGATTTGTTAGTGTGCCAATGTCCTTAACGAACCCATTTATATATTCCGAGTAATCAAGAGATAGGCTTGGGTATGATTTTGGGTGTAACCTATTTTACTCGACCGAGATTGTAGATTAATTTTAGGGTGCATGAATCTATAAATTGCATAAGCATGAATTGGGTGTTCAATTGAGTTTAGAACAGAAGTCAATTTAGGGTGGGGTGTAGTCAAGTCCTAGTATATTTCTCTCCATAATCACATTCGAATTTATTTTGTGTCATTTATCTATTGCTTTAGTATAAAACCTTTTATAAATCTAGTTTAGTTAGTTTAAAATGAAAACGTTTCAATATGATTGTTTGAATAGTACTTAGACTAATCAATTTTGGTAATCGGTTACTCGATCCCTGTAGGAACGAACTTCACTTATCATTGTGCTACTCTCCGACCTCGTCCTATTGCGAGTGTCACTTGAGTGCTAGTCAATTTTTGGCACTGCTACCGGGGATTAAGCGGATGATTGATATCGATACTAGTTAGTTTATTGCTAATTTGAACCTTTTAATTTAGTTTGTATTTTTTTCTCTTGATAGGTACTATTGCTCTTGCATGCACCCACGTACAAGGAGCCAAAATCTTCACTTCTTGAACTTTAATATGGAAATTGAGAGGATAGCTCGAAGAGATAGACATGAGGCAAGGTTGAGAGGAGCAGAGATGGGTGATCGGGATGCACATTTAGAACAGAGAGGATTGCCTCCTAGGGCCATTCCAGTTCAAGAGGGTTTGTTTCATAGGGAAGATGAGCGCACTCTGAGAGATTATACAATGCCTAGATTTGAGCAAAACATGTCATCTATTCGCCGACCTACAATTGCAGCAAATTCCTTTGAGATAAAGCCTTCGGTGATTCAGATGATTAGCACTACATGTATGTTCAATGGGTTGGTGAGTGATGATCCAAATTTTCACCTTCAAAACTTCTACGAAATATGTGACACCTTCAAGTACAATGGAATTCCCGAAGATTTTATCAAGTTGAAGTTGTTCCCATTCTCTTTAGGACATGATGCGAAAATATAGTTGAACTCACTACCACCTAACTCGATCATTACCTTTGATCAGTTAGCCCAAGCGTTCTTAAACAGATTTTTTCCACCAGGGAAGGCTGCTTGTCTCAGGAATGAGATCCTTTCTTTTCAACAATTTGAGAATGAGAGTATCTACGAAGCTTGGGAGAAGTTTAAGGAGCTTCAAAGGAGATGTCCTCACAATGGCCTTGCAAAGTGCTAAACTTTGCAAGCATTCTACCAAAGCATCACCATGTCCTCACAATGGCCTTGCAAAGTAGCAGACTTTGCATGCATTCTACCAAAGCATCACCATGTCAACTAGGAACTCAGTAGATGCGGCTGCTGGCGGTTTTCTAATGAGCAAATCAATGGATGCGGCCAACGATCTCCTAGAGGAAATGGCACTCAACAATAGCCATTGGGGAACACAGAGACAAGTTCCTAAGAAGATTCCGGGTGTGCTAGAAGTAGTTAACAATACAAGAGTGCAAGCTCAGATTTCAGCACTTCAGAATCAAATGAGCAAGTTGACTGCCAGGCCTAGCAATTTGCAAGTGGCTCAATGTGAGTGGTGTTTGGGACCACACTCTAGCATGGATTGTCAAGTTGGAAGCCTTTTTGCTTCAAGCTCATCGAAACAAGTAGCCTTTGTGAACTACAACCGGAACTTCCAAAATCAACCTCAACAACATGCCATCCAAAATCCCCAACACAACCAATACCCAAACACATACAACCTGGTATGGAAAAACCACCAAAATTTGTCATGGAATGAAAATCAACCCCAACATCAACACAACCTCCACCAAAGACAACCACCCGGATTCCTTCAACCACAACAACAAAACTACCCCAACCAACCCCTAAACAATCAAGGAGAGAAAAAGTCTAACCTAGAGGAAATGTTCTCCAAATATATGGGCAAGATGGACAATAGAATGGAGATACAAGACTTAGCCTTAAGGAATCTTGATACAAAATTTGACCAACTTGCTCAACATACCCAATCCTCAATCCAAAACTTGGAAACACAAGTCGGTCAACTAGCTAAGGGACAACAAGGAAGACAACAAGGGTCTTTACCAAGCGACACAGTGATAAACCGTAAGGAACTATACAAGGCCATCGTTTTGAGGAGTAGTAAAGAGGTTGAATTACCGGAAAACTTTGGGAAGGGAAAAAAAGTTGTTAAAGACGAGGGTATTATTGAAAAAGAGGTTGAAGAAGAAAAGAATAGTACTAGCCATGATGAATTTCCCACCACATCATATGATCCTCCTCCACAACCCCAAGTCAAAGCTTATGTACCTCTCATTCCATATCCACAAAGATTGAAGAAACACAAAGATGCTCACAATTTCAGTAAGTTCTTGGAGGTATTTAAGAAGCTTCACATCAACATCCCGTTAGCCGAAGCACTTGCCCAAATGCCCATTTATGTGAGATTTCTAAAGGAGTTGCTCTCCAACAAGAGGAAGTTAGAAGAATTAGAGATAGTTGCATTAACGGAAGAGTGTAGTGCAATCCTACAAAACAAACTCCCACCTAAGCTAAAGGATCCCGGGAAATTTACAATCCTAAGCACCATTTGTCAAATGGAGTTTAGAAAGGCATTGATCGAACTTCACTTATCATTGTGTTACTCTCCGACCTCGTCCTATTGCGAGTGTCACTTGAGTGCTAGTCATTACCAAAGTTAAGGAAGAATTTAATTAGTGGATACCGTCTAGTCCAAGATGGATATAAAATTGTATTGGAATCTAATAAAGTTGTAATATCTAAATTTTGTTCTTTCGTTGGATTAGGATACACTTGTGATAGCTTATTTAAATTATCTGTATTGAATGATTTATAATCTTTTAAAGATGTTAATTATATTGTTGCTTTAAATATTTGGCATGCTAGATTAGGATATGTTAATGTTGGTACAATAAAACGTATGATGAATGTTGATCTTATACCTTCATCTAATATAAATGTTAATTCTAAATGTCAAATTTGTGTAAGTTCTAAACAACCTAGGAAACCTTTCCATTTAGTTGAACGTGATTCTATTTTATTAGAATTAATTCATAGTGACTTGTGTGAATTTAATGGTGTACTTACACAAGGAGGTAAAAGATATTTTATATCATTTATTGACGACTTCTCAAAATATTGTTATGTGTATCTAGTAAAAACCAATGATGAAGCTTTTGATAGGTTTACTGCCTACAAAGCTGAGGTTGAAAATCAACAAGAGAAAAGAATTAAAATTCTTAGATCAGACCATGGGGGTGAATATACCGCTACAAATATGTCTTAATTTTGTGAACAACATGGTATTATTCATGAAGTTACTATACCTTTCTCTCCTCAGTCAAATGGGGTAGCAGAAAGGAAAAATAGGACATATAAGGACATGGTTCATTCCATGTTGTGCAGTTCAGGAGTACGTCATAACTTGTGAGGGGAGGCGTTATTATCAGCATGTCATATCCTTAATCAAATTTTATTCAAAGGAAGTGACAAAACTCCCTATGAGCTTTGGAAAGGTAGGAAGCCGAACCTCAAACATTTCAAAATATGGGGTTGCTTAGCTGTGGTAGGGGTACCATTGAACACAAATTGGAAATTAGGACCTCAATCTGTTAATTGTGTTTTTCTTGGTTATGCACATAATAGTGTTGCTTATAGATTCCTAGTTGTGAAGTCTCGAGTAAGTGATATTGTAGAAAACACCATTATGGAGTCTAGGGATGCATCTTTGAATATGTATTTCCTTTCCTTAATCGACCAAATGGATCTTTAAGCGATCCTATTGAAGTTCCTTCTTCAAGCAACATTATGCCAGTGATTGCGAAATCGGTGGAACCTAGGAGAAGCACAAGAACTAGAGTTGAGAAGAACTTTGGTGATGATTTTCTTGTTTATTTGGTTCAAGAAGATCCATTAACTTTTCAAGCTACTATGACCTCTGTTGATGCTTCTTTTTGGGAGGAGGCTATCAATAGTGAGATAGAATCCATTACATCCAACAACACTTGGGTGTTAACTGATTTACCTCATGGTATTAAAACTATAAGATGTAAATGGATTTTCAAGAAGAAACTTAGACCAGATGGTTCTATTGAAAAATTTAAATCTCGATTAGCGGCTAAGAGGTATTAAAAACGAGAGGGAATTGACTTCTTTGATACTTATTCCCCTGTCACTAGAATAGCAACTATTTATGTGCTTAAAACAATTGCTATCCATCAAATGGATATCAAGACTGCCTTTTTAAATAGCAATTTTGGGGAAGAGATTTACATGGATCAACCAGAGGGATTTGTGATTCCTAGTCAAGATCATAAGGTCTATAAATTGGTTAAATTTCTACTTAAACAAGCTCCAAAACAGTGGCATGAAAAGTTTGATAATATTTTACTTTCTGATTGTTTTATCATTAATGATTCTGATAAATGTGTTTATAGTAAAGTGAAGGATGGTAATATTATTATTCTTTGTCTTTATGTAGATGATATTTTATTGTTTAGCAATTGTTTAGATGTCATTTTAAGTACTAAAATTTTTTTATCTAATCACTTTAAAATGACTGATCTTGGTAGAGCTAGTGTTGTTTTGGGTCTGAAATTAGAAAAGACTCTAAATGGATATTCTTTTTCTTAGTCTCATTATGTTGAGAAAATTCTTAAGAAGTTTGAGAAATTCTATAGTAAACATGTACATACTCCTTTTGATAGTGGTGCTAGACTGGTGAAAAATAATGGAGAGGCTGTCTCTCAATTGAAATACTCACAAATTATAGGAAGTCTGATGTATTTGGCAAATTGCTCCAGGTCTAATATTGCATATGTCGTAACTAAATTGAGCAAGTTTACTAGTTGCCCATATGCACATCATTGGAATGCATTAGAAAGAGTTCTCAGGTACTTGAGATGTACTATGAACTTAGGGCTTCATTATAATAATTATCCAGTTGTATTAGAGGGTTTCAGTGATGCAAACTGGATATCCGAGTTCGATGAGACAAAGGCCACAATTGGTTATGTCTTTCTTTTAGAAGGTGCAGCTATATCTTGGAAGTCTGCAAAACATACTTTATTATCTCGATCCACTATGGAAGCAGTGTTAATTGCTCTAGACTTGGCTAGAGCTGAAGCAGAGTGGATAAAAATTTTATTAGCAGATATACCATTGGGCGAAAAGCCTATTCCACCTGTATCTATGCACTGTGACAACCAATCTACCATTGCATTGGTTAAGAGTGCTATGTATAATGGAGAGGGAAGACATATTCGTCTAAAACATAATTCCATCAGACATTTAATTACTCATGGAGTGATATCACTGGATTTTGTGAGAGCAGCAAAGAACCTTGCTGATACTTTTACCAAAGGGCTAGCTAGAAACAAATTGAAGAAACATGGAGGGAGATGGGATTGAAACCCATTAAAAACTAGTTATCGTCGATGGCTACCTAACCTATCTAACTGGAGATCCCAGAAAGTAGGTTCAATGTGGAAACGAGCCGATTAAGTAACTTACATGAGCACTAATTTTGATTACATTAAATTCCTCCCTATGGTGTTGTGCTTATAGGCTGTTTGTATTAGGAAGAGTTAAATTCTCTAAATGAATTCAAGGACTACCTGTTGGGGTATTGCCTACGTGTTGGAGAATTCACCTATGCGAGTATGGTAGTGGGGCCGCTACCTATGGGATAAGGGCTTAATTTCTAGAGTACACGTGAAAACAGGATACTGCGTATGGCCAGAAACACAAACCCATTAGAACTTACTTATAGTAGCTCGTACAATGCGTGGATTTAATTAATGTGTACACATTAAGGGTTTAGGTTCAAAACCTAGTTCACCTCGAACCTGTGTATGCAAAGCTTAATTCTCTAGGTAAAAGTTCAAGTCTGCAAGACAACTATTACTGAAAACATAGTATAAGATTGATTTTAGATATCTAATGTCTTACGATTACTTGTTAACCTTTTTATTAAAGTGGTGGATTGTTATAAATATTCATTTATTGTTTAATAAAAAGTTTATTTATATTTATATTTAATTTATTTATTAATTATTTCAAATTTTATAACTGGTTGTTTTGAAGAGATACAACTATTCACTATTTCTCTTTTATTTAACGGTTGTTTTGAAGAGATGCAAATCTTCACTATTTCTCTATAAAAAGGAAAACTGTTTGTTAGAAAAAGACAATTTTTTTTCTGAGAAACATCATAACATTCTTTTCTTTCTTTCTCTGTAAAACCAAAATTCTCAATTCTCTCAAAAATTCTCTTCGATATATCAATTAATTGAAAGAGTGAACAAAATGGTTCGAGGGCCAATCTTCCTGCAATAGAAGAAACGCCTAGTGGCCGTCGTATCTTGGAAAGGAATCGCTAGAATTAATACTGAGCAGAGGTGGCGAATTTCCTTTACGGAAAGCGTTATTTAACGTGTTTCGACCAAGTACATTTTCTCTAATCTCTATTTGATATTTATACATTGTTGTTATTGAAAATCTAAAATTGAATGTGTTTTGATAAATCTGAATTTTTCGAGTTTATATTGTTTATATATTCTACTGAATTTCTAACAAAATCTCATTTCAAAACCCAATCAGATCTCTCTCCCCTTCTCCTAGCCTCTCTATTATTTATTACTATTATTATTATTATTATTATTATTATTATTATTATTATATATATATATATTTTAGGGTGGGGGGGTTGCAAATGGTGGTGTTTGTGCGTGTGTGTCGTTGGAGATCGAGGTGGTGGCAAGTGGCGAGTGGCGGGGGGATCGTCACCCGAAAATGGGAAGGATCTGTATTTTTTTATTTATTGTTTATTTATGGAAAAAAAACAAAAACTATAAAGATCAACCCTTAATAATGTTGAAGTATAGTAAAATTGTTTTATAATGTATTTAGAATTTATTTGTCATGTAATAAAAAAAAAAAATAGAGTATTGAAATATTTTTTGTAGATTGTTAATAGCATTATTCAAAATTAAAATGGAGCGTAAACAGATAATTAGTAATTGTCAACATCATTTCTCTTTTTTTAAAACATTAAAATGTCTAATATAACCCTATTATATTATATTAATTCCACCGTACCCTTTTAACTTTAAACCCTAATAAACTTTTTTTAACATAACTTCACTTCACTATTGTTGTGTGTTCATTTGTTCCACTTCACTTTAACCCGTAAGATATCTCATATTCTTTCGTTTATATTTTTCATTACTACATTTTTTTTTTGTTACATCTTTTTGAATTTTGAACTCATAACTGTTTCCTAAACGAACTCAATAAAACAAACAATATTGAACAAAAATATTTCTGAAATCGTCATTAAGACCTAGAAATATAGCCTAAAAAGGCAACAAAAAATAATAATAATAATAACGCACAAATGATGGTCTAAACTACAATGACAACATTAGATCATCTTGAATTCAAAAGTGGTTTTCATACTAATAAGCGTTGACATGGAAACAATATCATGAAACTTGCTTCTTATGTGGTATAAAGATAAAATTGATAGACAATCAAAACTCAGTTTAAAAAACTTTTTTTTAATGACTGTCCAATTTTTTTCCTGTTTTATTTTCTTAACAAAAATAAATAAAAAATTAATGTCAATTTTAAATACTTAATGAGTCAACAGAAAAAATAGTTGTGTAAGGTCATGTTAACAATGTCTAATATATATATTTTTTTTATCACATCAGCTTTAGGTTGAATATACATAACTGTATTAGAGATACATTTATTAACAGATTGTCTATTTATCCTATGTGATCACAAGTCACTCTTGTATTGGAAATGATCTTAGTAAATGAAAAAGACAATAATATTTCTAGCGATTGTTTGTGGCAATATGGCAATACACAATTATTAGCTAAAATATTCAAGAGATATTCATAAATCATTTAACGAGTAAAACATGATCCTATAATCTTGTTAATTACCCAATCTCAAGAGGTTGACTTGTCTTTCATTGATTCTGTCTATCATAAACCACAATCGTAGAGTTTCAATAATATATTTTCATTTTCCCCTACTATAATCTTTAAATAAAAAATAATAAAAAATAAAAAATAAAAAAAAAAACGAGAAAACACCCAATACGCATTCCTCTTCTCGCCCACCTATTCTTCTTCTTCTCCTTTAAACACTTACTAAAAAATATACGGCTCTCTGCCCAGAGAAATTCTTAAATATTAAAAGTAAAACTCTCAACTTAAAACAAACTTCAATAAAAACAAAATTTACACAAACTCTTATATTTAAAAGAATTTGTTTTCATCTAATTCTTGAATTCTTAACATAAAGACTGAAGATTGAATTGTTAACGCATTGAGATAACAAAAAAAAAAAGAAAAAAAAGAAAAAAAAGAGAACAAAAACAATAGATCTCATCTTCCAAAGGTTTTCTTGGATATTACGATTATTTTCTGTAATAATAACACAAAAGGTAAAGAAATTTGATTATTTTTTTTTTACCGGTGAGAAAGAAAGTAATATTACAATAATAATTTACTCTAAATCTCCAAAATCCTTAAAAAATCAACAAAAATCTCTTACCAATATCCGAAAAACTTTAACTCAAGAACTTATCTTTTTTTTTTTTTTTTTTTTTTTTTGGCGAGAGGGAGGGCTAAAAGCCCAGAAACCAAAAAAGAAAAAGAAACTAAACACAAGGAACAAGTCTAGCAGAAATCAGACCTTCGGCATTAATGCATTATCCTCCAAAACAACAAGGACCTAAGGAGGGTGATCTTCAAAGAAAATAAATCCGGGATCTAGAGGATGACCCAAAGTGGCAAGGCTGTTGTCAGCTACCCTATTACTCTCTCTATACTATCATATCGCCTCTGTGAGCACAGCACACAACTTCTTTGTCTCCGTCAAAACACATTCCCTATCGAAAAGAGCTGACACAACAGCAACACCTTTCAGATTTGGTACACCAATTTTCATCACATCAGATGCATTTGAAATGCCGATGCCACCAATTGCAACCACAGGTAATTTTGAAGCCAAACAAACAGTTTTTAATCCATCCAAACCAACAGTGAGATTGTTTTCCTTAGTATTAGTTGGATATACTCCGCCACAACCAATGTAATCAGCACCATCAACCCAGGCTTGATGGGCATGCTCTGGTGTTTTGCATGATACACCAATTATCTTTTCAGGGCCAAGAAGAGCACGGGCAACACGAACAGGCATGTCGGACTGACCAATATGGACACCATCGGCGTCACAAGCTAGGGCAACATCAATACGATCATTTATCAGTAGAGGTACCCTATGGTGATGACAAATTTCAATACATGCTTGGGCTGCTTCCAAGAAGCTCCCTGTGTCAGCATCTTTCTCTCTGCAATATCGAGTAAAAAAATGCCATCAACATTACTGCAAGAATGTCTTAATGCCAATAAAATAACATGGATAACAAATCTCTTGCAAATATCAAGCAAAGAAAGTAAATATACATCTAAACAGCAACCCCTTTTGCTTAAGCTTCAATAATCGACTACTAAACATATGAACTAATTTCTAATTTCCAAAAAAAAAAAAAAAAAAAAAAATTGAAAGGTATTTCTAATTTCCAAATTAAAACATGTAAACTATGAAGGTAACCGAAGGCAGGTTTGGCATTATGATGAAGGTCAGTAGAACTGTGCATCTGACTCGGTAGAAGAATGTGTTCAATAGAGTACTAAAAAGACGGTTTAAACATAAAAAAAAAAAAAATCCTCTCAAACATTGGACTTGTGTTTTGATCGCATACGAAAATTTAATTGTTAATAACCGCATTTTTGAAAAATTACCTCATACCCCCATATAAAAACACTCCCCAAACTCTCTCTCCTCTCCCTTTCTGTCTCTTCTTTCTCTCCTCTCTCTTCCCCCACTTTCGGCTGGCCATCCCTCTCCTCTCACCTTCGCCCAGGTACCTCACTGACAACGCTGCCGAGGCATGCACTTTCTAGCGGCGCTGTTCGCTTTTTAGAAGAACGAAAAAAACATCACATAAAAGTTAAAACAAGGTTTTGGAGGGTGTTTCAGAAATTTTCTGTTTCCAAAAAGGTTAAGACGTCACATATTTTCCAAGATTTCACGGTCTTCAGCCAACAAAATGCAAAAATGGTAGAGTATTTTCATAATTTGTGGTTATGGACTGAGTTTTTTTTTTTACAATGCGGTTATTAAGAGTTAAAACTTCATATGTGGTTAAAAACAAATTTCATATTTTGGTTGTTTTTGAAAATTTTCACTAAAAAGAAAAAGGGCATAAAAACAGCAAAGTCTATTCAAATACTTTATAGCACATGAAAGTTAAAGAATTTAAAGTCTACCATTAGGCTCAGTACCTGAAATAAACTATGAAGAATAAAGAGTAAAAAGAGGAAACATAATGTATATCTTCACAAATCTATTCGATAATGTGTGAGACATATTAGATTGTGCACATATGAAAGTGGCAGGACAGTAAAGCAACAGATTTTCTATAGGAATAAATGGGAAAGCATATCAGTGGCAACAAACCTCAATTGAACAATGGTAGCACCTCCTTCTATGGCAGCTTTAACAACATCGGTTATAGAATGTCCCCATTTTTTGTTCATCCTTGGGTCAGTAACGGCATACAAAAATAAGTCACTTGGATTGAATGCCTCTGGCCTACAAGAACGAGAAGTACTCTTAAGCCTCAACAGGTGGTCAAAGGGCCCTTGAGGGCCATTTCCTATTACGATGTCTTTGCTGTAATCCAAGGCAGTTTCAATGAAGCGTTTAGCGACCTGTTAAAACACAGATATAGGGAAAATAGACATACCTATGCATTAATTTAAAAGAAGAAAAAAAAGAGCAAAGGAAATGAATGAAATAAAAGCATTTGATAAACCCACAGACAGCATCAGGAAAGTTGTTGACAATCATAGAAAACAAACTGTAAGAAAGATCTTTGAGGTTCTAGCTATTAATTAAAGAAGGAATGAAGAGTGCATCATCTTTCAGATTGCCAAATCACAAGCATTGAAGCATATTATAACAAAGTAATAAAGGTGCCGGCATTAATTATAAGTCAGAAGACAGCACAGTAAAAATGTTTAAGAACTATATATAAATCAGTAAATAAAAGTTATTGCAATAGGAATCAAGAACATAATTTCATGAAAACCATTCAGCAACATATGTGAGGAAGGCAGGACTTCAAAAATGTCTTAAGCAAACCTCATCTTTATAAACTTTTAGAGATGTTCATGGGGGAGATGGAGGTCGAGGGAGGTTCCCCCACCCCTTCCCCCATCCCTGCCCCCAAACCCCATTTGGGGGAATGGGGATGGGGGTGTTTGGGGGGAGATATCCCCGCTCCCACTCATTTCCCCTATTTCTCTCAATCACTAATCTCCCGTTTGACCCATTTACCCCACTTCTCCTGTTTGACTTAGTCAACTCAGACTATTAGGGTTAGAAATTAGGAAAAAATGAATTAAAGTTAAATTAAATCATTTAAGTTAAGTTAAATGATTAAATTAAAAATCATTAAAGTTAATTTAAAATTATAAATCAATTACATATAATTTAATTATAGAATATTTATAAAAAATTAAAAAAATTAAAAAAATTAAAAAAAAATAAAAAAAATTATAAAAAAAAAACTTTGGGGGATATGGGGATGGAGGTAGGTTCCCCATCCCCACCCCCATTTAGATTTGGGGGTGAAATTTACCCTCCCCCCATACCCCATTTGGGGGTAAAATTTACCCCAAAACTACCCATGGGGGGTTTTGTGCAACTCTATATTATAAAGTATAAACCCATGGAACAGTAGAGCACCCATCTTGATATCCTCATGACAGATGACTATAAGTTAACACTGAACTAAGCATCTAATGATCTAAGTAAATAATTACCTTAATAGCTGAAAGCATTGGAGAACCTTTTGCTAGCTCGGCTGCTATACATGATGCCAAACTGCAACCAGTACCATGAGTGTTACGAGTTTTTACACGAGCTGAACGCAGCTCGTGGAAGTTCTCACCTGCAATAATCAAAAGACAATGAATCTACTAGTAATATAATCAAATAATACATTAATACCATAACTTCCTATGATTACAGTTAAAGAGTTATAAGTATATGCTTACCATCAAAAAAAATATCAACAGCATCTGATGAATCAGGAAGGTCACCACCTTTGACAAGCACATTTCTGAAAAGCAAAAGTAACACACTTAACAGTTAGTTTAAGCATACTACTTGTAACTTGGGCCATTTTGATTATATTCCATTTCTTTATTTTTGATTTTCCTTCATTCTATAACACAACATACTTCTCTAACAAAAAGTTCACCCCACACTCCACAAAACTGAATCCAGTGACATACAAAACATGAAAAGGTCTATGCTGGGTTAGAGCAAAAACAAGTAATGAATTACAGAGTTGAATAGCTTGGAGGAATTACTAAAACTAGACTAGCATCTTATGGAACCGTATCCCAGCTTTGGCAACAATGACGAGACACATCACCTATGTGCTGGATCGTTCTCTTCTTTTCGAACATAGAATATAAGTGGTGCAATACATGGTGCAATATCTTCACCAAAATAACTTGAATCAACAAAGCTGTAACTCAACTCTTTGAAGCCAGTAAATGAATACTACTAAAACATGTTCCAATATTGCAAGCAAATTCTTGGCACTGGATTAGGTTTTAACCAATTACAACTGTTTGGCAGTGCACAACTTGCTCATGTGAAATGGCTGTACTAAGGCTATATAGTTTATCTGTGACATTTGATTAGTTTTGACTTTTGAGTGAATATTGAATCATCATTTAGGAATAATCATTCCTGCTATAACATTCCTAAATTTAAACAGAAAAATACATTGTATATACTTTATAATGTGCTCCAATTAGCAGCAAAAAGGCTTGCTTCCCAAATTTGTCAAACTTCTTTTGTAATCTCAGGGAATACAAAATTATTACTTATATAGCATATTTCCAATTGCAAAACAATTACTTAAGAATTTTCTACTCACCGTGGGCCAAAACAATGCAATAACTTTGCAGCAGAATACATGTCAGAAACTGTTGCCAGTTGCATACCATCAAGTAAAGCAGATGCCTCCTTTATATTTGGGGTTATTATGTCAGCCATGGGAAGAAGGTTATCTCTGCGATAAGAAACCAGAAAGCAACAATTATTTCAAAATTTTGCTTAAATTAAGTACAGTCAAGTTTAAAATATATATATAATTAAAAAGGCTCTTCTTCTCTTCAAGAAATATATATACACAAAGTACATGTGTGTTTGCTTGTATATGTGTATATGAAATGAATAAATCTACAAGTCGAAAAACCCTCATCAAAAATTTTAACATTTGATTAGTCCACAAAAGATTTTCATTCCATAGAAAAACCACATGAATACTATCGCAACTGAGAGAAGCAAAGGAAAAACAAAATGAGGAAAATGGCTTGGAAGCAATATGCAAATCACAGAGCAATGAAATATAATAACGAATATAAGAGGATTTTCAAATCCAATTGAAATAATAAACAACTGCCATTAAGAAATATAAAAAATCATAGGCGTAAGTAGTACATGTAAATTAGAATAGAGGCAAATTGGTGGAGGACAAAAACTAATAAACATCAGAAAACCAAACAAAAATTGCCAAATAAATAAATAAATTTCAAAGTAAACAAGAAATTTTGGTTGGAACATGAATATCGCTTGTTATTTATTGTAAGAAAAGTTTTAACATACCGAAATCCAGAAACAATGGAAGGACCGGCCAACACATCTCCACTTGTTGATACCATGACAGGATCAATCACCAAAGCTGCCTTCAGTCATGAGACTAAGTCAACTAAAAAGCTACTATGATATGATTACAATCAGAAAAAGGCAAGCTATTAAATTCTACAGCATACCTCGAACCGGAAACTCCCTAAGACTCTGATGAAGAACCTTGATTATATCAGTAGAAGGAAGCATGCCTGTTTTCACCTAAGAAAGTTTCATAGTCAGTTTACAATCAACTTATTAATTAACTACTATCTTATTTACTATGGTAATTTATAGGAGTACCAGTAAATACAGAGCCAATTTATCATGCCATATTAAATAAGATCTCAAAATCACTACACATTGTACTATCTTCACCCATGACCTACACTAGATCAAACAATCCAAAACAGTGTTGCTTTTCTTTAAAAAAACACAATAATATATCTAGTTATTCTCTGAAAAACTCTTTTGTACAATAGCATTCCTTTTCCCGTAATTATAAGATAGTATTATTGAGGATTTAAAAATGTCATAGCCCTCTCTAACATACATTTCCCACTTTTTTTCTTCTTTTTTTTTTTTCATTTTCCTGTATGCCCCAAGCTTCTAAACTGTCACTGGTAAATACCACAATAGAAAGATTGAACCTTTTGAGAGCCATAAGCCATTTATCAACTTCACAATTGAAAAAAAACTTAAATGACAATTGCTCAAGTAAATTTCTTATTATTTGCCTCAACCTACTACAATCAGTTCGGTTCACATAGGTGTACTCAATTAATCTTATTGGAAATTCATTGCCTGTTTATATCTTTAGAGTTCAAACTATATTTCAGGTGACGCCTAAATCATTCACTGATATCCCCAAAATATTAACTAGTAACTACCAACCAGTTCAAACTAATAGTTGTTCCTATTCTAATTTACTAAAATTCCACTACAAGCACATGCACACAGCCCAAAAGAGAGACTCATTAGACAATTTTAAAAACTAGAGTACCATAGCAATCATCGATATGACTTACCACATCAACTTGCATATCAGAGAGCACAGAATTCAATTGAGCCGCAACAAAATCCTCGGGCATGATGTTCACACCCTGGCATCAAATAAACAACCTCAATATTAAAATTATCAAACTTTTAACTACAACTATCGCATAACTTCACATTTCATTTGAAAACAAAGCCTGAGCTTCAATTTTACACTGAACACTAAAACCCTAAAAAAATAGAAGTGTGAGCAAAAACCTGAACTCCGACTGTGTTCTGAGCAGTGACGGCGGTTATGACGGTGGAACAATACACTCCACGCGCGGCGCACGCCTTGAGATCGGCTTGAATCCCGGCGCCGGCTCCGGAGTCGGAGCCGGCGACGGTCAAGACGTGTGGAATTTTCAAATCAGAATTGTTTTTTGTCGTCGCTGAAGCGCCGTCTCCTTGCATTGCGACAAATGTTCGCGTCCTATGTCTCGAACTCGACGACTGTAAGCTTAAAATAGTAAAATTCTAACAGATACACAAATATGCAGGAAAAGATAAGGACTCTTTAATATTAGTATTAAATTATGGAAATAAGTCAAGGTCAACTAGTAGAATGATTTTTTATGTTTTAATTTTAAAGTATTTAATTAATAATTTACCTTGCAGAAGAAGAAGGGACCGGAGAGAACAACAGAGCACGCCATGTCAAACAGCCAAAGAAGACAAGAAAACATGAGACTGTTTATTTGAAGAAGTTATTGGGTTTACAAGGCTGTGGACAGAATGCAATTCAAGTTTACTTAGAAACTTGAAATCTTCCCTAGAAACTTGTCAACATTTCAAGTTTTTATATAAGATTTCAAGTTTTTCGAACCAGTGAACTTGAAATCTTTTGGAAAAATTTTGAAACTTTATTTAATTCGATTTTTCATAAAAACACACAAAGGTGATGCAATAACACTAAACTCATGTTAAGGTCACTATTTGCAACTCAATTAATGAACAAATAAAAGATATTTACACAACAAATACAGATTTAGAGCAAATCGAAATTTTTGTTTCAAGTTTTCACTTCTTAAATCTTCTCTAGTTAGTCGATTTACAAGAATATGATTCAACCATATTGGTGTTCGATTTGCAGGAAGAGGAAGGAAGAATGAACAAAGAAGGAAGAAAATAAGAAAAAAGGTAAAAAAATTTGATGAAGAATGAACAGTGAAGAAGAGGAAGAGAGACGGTGAACAGTGAACAAAATAAAAATATTAATTTGAGGGCATCTTGGTAATTTATGGACATCTAGTGAATTTTTTTTCAAAACATGGTTATTAACAATTAAAGTTTTGTATGTGGTTAAAAACGAATTTTCCATATTTATAGTGGTCATTTTTAACAATTTCCACAAGAATCATTTTCTCCCCTATATCATGCCATGTTGAAGAAGTTATTGGGTTTACAAGGCTGTGGACTGCATGCAATTCAAGTCGAGTCCAATTCATATTTTACTAGATTCAATAATTTTTTTAAGGGAAAGAATCATTTTCTCCCCTATATTATGACATATGAACCATTGGATTTACATACTTTGACTCAAAGTATATACACTTGTCAAAACTTCTCCATAATCTATGGTTCACATTTTTCGTCCTGATATATATTATATCATGACGAACTGATAGTAAAAAGACTATATAAATATATATATATATATATATATATATATATATTTATATATGATATAATTATTTTAAACATATTACATATCAATGGAATGTTCGATTCCCTTCGAGTAATTAATTCTATAATAACAAGAGTACAATTCCAGTTTTTTAGTTTTATACCCATTTGTAATCATTAACAAAATAAAACAATTATAATTAAGGATATGGGTGGTGGCACCACCTAAATAAAGAAAGAAAAATTGAAATGGTGTGAACAACACCAGTCAATTATTAAAAAATAATAATTAATTATTTAATTTATTCATAGATAATTAAATAAATAAAACAATACAATCATAAACTTCTTTATCTATACATAAACTTCTTTATGTATAGATGACAATCAAATACAATCAACGTTGTAAGTTCCTCATATTTTGATTAGCTTATTTCGTTGACAAACCACATTTGAGGATGAGTTTGTAATGGGTAACGTAAGTCCTCGATGGTAAGCTTCCAAGCATCCCCGGTGACTTCAAGAGTAAGAGCGAAAAGTAAATCACTTGACTTGCCTCTTGAAGAGATTAGTTGCACACACACACATCTTCATACATGTTTTATTCATCTTACATATGTGCTTCAATTCTTATATGGGTGCATTCTTCACTTCCCACACTTGCACTTCTTGTTAGTTTTTAGTATGGGGTAATTCGTTTCCCGATGTATATTCGAAAACGTCTGTGTATGCATGTTGGTGTGCTTGGCTTAGCACGATGATCACCGTTGGAAAAGCTCTTATCTTCTCCTTTGGTTTCACCATTTTTGGTGAAACGGCGGTTTGTTATCGACGGCTAGACCGCCGATTGAAACTGTCATTTGAGACCTGATTGATTCTATGTCTCGGGTCTAAATCGGCGGTTGTGATCGGCGGTCATGAAATCACCGAATGAAAGCGCTGTTTGAAACTAGTGTTCTTGATTTCAATCTGGCGTTAAAATCGACGTCTCCAACTGCCAATTGACGTGTAACTTGGGTAAACTTGTCTTTTTACCCAGCTCATTTTTAATCTCTATAAATATACCATTATCTCTTATTATGAATACAAGCTCTTTGACATCAAGAACCCTAAAGAGATATTGAGAGAGACTTGAGAGAAAAAGCATAAAGATTGCTTCTTTAATTCTCTAAACCCTTTTCCATGTGCATCAAACATCATCTAAGATCATCAATGATGTATCTATGCATGGGTATTCTTCAACACACATGACTTAGTAAGTTGAACACCATCTATTCATTTTTGTGTTCTCACTTAGCAAGAAATATCATTTATAACTTGTATGCATTTAAATTATATTTTATCTACAAGATTGAGATTATGTTTTGATTGATTAGGTTGTTTGTGATAGCTAGGATTCTAACGAGTACGTTTTTGCAGTTAGAAAGATCGTACGTCAAAATAATTTATAAAACCTATGCGATGCGTTCACAAGTATAAATACGAGTAAAGCAGTAAGCACAGATGTCATCCCTAAGGATCGGGGTAGCGGTGACTATATTCGGATTAATAGAACTAACGTGCATAAAAGTATATGTGAATGATTAGAGGTGTGAAGTGTGAATTAACTAAAGTAAACTAATACATGTAATGAATAAAAATGGATGCGAATGAAGTGATATGACTAAAGAGTTGATGGGCTCGTAAGCGAACACTGGGCAATGCAACAAACTCTCAATTAAGCACGTTTTATTTAATGTAACCAACCAATGGTATATAGAATTGGCTATTTATCTCTAGCAAGGCGTCAACATAGGGTGTATAGCGAAGACCTCTTACTAGCTATTAATCCCTCATAAGTAACCAACTATGGCTAGTTGCTCAATTGAGACTCTAACCATGAAAGCTCATCAATCTAACTATGGCTCAACATATTTCTAACGTAGCCATCCTAGGGTGTATATAGATGACTTCCAATTCCCTCACAAGTGGCCGCCTTAGGGTGTATAGTGGATGCCACCCGTTTGAGATTGGATAAAGCTCGAGATTATTTAACCGGGTTCTACTCAAAGGTTAGTTCTCATAAAACCACTAAAGTAGCCAACATAGGGTGTATAGCGAAGGTTTATAATCCTTTCATAAGACCGACCTAGGGTGTATAGTGAAGGACACTCGATCAAGGTTAGATTAAGACCGTGGTTGTTTGAGTCGAATTTCTAGAAATCTTTCTATTCAATAGAGTAATAGACAACAAAAATGGTGTACACCTAGTTGCCTACTCAAGTAATCCAAATCAACATGCTAAAAGGGTGTATCCAAGCAAATCAATATTGGAAAGCAATTAAAACAATAGAATAGAACATAGAGATAGATATGAATATAGAGATAGAAAGTTTATTTACAAATGCCCAAAATCTATACAAACTAATCACATCAACCCCTTAGTGGGGGATTTAGCTACTCATGTTCTATTACAACAAATAAAGACTAAGATAAGAGATTGAGAGAAAACCCTTAAATAGTGTCTCCTTCCTTGAAGATTGAATCCAAATCTCCTTAGTGCCTTTGGTAAGTAAAGATGGGTTTGGATGAGAGGGAAAGTATTCCTAGGCTAGAAAACAAGTAAAGAAAGAAATTATCTAAGTGTGGGAGGTGTAGGGGATGTTTAGGTTGAAATACATAAGGTTATATTTATAGGGGATGCAAAAATAGGTCACAAATACTTAAAATCTGAGTATGACGCACGCGTAATGCGGGTGGAGTGTTGTTCAGGGACCCGCACTCACCTGTACTCCAATACAAGAATTCCCAAGTTGGAAAGTATAGAGTGCGGATCAAGTACGGTTCAAGGACCCGCACTTTATCAATATTTCACAATTTCAACTCTAAATTTTCCATACAGTGCGGGTGGAGTGCGGTTGAGACCCGCATTCACCCGCACTCCAATGCAGGAATTGCCATGCTGGAAAGTGTAGAGTACGGGTGGAGTGCGGTTCTGGTACCCACACTGTACCCGCACTTTATGGCATTTTGTTGTCTTCTTCGATCCTTCAACGCGCGGGTCATGCATGGGTCCTACGCCGGAATTCCTACATTGGAAGTAGGCTGGAAGTGCACGGGTATGCTGACCAGCACAGTACCTGTGCATTAAAGCTTCTTTTCTTGCTTTCTAGCTTGTTTTGTGTTTGAAATTCCCACTTTTCATAACCAACACTTGAATTGCATCTATTGCTTGCAATTACAACATAAAAGCCCATTAGACACGAAATATAAGGAAAAACACACAAGAACGAGACAAAGGATAAGGAAAAGACTAAAGAGGACCGAAATAAACAACAATTTAGGTACGATCATATTCTAAGTTTATATAATATCTAGCTAATTTATCTCATTGTTTAATTGATATTGATTGTGATAACTATTGTATCTAGGATTGGTTATCCTTTACATAGCTAAGTTGTATGTCATGACATATAGCAATATGATATCTAGGATTAATTTTATTGACATCGTTTAATCTCTAGATAAGCATTTAATGTTGCCTAGTAGTAATTGCATTTTGAATATCATTACATATTCACATAGGTTGTTAATCTCTTAATTGAGAAGTAAGTCTGGTGACTAAGTTGCTTAGTGCACAAGCAATTGGTCAAGTGCCATTGTAAAAGGCCTACGGGTAGAGTAAGAGGTGCTCACGCTAAGAGTAGTGGATCAGGGGATATCACTATAGATTGAACCAAGAGTGGTGAGTGTTAGTGTCCATAGCCTGAGGTTGTCTAGGATGAAAGTTCGTGCATCACTTGAGGGTGTAACCTTTTATTCATATAGTGGATTTCAGTGACCGTGTGTGGCTAGCATAATAGCTCGTGGTTTTTCCTTGCTGAAAGTTTCTACTTAAAAATCAAGTGTTCTTTAATTTTCGCACTTTATACTTGATTTTATTGTATGTTTGAATTGGGTTATTTTTTAATATTGACTAATCTGAAAATTTTGGTAATAATCAAATTAACAACCCATTCATCCCTCCTCTATCTTGTATTAGACACACACGTAATATTTGTTTCAATTGGTATCAGAGCAGGTTCCTAAACATACTTAGGAGATCCTTGCCATATTTGTGTCTAATTTATGTGCATTTTGATTGTTGCATTCTTTGCATTCATCTCATTCATTAAACATTATGAGTGGCATTGAGATGTTAGAGGGTAACTTGTCCTCCAAAATGGTGAGGAAAGAAATTGACTTCGATGAGGAGGTAACTCTTATGATAGAGAGATTTAGGAGATTTATGAAATCTCACAAAAAGAGAATGATCTCTAAGGTGAAAGAGGAAAAGAAGATGACCCCATCCAAGAAGGGAGGGGAAACTATGATCACTACTTGGAGTGATAGCGAAGTTGAAGTAGTTGAAGGATGCTCCACAAGCTCGATTGAGCGTGAGAACAACTACTTTGCCCTTTCGGTCTTCTACCAAGAAGAAGCTCAAACCGTCACCAAGTGTTTGTCACTTGAAGAATTCAAGATGGGTGACTTAAGGAGTGGAGACCAAAGAGGACCAAGTTTGAGAGAAGCTAGCATTGATAACATGACCCATGAAAGCATAAGTGGGAGAAGCTTCGATCAAAAGAGTACTTGCTCCAAAAGCTCAAGTGATAGTGTGGTTGATTATCAAGAGTTTATTGACTATCTTCAAAAGTGTTTGAAGAAAAAGAATGATGAAGCCTTGAAGTTAAGTGAATATAATCTCCAACTAAGAATTAAAGTAACTCATTTAGATGAGGAAGTGTCACTCATCAAAGTGAATGAAGTGATAATGGAGAAGGAACTTGAAGAGGCAAGAAATACTCTTGCTAAGATGACTTCAGATTCGGATATGAATGATTCCAGGTTCGGACATGAATGACTCTTTAAATACATACGTGATTGATGTGTCCGAGTATAAGAAAGAGATTGAAGATTGCCACCAACGGATGAAGGCAATGAAAGTGGAGCTTGCCAACAAAGACAACTACATGAAGATTGTCAAGGAAAGAGAGATGAGGTGCCTTGAAGAATTAAAGAAGGCCAAGGTCAAACAACCTCAAGCTCAAGGCAAAAGTAAAGCTTCATTCAAGCAATCTTCAACTCAAGGAAATTCCACACAAGTCTTGGCAATTCAACCAAAGCCTAGGCATTCTAAAAAGAAAGGATAAGTCCTTGAGAGGTCAATCACCTCTTCCAATAAGCCAACTATGAGGAAAGAAGGTGATCACAAGAAACATATTCAACCAAGGAGGCACGTTGTACCGGCTCAACCACCTTAACAAGCTAGACCACAAAAGTGCCACCAATCGGCTTAAGCTCCAAAAAGAAGCAAATCGATGCACCATCAAAGACAACCTCATCAACATGACAATGCCTCGATGAGATCATAATGCAATGGTATAAACTCTTCCTTTATACCTTTTTATCATTTTTGTGGTATGATTGGTCACTTAAGATCAAATTGCTTTCAATATATTAAGAGGTGTAGGTTAGAGAGCATGAAAGAAAAACGGTTGAAAAGGAAGGCAAGTTTACATGAACCTAGGGATCTTAGAAACATATCTATGACCATTAAAAATGATAAAGTGGAACCTAGGTAGGTTAGAAAGAATGAACCTGCTTGCCATTGTGCCAATGTGATACCCGTAGATGCAACTAGGTCCAATGGACTTGGTAAGTCTATAGGGGCTCATGCCTCCCATTGACTTGGGTGGAATTGACCCTGTTAGGATTTAGATTTGTGTTGGCTTAATTTCATTGCAAAACCCTCTTTATTTGTATTGGGTAGTTGCTTAGGTAATTCTTGGTGAAAAGAAGCTTCAAAGGAGAAAAACAACATCTTATGCAAATATCGTCTTCATAAGGAAAAACGCATTCTTGGATGATAAAGTATCAAGACACTTCTTTCTCTTGTAAGACGTAAGCGCACAAACATTCATTCATATGTGTCCTTGCATCGTTGTGCTATATTTGGTATAACACATTCACACACTTATTAAAGTATGGACATGCATTGAACTCATATTGACAAACATTATGAAGTTGCATGTTCTAGGCCTATCTATAGGAAAAAGCATTCTTGTGTGACTTTGTGTTTATTTTGTTTTGGACTTGAACATGGTCTTATATGATTCCTTGTTAAGTTCCAGTCATTTTGGCTACTCACTCATTAGGTTTCGAATTCAAACTAGGAAGCTATGCTACTTTACATTCTAATTCGTTCAATTGTCTTCGTTATCGTATTCCTAGTCGAATTCTCATCAATTTGTCAAAGTTTTATAGTCTTCATTGTGCATGAGGGAGTCAAGATTTGTAATCCGAAAACAGATTTGAATTCAAAGTTCGAATGCCCGGATATGGACGAAGAAAGCAATAGAAGCATGAGGGAAGCAAGAATTGGCCAAAGGCGGGTGTGTGAGGAGGCATGAACCTCACAGCCCACACATCCCTCTGCCCCGTGAGGCTCACACGCCTCTCACGGGGCCGAGTGATTTTTCCTCCTCTGATTCGTCTTAAATCTCCCTCTTTCTCTCTTTTAAATTGTAGGGAAAAATAAACAAATAAAAGTGTTACACGCAGCGGAAGCGATACTAAAGACGATTTAGTGACTTTTAAAATTTTTCCTTTATGAACCTTAAACCCTTTTAATCAATAAACATGCATATATATCAACAAAAGTAAATTACCTCTTGTCGCGTGATCCGATTGACTTACGTCGATGGTAATCCGCAAGACCTTCAATCCGAGCACGAACGTGGATCACCTAGGAGCGTGGTCTCCCTTTCCTTTGAATTGCAAACCTGTGAATGGACCAAACAAATACTTTCTTTTCTTTGTTAGTCACAAAACAATCAAAAGAATGTCAAAATTATTCCGGTCACTTTTGAGTTCACAATCTTATGATCGAAACTCGCGTGAACCTAGATCGATATCGTATACACAAGCTTATTGATGTTTAAGCAATTGTATACTATCAAAGAATAATTTTTCACTCATTTTTGTCTCTCTAGAATAAAAACTCTCTTAGAATTAAGAAGAAGAAGAAAGAAAATAAAAACTCAAGCACCAATTAATTGATGTGGCCGAACCCTATAATAACATATATATAGGTTGGCCGAATTTTTCTTCTTTTTCCTTTAGGGTTGTCGAATTCTATGTAGTATCTAATTAGGGTTGGCCGAATTTCATCATGTCACTTATATAGGGTGACTAAAATTCAACCCTAATTCTTTTTAACTTTATAGACTTCAAACCCTAATCCAACTCTTTTATTTTTATTCTTTTATTTGACTAAATAAAAAAGACTCCTTATTTGATTAAATAAATAATACTAATTTATTTATTTACTTATCAAACAAGTCTTTTACTTTTAGGAAACATTTGTTTCTTTAATTAAACAATTAATCAATAAATCAATTAATTCTTATTTAATTAAAACAAATGAAACAAAATAATATTTTTAGGTCAAAACCTTAACCTAGCCGCTCCACTTATATATAAGATGGACCTAATATTATTTTCCTATTTCATTTAATCCATTGGACTTTAAATAAAAAAGCCCACATGTGAACCAGACCCATTCTTACTAAAAGAAACAAGCCCACATGTCTTTCATTAATATATTAATATAATTGAGCAGCCCATTACTTAAATAATGTGCAAATTATATTCTTAATATATTAAATGCAATTCTAGATGGACCCTTAAATTGGTCCGGTAGAATATATCAAGTGATCCATGCAAGTCCGTGTGGATTGGGGATCTTGGCGGGCCATCTAAATTTAAGCTTCAATAGACATAACCTAATCACAATCAACAAATGATTCACTTAGGTCCGATCCATTAATTTTAACTCATTCCACTAAAGAGCTAAAACTGAACTCTTAAATAAAGATAGAAAAGGAAGATGCTCCTCATTCATACCCTAGACAATCATATTGGAGATAGTGTATCCTCGTGATTAATATCAGTAATCGCCAAGAGTTCATAGACCGCCTATAACTCTCCAAGTTACCATATTTACTCATATGACCACGTTTTGAACTTGGATATTTTGACTTGTCCAGAAGCCATGTTTTCAATAGACACTATTGAAAACTCAACGTTGAGATTTAATATCCAATTACCTCAAAACATCCATATGATGATATTATACTCTCATTTAATTAAATGGAGCCACGATGTCCATATTTATAAATGAAGTCTTCTATCGATTAACAAATGAATATCACCAAACTATCGAGGATAGACTATGCGATATAATCGTACTCATTGATAACTCAAATGATATCACTTGCAACCATAAGTCCATCATTTATCTCAGGATTAAGATAGACCCTCCGATTGTCCTGATAATGAAAAGACTATTATCTATTGACGGTTCTAGATAAAGCTTTTCATTGTGATCCAGTTCAATGCACCCAGTGCACTAGATCCTTTTGCTCGAAGACACTCCGATGATTTTAGACTTATCATATCTCATTTGATCCCACTCAAATGCTAGCAAAAGAATTCTACAACTTTAACAAGATAAAGGTGCCCAACCTTTAACTTAAGTTGTGAACAATATTCAAGACTAACTAAAGAATTGTGTCTACCACATACATATCCAGATGTACGAACAATTCTTCTTTTCCCATAGTCTTTAAACCTTATGATTATTTACTTTGACAATTATAATACAAACTATAAATGCTATACGATTTGTTAAACCAGAAATCACTTTATTAATATGAAAAAGATTGTTAATTACAACATTACACTCTTGCTATTGAGCATAATCCTAACACTTATGTCTCATGAGATACACATAACCAAATCTTGAGTAATCATCCGTGAAGGTGATGAAGTACTCATATCCACCTCTAGCTTGAATGCTCATAGGTCCACATACATCAGTGTGTATCAATCCTAAACATTCAGTGGCTCTTGCACCTTTGGCAGAGAACGTCCTTTTGGTCATTTTACCTTCCAAACAAGATTCACAAGTTGGTAGATCATCAACCTTTAAGTCACTTAAAGGTCCGTCACTTACCAATCTTTTAATCCTATTAAGGTTAATATGACCTAAGCGTAAATGCCAAAGGTAGGTTTCATCTGTTGATAATTTTACTCTTTTATGATTAGGTTCCGTTATTTCTGTGTCTAACGAGTGAGAGATATTTCTATGCAAAAAGTATAGACCGTTTTCCAATGTACCTTGGCAAATAATTTTGTCATTCTTACTAATAATAAAAACTTTATTAAAAGTAACCGAATATCCAAATTTATTCAAACAAGAAACTGAAATTAAATTCCTCATGAATTGAGGTACATAATAAACGTCTATTAAATCTAAATGCCTTCTAGAATCCAAATAAACTCTAATATCTCCCACTGCACTTGCAGACACTAACGTTCCGTTGCCCAAGCGCAAATTGATTTCATTCTTACTCAGCTTTCTCCTTTCTTGAAACCCCTGCAAGGAATAACAAACATGATTAGTGGCTCCTGAGTCTATGATCCAAGAATCTGTAGAATCAGCCAAAAAACATGTTTCTAGATAATTCAAATTACCTTCTTCCTTCTTGTTCTGGGACTTTGGGCAATTTCTCTTCCAATGTCCCTTTTCACCACAAAGGAAGCATTTCCCTTTGATCTTGGTTACTTTTTTGGTCTCCTTCTTGATAGGCCCAAGTTGCTTTTTCTTCTGTTGTTTCTTGACCTTTTGACGGGCCTTAACAGTAGCAACTTTACCAACCATATGAATCTCTTGACCTTTG
Source organism: Acer negundo (assembly GCA_035582765.1). NCBI lineage: Eukaryota > Viridiplantae > Streptophyta > Magnoliopsida > Sapindales > Sapindaceae > Acer > Acer negundo. The sequence continues at coordinate 26,760,797 of CM069237.1, read as the reverse complement.
CCTTTCACAAGGATCTTTTCAGCACTTTGAACATCTTGCATTAGGCCTTGTAAGGTGTATTCCTTTTTGTTCAAAGTGTAGTCCAATTTGAACTGATCAAAGGAATCTGACAATGAATTGACAACCATATCAATCTTTGTCTCACCATCTATCTCAGCGCCATGCAGTTCAGCAATGTTGAGATGTGCTATGACTTTCATCATGTGATCTTTCACAGCCTGTCCAGGTTTCATCCTAAGATTCATAAAAGCAGTCACTGCCTCTCTCTTAGTCGTCCTAGACTTCATAGCAAACATCTCCTCTAGAGACATCATTATATCAGCAGCGGACTCCATTCCTTCATGCTGCTGTTGCAACACGTCGGAGATAGTGGCCATAATGTAACATTTTGCCATATCATCTGAAGTCTTCCACTGCTCATACTCATCTCTATACATTATGCTAGATTCATTATTAGGAGCAGGTGGTTTAGGAGTAGTTAGAACAAACTTATGTTTTTCACTTTGCAGCAACAACCCAATTTTCCTTTTCCATGTGACATAATTATCTCCAGTTAAAGTGTTATCTTTCAGGATGTTCATAAGTGATGGGGTCATGATTTCTGAATAAAACAAAACATATATAAGTAAATAATCATGATAAAGCACTTTTAAATATTTATCTTGAATTAAATAAATAACTCAATCATAAAATTCAACGGTGATCTAACACCCATAAATGTTACGCCTCCTTTGGGAGTTCGCACCATTTACTAGTTAGACTAGGTCCCACCTAATTGTTAACATAACAACCAGCGTTTTCAATTTTAGCCTTGCAATTTTACTGACAAGAACTCTTGGGAGGATATCAATAAAATTACATTGAGTGTGTTACCAAGATATCAACCCTCAATTTTCTCTCACGAAAATCCCTCCTTGGGGAGTAGATCTCGTTTGAGTCCATTGTCTAGTCTATCCTTGTAAAGAAGTGTGTTGCTAAATTCCATTCATGGACGCCCCTTGGGAGGATTACCAATAAATAATAAAGCTCAACTAACCTTGGAGGCCATAGGTGTTACCAAAACACCTTCTCCCACTCAATTATTTAAGGCGTGTGATTAAATCCCATAGAATGATTTACCGAGTTATCTAGATGCCAATTTAGATACCTAAATCATTCAATGCATGTTCATACCAAAAGAGATATATGCGTGGCACTCCTATTCTATATGTCATGTTATCATACAATAACAAATATTGTAATATTTAAGCATAAATTAAATAGCAACAATTTTGGCCCATCCTAGAAAAACAAGTAAATTACAATTTGTCAGGAATACAAGATCTTCAGGTGGCCCATCAACCATACGCTCATCCTTCGGCCTTCTCCCATGGGCGTGCGCAGCCCACAACCCCACAAAGGGGCTGCCTTGCGCAGCCCATAAGGCCACACAAGGCTGCCATGCGCAGCCCACCAAAGTTTGGGCTTGTCATATGCAGCCCAAACCACTCCTAGGGTGCGCACGATGCTCGTACTTGGTTCCGGTTGTTTCGTTTTGTTTCGTGTCTTCGAATCTCCAAGACCTAAATATTTTACGGCAGTATATATATAATAAATACTGCAGTATTAATTTTTTTTTTTTTTATTCACTGCAGTATTTTTACAAACCAAAAACTGCACATACTAAAAATAAATAAAAAAAAAAACTGCAGTAACCCTAAAAAAATACTGCACATATATATAAAAAAAAATAAAACCTAGCAATCTACCAAGAAGGAATTATGGCGATAATAGACCACCCTTCTTGTTACAACTCCGAAACAAAAATTACATTGAAAATCTAGGGCCAAAATCGAGCAATAACAAACCACATAAAATATATATAAATCCATACATCACATGTAATTATATATTTGAATACCTAGAGTGCCATCTCTTTCTAAACATGCATAATCACAATAAAAAGAAATAGATCCACGTATATATACGTTAATTAATTAAAAGGGTTCAACCTAGGCTCTGATACCAATTGTAGGGAAAAATAAACAAATAAAAGTGTTACACGCAGCGGAAGCGATACTAAAGACGATTTAGTGACTTTTAAAATTTTTCCTTTATGAACCTTAAACCCTTTTAATCAATAAACATGCATATATATCAACAAAAGTAAATTACCTCTTGTCGCGTGATCCGATTGACTTACGTCGATGGTAATCCGCAAGACCTTCAATCCGAGCACGAACGTGGATCACCTAGGAGCGTGGTCTCCCTTTCCTTTGAATTGCAAACCTGTGAATGGACCAAACAAATACTTTCTTTTCTTTGTTAGTCACAAAACAATCAAAAGAATGTCAAAATTATTCCGGTCACTTTTGAGTTCACAATCTTATGATCGAAACTCGCGTGAACCTAGATCGATATCGTATACACAAGCTTATTGATGTTTAAGCAATTGTATACTATCAAAGAATAATTTTTCACTCATTTTTGTCTCTCTAGAATAAAAACTCTCTTAGAATTAAGAAGAAGAAGAAAGAAAATAAAAACTCAAGCACCAATTAATTGATGTGGCCGCACCCTATAAGAACATATATACAGGTTGGCCGAATTTTTCTTCTTTTTCCTTTAGGGTTGCCGAATTCTATGTAGTATCTAATTAGGGTTGGTCGAATTTCACCATGTCACTTATATAGGGTGACTTAAATTCAACCCTAATTCTTTTTAACTTTATAGACTTCAAACCCTAATCCAACTCTTTTATTTTTATTCTTTTATTTGACTAAATAATAAAAAAAAAAGACTCCTTATTTGATTAAATAAATAATACTAATTTATTTATTTACTTATCAAACAAGTCTTTTACTTTTAGGAAACATTTGTTTCTTTAATTAAACAATTAATCAATAAATCAATTAATTCTTATTTAATTAAAACAAATGAAACAAAATAATATTTTTAGGTCAAAACCTTAACCTAGCCGCCCCACTTATATATAAGATGGGCCTAATATTATTTTCCTATTTCATTTAATCCATTGGACTTTAAATAAAAAAGCCCACATGTGAACCAGACCCATTCTTACTAAAAGAAACAAGCCCACATGTCTTTCATTAATATATTAATATAATTGAGCAGCCCATTACTTAAATAATGTGCAAATTATATTCTTAATATATTAAATGCAATTCTAGATGGACCCTTAAATTGGTCCGGTAGAATATATCAAGTGATCCATGCAAGTCCGTGTGGATTGGGGATCTTGGCGGGCCATCTAAATTTAAGCTTCAATAGACATAACCTAATCACAATCAACAAATGATTCACTTAGGTCCGATCCATTAATTTTAACTCATTCCACTAAAGAGCTAAAACTGAACTCTTAAATAAAGATAGAAAAGGAAGATGCTCCTCATTCATACCCTAGACAATCATATTGGAGATAGTGTATCCTCGTGATTAATATCAGTAATCGCCAAGAGTTCATAGACCGCCTATAACTCTCCAAGTTATCATATTTACTCATATGACCACGTTTTGAACTTGGATATTTTGACTTGTCCAGAAGCCATGTTTTCAATAGACACTATCGAAAACTCAACGTTGAGATTTAATATCCAATTACCTCAAAACATCCATATGATGATATTATACTCTCATTTAATTAAATTGAGCCACGATGTCCATATCTATAAATGAAGTCCTCTATCGATTAACAAATGAATATCACCAAACTATCGAGGATAGACTATGCGATATAATCGTACTCATTGATAACTCAAATGATATCACTTGCAACCATAAGTCCATCATTTATCTCAGGATTAAGATAGACTCTCCGATTGTCCTGATAATGAAAAGACTATTATCTATTGACGGTTCTAGATAAAGCTTTTCATTGTGATCCAGTTCAATGCACCCAGTGCACTAGATCCTTTTGCTCGAAGACACTCCGATGATTTTAGACTCATCATATCTCATTTGATCCCACTCAAATGCTAGCAAAAGAATTCTACAACTTTAACAAGATAAAGGTGCCCAACCTTTAACTTAAGTTGTGAACAATATTCAAGACTAACTAAAGAATTGTGTCTACCACATACATATCCAGATGTACGAACAATTCTTCTTTTCCCATAGTCTTTAGACCTTATGATTATTTACTTTGACAATTATAATACAAACTATAAATGCTATACGATTTGTTAAACCAGAAATCACTTTATTAATATGAAAAAGATTGTTAATTACAACATTACACTCTTGCTATTGAGCATAATCCTAACATAAATATCTTCCTACTTCCCTCCAAATTCATGTGTGAAAAAAAATTGAAAAAGAAAGTGTGCAGAAATTTCTTCAAGTTTTTGATTTTTTGTTTGATCATATCTCTCTTATTTGAACTCTGAATCACTTGATTTAAAAACTAAAAATGTTGGTTTTGAAGAGATGAACAATCCTTAAGCATTTTCAGAACCAAATGATGTCGTGATTTTTCTCAGTAAGCAGATTTCAGTTCGAGCTTCATCATTTGTAGGTGAAACATCTTCTTCTTACTTTCTCTTTTGATCATTTCATTTAATCTTTATATTTGATTGATGAAATGTATTAAAGATGATGTTAGTTCACATTCTAGGTTTGTTTGATTGATTGATTGTTGATTTTAGCTTTGTGATTTTTTTTGAATATCTTTTAGCTAAATTTTATTAACTTGAAATTGATTCTAGAAATGACTTGTATGATGTGCTTCATGATAATTTCTAGGTTTAATTTCATGATCTAAGAACTAGGATTTTTGTGTGAGATTTTTTGAAAATCCTAATCTAGTTCTTATTAATTCACATGCTTTGATTTCTAGATAGTTTTGTGATTGATTGTTTAATAGCTTAATCTAGGTATCATTTGCATGTTCATAGAGTTTGTGTGATCACATTTCTCTATTTGATTGTGTTATCATCATTTGTATCATTTAGATCATTTTGCATTGCAAAAGGTTGAAGTCTCTTTCAAAGTGAGTGAAGCTTTGTTTAGAGCAAGAAGACTTGGCTAGGACATGTTGTCTAGATAGTCAAGCGTGAAGTCTTAGTTAGGATCAAAGGGATCTGGATAACTAAGTAAGAAGTTTTATCTAGAATCAAGGGGATCCGGATAGATAAGCAAGAAAGCTTCCTAGAGGCGTGAGCATCTTAGATAGGAAGTTGCTTCTTAGAGGTGTAGGACACATCTCAGATAGGAAGTAGGCTAGGTAATTCACTAGGCCCGAGGGTAGACTATGAGTTGATAGCTTAGAGTGGATATCATGTGTTGATTGTCTTAAGTGTGTATCTCCTTTTCGTCACAGTGAATTGTTTGTCAGTGGTTGTGGTATCAACCCATGGACGTTTCCTCTTATGAGGTTTTACCATGTAAAAATCTTTGTGTCAAGTTTTGTTTTACTTTTCACTATCTTCCATATCTTTTATTGATTGCATCACTTGTGAATTGTATCATTAAATTGTGCTGTTTGAAACAATCTATTTGTAAGACACACTAAGTGTACACATCATTGTTTCGCAAAAAGGATTTTAGAAGAATTTGGACCTATACCTATTCACACCCCCCCTCCTCCTCCTCTAGGTATATATTACACTATATTGCTCTAGGGAATTTCAGACCCCATAAGGGGAGCTCAAGCAAAGAGAGCAAATTTGCATACTTGTCACATGTAAAAATTTGATAAACATTATGTCTCTTTATTAATTGCTTGAGTATCTTAGTTGCACAAATGCTAATATGTTTTTCTATTCAATAAGTATGAATCATTGCTTTGATAGCAATCCATGACATATTTATATTCAAACATGCATTTTGGATTATGAGATATACTTAGGAAGTACTCTTTGAATGACCTATAATTATCTCCATGACATGATGATTCTTTCAAATGACATGTTTAAAATGAAAAGCATGAATTGTTGATTGCAATTTCTTAAATGCAAAAAATGTGTGTGAAAAGCAATAATGAGACTCAAATGAATAAAGGATCTTGTATCCGTTCTAAGGATTTTAAAATCCAAAGTTTCTCTTTCTTTGTTTGTTAAACATGGCCATTATCATACGGGTATCTTACCCGGAAAAATCAAATAGGGTGCAAAAGTCGCTCATGCCTTGTTTGACTTATAAAGTTGGATATAATTGCCTCTTAGATTGAATTCAAGGAAATATTTATATCCTTGTTTTGATTCATGACAAATGGTGAAATTAGTTTAAATTTTATTGGAAACCTTTGTCATTTAATTTGCCAAATACCATTAGTTTTTGGACTTGAATGCAACATGTCTTGCATGCAAATCATTATTATCACACATGTTCATAAAATAAATCTTCTTGCTTCTCTTCCCATTTAATTGAGTTACATAGAGTGGCTTATATGATTATATAAATATCTTATATGCTACTATAAGTAACCCGTTGAGGGATACTCTTTTGCCTATCTCATGACAAAAAGGGGGAATAGTATTGATGTGGTCGTTTTGCACAACAAAATAATGTTTTAATTTGATCTTTTGAAAACCATGTTTTAGCCATTTAAAAATCCACTTGGGATGTTAAAATAGTAAAGTAGGCTTCGTTCCACAGAGAATAAGAGTAATTAATTAAATGAATTAACTAGTCTTAAATACAATTAAGCAAATCATATTAGGTGGATAGTGTGTGGTTTGAGAAACCTCAAAATATACAAGTAAAGTAAATGACAATAATATAAAGTGAAGTTGAATAGATAGGAGTCCAATATCAACAATATTAGATAGGAGAGTGGGTTTAACAATTAATATAGATTCTAGGGAATTGATGAAATTGCACATGGGTATGGGTAATGCTTTCTAAGCCACTTTAATGGACCAATCTCTATATGTTAACCATTTATTTTCTAAGATATGTTTAGATCATTACTATGAACCCTAAACATCTTCCCACCTCAATGCCTAATCGATTAAGAAAAGGGGGTCAATATGGGATTGGTTGGTTACAAATAAAGGTTTAGATTAGTGCGGTTGATATACTCTCCACTAATCTATCATATTCATTGGATTCTTAATCACATAAGGGTGTCAATCCAAGGATGATTGCATAATATATTATTCTAAACAATATTATAATTAACAAGTTGGTATACAAGTCAATCATATAATGAATAAAATCTAATGATAAATAAACTGAACACAAATAAAGATTCAATAAAAAAGTTTAAGCAAATACCTATAACCAATTCTTCACATCTATCCACTAGATTAGGGGTTTAATTATACATAGTTACAAACAAATAGAAAGCAAGTAATAAACAAGGAAATCACTCTTATCTCCTTCTTTAATGATTGATCATTCCTTTCTTTGATGCTCCTAGTGCAAATTATGAGAGAAGAGGATGTGTCTAGATATATGAGTGTCTAGTGGTGAGTAACAAAGGTAATGGGATGTAGAGAAGGAGAATAGAGGAATGATTTATGTGAGGTAGTCTAGTAGTTTGTCGAGAGATTGTAGAAGAAAAATGGTGAGATGATGAATGGTGGAGAACAAAACTATTATGTGTTTATAGGATGTTGAAATTAGGGCATAAGTTCTCAGAATTTTAACACAATCAGACCAAGGTCGTTGTTTGTAAATGGCGACAATTTAGGCAACATCATTTGATGTAAAGCACTGGGCGTTTGTCGCTCTGAGGTGTCTCTGTGGGAAATAGCGACATGCCAAAAACATAATGTCGCTGTTTCGATTCGCGGTTGCAAATGGCGACGTTTGGAGGCGACACACAAATCAGACCAAGGTCGCAGTTTTACTTCGCTCTTTGTAAATGGCAACACTTAGGCGACATCATCAGGTCCATTTTTGAGTCTCTGTCGCCATTGAGGTTGCTGTTTGGATTGAAGGCGACATTAGGGCGACGCCGTCGACCTGGATAATGGACGAGATCTGTTGGAGAGTGGTGATGACGAGCTGAATCGACGCAGAGCAAACTTGCGTTGAGCTCGCCGTTCGTCTGCACCGAAAAATGGCCGGAATAAGGCACGCGAAGGACACCTTCCATTGACTGTAAATCACTTAGGGTTTGGCTGCCATTGATGACTCGTGAAGCTGAAGGAAAAAGATGACTTGGTGGGTTGTTAGGTCAGGTGCACTCGGGTTTGGGCCGGGTTACACGCGGCCTGCTCATTTGCCTCTTTCGGGGGGCGCTTAGCAATAGGTTGGGGTTCACCACCCAATCTCTTTATCAAAATGCACCTCTTTATCAAAATGCACCGCATCATTTAGTGTCGTGGCGTGTTTGCCTGATCTGCATGGCGAGTTACGGACAGCCCCTGACCTCTTCCAATATTGCAGAAACTTCAATCATGTCCATAATTTTACACATTTACCCTCAGTTTCTCCAAATTACTTCAATGCCCCTGAACTTGTAAATTCCTGAAAATACTTAATTAACAACATTAAAACATAGGAAAAGGTCCAAGAATCAAGCATACGGAGACAGGAATGAGGGCCAAAATCAAACCAATTTTGGTTCGATCATACCTTCACGGCTCAAACACCCCTCTCCCCCGTGAGGCTCACGCACCTTTCACGGGGTGGCGATATGGTAGTCCTCCACTGGTCATCGAAAGTTCTCTATTTCATCTCCTTTAAATATCTTCTTTCTCTCCCAATTCATTTCAAGAAAAAAATTTGAAAAAGAGAGATGCATAATTTTCTCTCTAACTTTCCCAACTTCCAAACAACATAACTTTCTCATTCGGACTCCGGATTTAGTGATTCAAGTTGGAGAATCTTTGTAATTAAGTCTCATATCTTCTTCAAAAGAGTTTGCAGCCATTTGATCGAGTTTTGAAGTGGTTCCACACTCAAAACCAAAACTGCACCGGATTCTTAGGTATTGAACTAAACTTTGAGTTTTCATCTTTTTAGATCTTCAATTACCTTGAGTTTTCTTCTTCTATATGTATGTGTATGTTTGATGAAAGCTATTGATAAGGATAGCTTCAGATTAAAGCTAATCTAGTCTAATTAGAGATTTGAATGTGAACTAATTTTCTAGGATTCTAGGATTCTAGTTTTTCACATGTTTGTGAGTTGTATTATGATTAACTTGATATCTAAGGTTATTTGTGTTTTGATTGTCTCATTTTATGATCAATAACCTTAGCATATGCTTTGATCATTTAATTGAACAAATCTATGATTATCACATTTGATTTTGTATTTAGAGCTAACTAGGATTTAATTGATTATTAATTATACCTTGCTTTAAATACTTGCTAAAATATTCATTGATCATATTTTGTGATTCTATCATTTTTGGTGTATGTTTCTATTATCTTGAATATGTGCTTCATGTATATGATTTATTAAAGTGTTAGCTTTGTGAATGAAACTAAGAATCACATGTGTTAAGTGTTTCACATGCTCTAGGTTTCTATTTATGTTTTTGTAACTATGTGCTCACATGACTATGTCTAGTTTCCATAGAATGTATTGATCACATTTTCTATGTTGAGTGCTTGTTTGCATCATTTGCATTCATTGATCACACTAGGAAGTTCTTGCAAAAAGCATGAAGTCTTGACTAGGACAAGTTATTCTGATAGTTAAGCAAAGAAGACTTGGTTAGGACAAGAGGTTCGGATAACCAAGTAAGAAGTCATGGCTAGGATCGGGAAGGTCCGGATAGCTATGCATGTGAGACTCTCTAGAGTTATGCGTGCCTTGGATAAGGAGTTGTCTATGACATTGATAGGCTCGGGCGATAGGATAGAATAGACTCCAATAGAGAGAGTGTTACATGGGATATGTATTCACTCTTGAGGAATTTCTAATCTTCCAACAATGTTATATAGACATAGACTCTAATATACGGTGGTTCCGCACTTTTAAGGAATTTATAATCTACTAATAGGGATTGGGTAGACATATACTCCAATAGGAAATAGATCATAGGTTGGTCACTTTTGAGGAATTTCTAATCTATCATCCAATATATATAGTATCCTATAGTTGTAATTCAACCCGTGGATGTTTCCTCCTTTGAGGTTTTACCATGTTAAAAATTATTGTATTAATTCTTCTTATCTCTATCTTTCATATTTGTATATGTGTATGTTTTAATCATTGTTTCATAATCTTCATTAGTGATGTATTTGGAAACAAGATTATGTTAAGTGTGAGATGTAAACATATCATTTTGATCAAAGTTTGTTAGGATTTTGGTTTGTGTTGGCATGTATTCCATATCAAAATGGTGTTTATCTTTTAATGTTTAGTTGTCTTAGATTGATGATGATTGAAGCTTCGAGGAGTACTTGACAACTCTTCATGCAAGATGGTGTTTTCAAGAGGAAATGAGCTACATTGCTCATCAAAGGTATAATAGACCTCCTTCCTCTTACAAGGCATAGGCACACATACACACACACACACACACACACACACACACACACACACACACATACACACACACACATGACATTCATTTGTGTCCCTACATAGTTGTACATCATTGGTATAACACTTTCACACACTTGGTAATGTATACACATGCATTGGTTTCAATTTGACAATTTTTGTGATTTGCATGTTCTAGGACTATGTCTAGGAAATGACATACTTGTGTGACTTGGTGTTTATTTGTTTTTGTTTTATTGTTTTTGAACTTGAACATGATCACATTTGATTCCTAATTGAGTCTCGGTCATTTCGGTTACTCACTCATTAGGTTTCAAGTCCAAACTAAAAAGGAAAGCTACGATACTTTGCGTTCTCATACGTTCTGTTGTGTTCGTCATTGTATTTCGAGTCAAATTCTCAACCATTTGTCAAATTTTCATAGTCATCCACGTGCTTGAGGGAGTCATGATTCGTAATCCGAAGACGGATTCGAAATCGGAGTTCGGAGGCCCGAATACAATCGAAGAATGCGAGAAAAGCAAGTTTTGGCAAACAGCCAAACTTTAGAAGGCACGTGAGAAGGCCTTGAGGCTCACATGCCAACAAGCCCTCTACCCCGTGAGGCTCACGTGCCCCTCACAGGCTGCTGATGTGGCACCTCTTGATTTGTCACTGCTTTCCCTATCTTTCATCTCTTTTAAGTTTTTCTTTTCTCTTATATTCATTTGAAGAAGAAGAATTGAAAAACACTAACTTTCTTATACGAAGTCGAAATTGAGTGATTCAAGTTGGAGAATCTTTGTAATCGAGTCCTCTACCTTTTCTAAGTTGTTTGGTAGCTATTTGATCGCATTTTCTGGTGGCTTTACCTTCAAAACCAAACCAGCTCATGAATCATAAGTTGTTGACCTATCTTTGTGTTTTCTTCTTTTATAACCTTCAATTACCTTAGGGTTTCTTCTTCTATATGTGTATATATGTATGATGAATGCTATTGAGAAAGATAGCTTTATAATCAAACATAATCAAGTCTAATTAGAGACAAATGTGAACTAGTTTTCTAGGATTATAGTTTCTCACATGTTTGAGTATTGTAATGTGATTAGTTTGATATCTAGAGTTATTTGTGATTGTATTGATATATTTTATTATCTATAACCTTGAAATGTGCTTTGATCCTTGATTGAACAAATCTATGATTAGTACATGTGCATTTGTTTTTAGAGCTATCTAGGATTTAATTAATTTATCATTTTATCCTTACTCTAAATCTTTGACTAGAATATTCATTGAATACATTTTGTGATTCTAGCATTTTTTGTGTATATTTATAATATCTTGAATATTTGCTTCATGAATATGATTTATTCAAGTATTAGATTTGTGAATAAAACTCGGAGCCATATGTGTTAGGTGTTTTCACATGCTCTAAGTTTTAATTCAATTTGTATAACTAGACTATTTTGACTTGTGTTCTCACATGATTAAGTCTAGTTTTCATGGAATGTATTGATAAAATGTTCTATGTTGAATTTGTTTGTTTGCATCATTTGTATTCATTAATCACACTAGGAAGTCCTTGTAAAAGGAAAGAAGTCTTGACTAGGACAAGAAGTCTGGATAGTCAAACGAGGAAGTCTTAGTTAGGACAAAGGGGTTCTAATAATTGAGCAAGAAGTCATGACTATGACCGGGAAGGTCCGGATAGCTATGCATGGAAGGCTCTCTAGAGGCACCAGTGCCTTGGATAGGGAGTTGGCTACATTATTGGTAGGCATGGGCGTTTGGTTAGACATAAACTCTAATAGAGAGTGTTGCATAGGATGTGCATTGGCTCTTGAGGAATTTCTAATCTTCCAACGATATTGGCTAGAGATGGAGTCCAATACATGGTGGTTCCACATCATTAAGGGATTTCATATATACCAATAGGGATTAGGTAAACATAGACTCCAATAGGAAGTCAATCATAAGATTGGTCACTTTTGAGGAATTTATAATCTATCATCTAATATATATATAGTACCTAATGGTAGTAGTTCAACCCGTGGATATTTCTTCCTTTGAGGTTTTACCACGTTAAAAAATCGCATATGTCAATTCTTCCTATCTCTCTGTTTTATATTTGTATATATGTATGTTTCTATCTTGTTGCATAATATTCACTTGTGATATATCTTGAGACAAAATTTTGTTAATTATGATTTGTGAGCAATTCATTTTGATCATAGTTATATATATAATTCTTTTGTTCATTGATTCTTTTGTATAGTTATATTTTTGATTGATACTTATATCACATTGAATATTATTAGAAATACAAGTATTCTTTGTTACTGTATTTTAATGTTATTCTTCCTCTTTTTACATGTTGATATTTAGACAATGCTTTAATGATCACATGATTATCTTGTTTATACAAGTATGCATGGTTTATGTATTATTGTGAAAGTTATCTTGAAGGACAAACGTAAGTTTGTTTCAAGAGATTGAAAAGGGTGTAAAAACCTATTCACCACCCCCTCCCCCCTCATTTTTCAGGGTATGCTTTAGGCAATTTAACTACGATTGTATATTTCAAAGTTGTAAATATAATTCTTTTGCATATTGACTTATTTGTGTATAGTCATATATTGATTAGTACTTGTACATATTGAACATAAATGTGAATACAAGTATTCTTTGTTTTAAATTTAATATAGTTCCTTCACTAGCAAGTTGTAGAGTTATACTTAGTGTACTTACATTGTAATATTCAAAGTACATTTTGTGGAATTTGTTTTTCATTGAATATACTTGTATATGAGACACATTGTTTCTTGGTTTATGTTTTGTAGACTAAGGATGGTGAATTGAGCATACATGTGTTAATTATTTTCTCATAGCAATCATGTTAAAGGTTAATTTATATGTTCACAAAGGTTTTGACAAATGTATCGAAAGAGTTTTAAAATTAGAGTGTTAACCTATTCACCCCCTAGGTTGTTTAGTATAATCTTGTAGATATTTTCAATTGGTATCAAAGCGGGTCACTTAAAGTAATTGGTTTGATTCAAGATCTACAAAGGTATTTACTAACCATGGATAACAACATATAGTTTATAGTTGTTTGTAATGGTTGTCCTCTTTTGTTGATTGGGAAAAAGTTTGTTTTGTTGAAAATTTTCTTGAAAGACTTGGCTAAGTCTAGTGATAAGCAAGCTTGGTTTGATTGTCAAGAAAAGTTTCTCTTCTCCGAGTTTTGTATTTGATAGAATAGTTTCTCCAAACCAATATGTTTTTGAAGTATGAATGAGGTTTATTTTTGAGAGGTTGAAACTTTTAGACCTTTTTACCATTAATAGTGGTGTAAGTTTTTAAACACCTTTCTCTTAATAAAAATTCAAATATGGCAAAAGAGACACAGAATAGATTCCAAGCTATTTATGAAAAAGGTTCTTCTTGTTTTATATTTCATTTGTCTACTAACAATTTTGTTGATAAACTTGAAAAAAATGTTAGTGACAAAGCAAAGAAGAAAAAGTTTTCCCAGAGGATGATCGATCTTGACATGATCACTTGAATTTGCAACTGAATGAAGTTGATTGCAAATCAAAGATCACAAACTTCAAAATGGCAAGAGTTCAAACTCTTGAGAAGAAACGAGATAAAGAAGTTGAAGTGAAGATCAAATGTCAAGAAAAGAAGATGGTTGAAGATGCTCTTGTGTTAGATAGTTTAATGAGTGATTTTTCTAATAATTTTTTTTTTCTTAAAGGAAACTATCGAAGAAAAGGAAGAGGAGTTAGCAATCATGAAAGTCAAAAAGCTTGGTAATCTTCATGAAGATTCAAGTGACTTACGTTTTGTAGTTGAGCAAGTTAAGTCTTCTACAACTAAAGGCAAGTCATTAAGGAACAAAAGGATTTCAAAGGCCAATCTTCCAAGGTCAAGTGCAAAATCAAGAAAAGTAAGGAGCATTCGCGTCGGTACACTCTCACCTAAATAGTATCATCTCCATATGTATTCTGGTTTGCCCTTTTGAAATTTGTAGTGCATACTAAATCTAGATTTAGACAATGCAAACTAGGGAATGAGGTGCATGTTAGTGAGATGAGAAAATCTTCTACGAATGTTTCTTGCATGATAACATTTTGAATTTTGTGCGTGATAATGATAATCATGTGAGGAAAATTGTCAAGAAGATTTGAGTGAAAATGAGTGTTTCACATTATCATATGCATAGTCTTGATAATATCTTTGTTGGTGGCAATAATGATGTGTTTAACATAAGAAATATCTTTATAAAGAAGATAGTTGATGATTTATCTTATATATATAATATTGTTATGAGAAATGATCTTGATGGTTTATGGTTTATGTGTTTTGTGCTCTCAAGACCAAATAGGTCAAGGGTGAGTGCTCTAACAATTATTGTAAGTTGCACATGTGAGTTAGCTTTAAAATTAGTGTCTAGTTTTGAGTAACTTAGCTAGTTAGCTTTGTTTCTTTATGACTTTGACATGAACTTAGCTATCTCACAAATATCACTATGATAGTTGAAATCCATTGATTAACTTTTGAGAAGTTGTTTTTAATGATATCTATATGATGACAATCATGTTAAGACTTTTGGAAAGAGTCATTTTTGTATGTGTTTGAGTTGAAGTGTTAAGTTTTTATTCTCTTGGAATGACACACCAACAACTTGTTGTCATAGGGACAAACAAGCCAAGAGAGCTCACAAAAAAAGCAAAGGCTTTGCATTTGATGAAAAAGCTTACTTAGGTATTTCTATATCCTAATGCTTGCTTTCTAGCTTTTCATCTTTCGACTCTTTGTTTGTATTACATCATGTAGCATGTCATATTAGAGAACTAGTATAACATCCATATGGTTCTCGTTGACATTTGCTCTCTAAAGATCTTTTAGCGATATGTTCACAATGTTCTTATTCATGATGCTTGAAATTCTTGTTTGATTGTTGAGTGGCATAATTTTGAAAAATATGAGAAAGACTGATAATCTTTGTGTATCTCTCATAGTTTGTGGAGCTTATTTGATAAATCTCATTAAAATTGCTTGAATGTGTGATTGTATGGATTTCTTTATGAACAATATTCTATCTTAATCTTAGATAGAGCAGTTATCAAGGGGAGCATAGTATGCTAGACTTTGTTCTCTTTTGTGATATGTTCACACGTTTCAAGTTGATATTTGTTGGCATATTCTTTGGTTGATATAATGAACCTTTTAGATACTATTTCATATGTCTTGATTTGCATGATGATTCTTTGTATTACTATATGCTTTTGTATTTTTGATCACAATTAATGCATGAATCTTTTTATAATAATTGTATGATTGTGTTTGCAATCATCCTCTCCTTGTTTGGGGTTGTATAGTATTAGAAATTGCAATCAATTTCTTCTTACTTGAGGTTGATAAGAGAGTAATTGCAATGAGTTCCTCTTTGTTTGGGGTCGATAGTAATTGTAAATGTAATCAATTCAATTGAGTGTAGTCATAATGAGTTCCTCTTTGTTTGGGGTTGATAGTAATTGTGGTTGTAATCAATTCAATTGATTATGGTTGCAAAAAATTCTTCCTTGCATAGGGTGATAGTAATTGTGATTGTAATCAATTTAATTAATTGTAGTTGCAAAAAATTCCTCCTTTCTTAAAGTGATAGTAGATGTGGTTGTAATCAAATCTCTTCTTGTTTGAGGTCGAGATGATTGTTGTTGATACCAATTCATTCATATAGGGTTGATATGATTGTTCATGCAATTGTTGAACTTGGTAGAAATGACCTATGTGCTTAAGAGTAAAATTTATGCATTTGTGATTCATTATTCCTTGATGAATTTGTTGTGTTGTATAGATTTATATAACCTTTGCTAAATTAACATGGATAACAAACAATAATCAAAGGAGAAGATAAAGGAGCTAAACACAAATGTGGTTCAACAAGTTGTAAAAATCAAGAATTTGGAAGAAAGTATTTCTTCAAGCATAGCATTCACCTCCAAATGTGAGATCAACAAATCATTTCACGTTCTTTGGTAACACAAGCGGCTAGCAAAACTTATGTGATCTCAAGATATCTTTTTATTTTTTTCCTTTTGGCTTCATTTTATGTCAAAAAGGGGGAGAAATATGATATTGTTTTAGCATATCGTCTTTGTGTATGTGTCAAGTATTGAACTTCATATGACATGTAATATCTTGGATAAGATATCTTTGATGGATATGCATATATTTAAGGGGAGCATACATGTATCCATTTTGAACTTAATTGTCATATTCCATATTGAACTTAAATATCATATTCTTGTCAAGTATATTGCCATATATTGTCTTGGATATTCTTGTGCTTTCAAGTTTAATTTAGGTGATATCAAGAGAAGTAAAAGTGAAGAAGTTCAAGACTTGTTGAAGATTAGTCTAGGTGATTAACTCATTGTAATGTGAGAGTGAGTTTTTGTTACCAATTTTTATGTTGTATGTTTTAGTATTTGTATAGGTGTTTTGACATAGAATTTGTCAAAGTGGGAGATTATTAGGATTTTGAGTTAGGTTGGCATTATTCTATATCAAAATGACATTTCCTTTGTATTGATTAGTTGTCTAGGATTTAAGATTTATCAAGCTTCAAGGAAATTGGACAACATATCAAGTAAAGTGAAGCCTTCAAGAGGAGAAAGCATCAAAGGTATATTTAGACCTCATTCCTCTTGCAAGATGTTTAGGCACACACACACATGGCATTCATATGTATTCCTGCATAGTTGCACACCATTGGTATAACACATTCACACACTTGTTGAAGTATGCACATGTATTAGATTTATTTTGATAAACATTGTGAAATTGCATGTTCTATGACTATCTTTAGGAAATGGCATACTTATGTGACATTGTGTTTATTTGTTTTTTGTTTTATTGTTTTTAGACTTGAACATGATCTCATATGATTCCTTATTTAGTCCCGGTCATTTCGGTTACTTACTCATTAGGTTTCGAGTCCAAACTAGGAAGCTACGCTACTTTACGTTCTCATACGAAGTGTTGTCTTCGTCGTCATATATCGAGTTGAATTCACAACATTTTGTCAAATTTTCATAGTCTTCCTTACCTGAGAGAGTCACGGTTTGTAATCTGAAGATGAATTCGAATTTGAATTCAGAGTTCGGAAGCCCAAATACGACCAAAAAAGACGAGAGGAGCACAAGGGAGTCGAGCAATGGCCAAATGCCATTTAGGACGAGCTCGTGAGGCTTATGGCCTAAGCACCCCTCTGCCCCGTGAGGCTCACATGCCTCTCATTCTCATGGGGTGGTGATGTGGCAATCCTCCATTGGTCACCGAAAGTTCTCGCTTTCATCTCTTTTAAATATCTTATTTCCCTCTCAATTCATTTCAAGAAGAAAATATGAAAAAAATGAAGTGCAGAATTTTCTCTCCAACTTTCCCAAATTTCAAACACCATAACTTTCTCATTTTGACTTTGAATTGAGTGATTCAAGTTGAAGAATCTTTATAATCAAGTCCCCTACTTTCTCCAAAAGAGTTTGCAACCCTTTGATCGAGTTTGATATGGTTCCACACTTAAAACCGAAACTACACGGGATTCCTAGGTATTGAACTAAACTTTGAGTTTTATCTTTTTAGATCTTCAATTATCTTGGGTTTTCTTCCTTTATATGTATGTGTATGTTTGATGAGAGCTATTGAGAAGGATAGTTTCAAATCAAAGCTAATCTAGTCTAATTAGAGACTTGAATGTGAACTAGTTTTCTAGGATTCTAGTTTTTCACATGTTTGTGAGTTGTATTATGGTTATCTTGATATCTAGGGTTATTTGTGTTTTGATTGTCTCATTTTATGATTAATAACCTTAGCATGTGCTTGGATCCTTTAATTGAACACATCTAGGATTAGCACATTTGATTTTGTATTTAGAGCTAACTAGGATTTAATTGATTATTAATGATATCTTGCTCTAAATACTTACTAGAATATTTATTGATCATATTTTGTGATTCTAGCATTTTTGGTGTATGGTTTCTAATATCTTGAATATGTGTTTTATGTATATGATTTATTCAAGTGTTAGCTTTGTGAATGAAACTAGGAATCATATGTGTTAGGTGTTTCACATGCTCTAGGTTTCGATTCATGTTTTTGTAACTAGACTATTTTTTACTTGTGTGCTCACATGACTAAGTCTAGTTTCCATAGAATGTATTTATCACATATTCTATGTTGAGTGCTTGTTTGCATCGTTTGCATCATTTGCATCATTTGATCATACTAGGAAGTTCTTGCAAAAGGCATGAAGTCTTGACTAGGACAAGTTGTCCAGATAGTCAAGCTAGGAAGATTTGGTTAGGGCAAGAGGTCCGAATAACCAAGCAAGAAGTCATAGCTAGGATCGGGAAGGTCCAGATAGCTATGCATGAGAGGATCTCTAAAGGCATGAGTGCCTTGGATAAGGAGTTGGCTATGACATTGGTAGGCCCATGCGATTGGATAGACATAGACTCCAATAGAGAGTGTTGCATAGGATGTGTATTCACTTTTGATGAATTTCTAATCTTCCATCGATGTTGTGTATATATAGAATCTAATATAAAGTGGTTCCATACTTTTGAGGAATTTCTAATCTACCAATAAGGATTGGTAGACATAGACTCCAATAGGAAGTAGATCATGGGTTGGTCACTTTTGAGAAATTTCTAATCTATCATCCAATATATATAGTACCTTATGGTTGTAATTCAACCTATGGATGTTTCCTCCTTGGAGGTTTTACCACGTTAAAAAATATCTTTTGTTTATTCTTCCTATCTCTATCTTTCATATTTGTATATATGTATGTTTCAATCATTGTTTCATAATCTTCGTTCGTGATGTATTTGGAAACAAGATTTTGTTAAGTGTGAGATGTAAACACATCATTTTGATCAAAGTTGTAAATATAATTCTTTTGTATATTGACTTTTTTGTGTATAGTTATATATTGATTAGTACTTGTACACGCTGAACATAATTGTGAATATAAGTATTCTTTGTTTTAGATTTAATATAGTTCCTTCACTAGCAAGTTGTAGAGTTATACTTAGTGTACTTACATTGTAATATTCAAAGTACAACTTGTGGAATTTGCTCTTTATTGAATATATTTGTATACGAGATATATTGTTTCTTGGTATATATTTTGTAGCCTAATGGTGGTGAATTAAGCATACATGTGCTAATTGTTTTCTCATAACAATCATGTTAAAAGTTAATTTGTATGCTTACAAAGATTTTTACAAATGTCTCGAAAGAGTTTTAATATTAAAGTGTCAATCTATTCACCCCCCCCCCCAAGCAGTATAACCTTGTAGGTATTTTCAAATACTAATGTATTTTAAAAGTTACTTATATCTAAGTGAATCAAGAGATTATTAAGTTCTAAGATTAATGTAATGAGAAAGATATTTAAGGCAAATGAGATACAAGGGAAACGATCAAACATAAATGTTAACTAAGGTCATCCATCAATATAAATTTAAGAACTATACATCAATCTAGTATGTGGCCCTAATTTAATTAATCATTGAGAAAGATAGTCAACATCTACTCATCCTAAGATATCAAAGGATGTTTAGAAAAGAAAACTTAATTCCATGAGGGCTAATGAAATTAATGAACATAGGCATGAACAATTAATAAACACTACAAAAAAAAAGTGAAGGATTGTAGTTATGTGTGTTCAAACACATTTATTTATATCCAACCACTTAAACACATATTCAATGCTAACTTACAAGGAAACCTTGCATTAAATGTAATAGTCATACATTAATTGCACATACATAAACAAGATAGGATGAATATAAAGAGCAAATTGATTTAGATCAACGTTAACAACTCATAAGCATCAATCCCTTACATCTCAAGGAATTTAGCTACACATCATTTTATCTACAACAAAAGATAAAGAAAGAGAGAAAGTGATACAACCCATAAGTTTGGATGAAAGTCCTTGACTTTGATTACAAAACTTCTTCTTCAATCTCCTCTAAAAGAGCTTCAAGATCCAATCTAAAACTAAGAACTATTTTTGTTCTACAAAGATGAAAATATCTACAAATATCTATCATCTCTAAGTCTAAGTCTAAGGATGCACACTTAGGTTAATCGAGATATTATCTATATATATTGGTTGTAAAAATCAAGTGAAAGTCAAGTTGATTTCTGACGTGGCAACCTTTGGTGTGTGAGATCTGCGAGATTGAACTCGTAGATTTCACTTCTGCTGGAATGATGTCGCAAATTTAACTCGCAGTTGGCTCTGGGAACTTTTCAGATCTAGAATCTACAAGATGGAACTCACTGATATAACTTGCAGTTCTGATTTGCTGGATTGGTCTCGCAGATTTAATTAGCAGGCACGTCTGAACTGGATCTGCAAATTGGATCTACGAGTATGAACTCGCAGATTCTTCTCGTAGTCTTGGCTGGACCAAAATTGGAAATATGCTCTGTGAGATTGTTCTAGCAGTAGGAGGTCGTAGTGCACTAGGGTGACTTTTGCGAGAATGAACTCGCAGATTCTTCTTTTCTTCCAAAAATACCTGTTTTCATATAAATTCTCCAACTTGGGCCAAAAGTTACCTAGAAAGAGGAAAATACCTAAAAACACTTAATAACACTATTAAACACTTAAAACATCTCAAAAACGATCACAAAGGGGGGGAATTAGGTGCTCAAAACATAAGACATATTTAGAGCGATCAGTTATCCTTCTAGCCACACACAGTCCTCAAATCTAATATATGTAATGATGTTTACTACCTAGGTTGACCTCTAGTCACACCATTCTCGGTCACTAACCCACAATTACTACCATTTAGGCCTTTTGTAGTGATTTTAGACCAATGCTTGTGCACTACACCACCGTAGTCACAAGACTTGATTCTCAATGATGAGATCAACAACCTATATGAATATAAGAAAATATTCTAAATGAAATTAAAGCTAGGCAACACTAAATGCTTATCTAGAGATTAAATCATGACAATAAAATCAATCTTAGATATTAAAGTGTATATGAATACTCAGAAAGACTTAACTAGGTATAGAAATGAGAATTTAAAATCTAGTCATCAAACAAAAGTCAATCAACAAAAGTTGTCATTAAATATGGCAAGGAAAATAAATGCAATCATTGAATGCAATCAATGAGTCCTAATCAACAATGTCTAAATGTAAGCATAGAGACTAATCTAAAGGGCCTTTATGTCCTAAATGCAAGCTATCAAAATACAAACCCCAAACATGTCATAATTTCACTAAATATACAATTAATGTGAATATTTGCTAACCTAAGCAATAAAAGACAAGTCTTGATTAAATAGAACAATAAATGAGATGAGTTGTTTGTTCTACTTACCAAGCAAAGACATTAATGAAGACTCATGCTTAAATGATGTTAGAGATGCAAGATGAAAATGGGTTTTGGGGTTTGGAGAGTTAATATATAAAGCTTGGAGCTTTATCTCTCTAGAGCCACTCAATCTCTCTTTTTAGGGTTTTAATTTCATGCTTTTAATGAAAAAGATGAGAAATAGATGGCTATATAGAAGCCCTAATTGAAACGACATCGTTTTGGAGAAAGTAGGACAAAAAAACGTTGCAATGCACTCATATAGACCCGCAAAGTTACCAGCACAGTGGGACCAGGAAAATCATGAAAAATGACTTTGCTGGTAACGATGCGGGTAAGGACCTACACAGTACTCGCGCACTAGCAAATAAAAACAACAAGCTGATTTCCAAACGGATCAAAACAAGACCAAACGATACCCAAACCTTTTGTATGATATACCGTTGGAAAGGTATCGAAGTCTACTTCCTACTCCGTTTTACAAAATGAGTTTTCGATGTCTATGAAAAGAGATATGGTCAAAATAGTGACCAAAGGTCAAATATGGACAATAACAAAATGTCCAAAACTCATGGTATAAGACCATGTGACCAAAGATCAAACTAAGAGAAGAATAAGACATTCTCAAATGGTTTGGATATGGACAATAACGAAATGTCCAAAACTCATCGCGCTAAGAAAAGCACACCACCGTGCATGAACGGACGTCTTTGATCAAGCATCGGGAAACGAATTACATCACACAAAAACCACACTTAGGACTAAGAATAAGGTGCAAGTGTGATTGCGAAAAGAATGCACGCATAATCAATAAGGAACAAATTCATGAGAATATAAATGTATGTAAGTGTGTGTGTGCAATTAATCTCTTCAAGAATCAAAGTCAAGTGATATACATTTTGAAGCTCTTGATCTTGAAGTCATAGAGATGCTTAAAAGCTCGCCATCGAGGACCTAAGTTATCCATTACAAAATCATCCCCAATGTGGTTTATCATGAAATAAGTCAATCATAAAATGGAGGCCCTTACAGCTGGTATCAAAGAAACTACAGCAGATGACTTCTTTCAAGTAAGTTTTCATTGAATCATGACTTCATGAAAATACTTTTTTTTTTTAAATCTATTTTTTTTTCACAAACACTCTTAAACCATTAATAATCAGCTTGAAAATTTGACAAACAAAAAAATCAATTTATCTATATAAAAAAAACATCATTAATATCATTCTGTCTCTCTCTCTCTCTCTCTCTCTCTCTCTCTATCAACGAACGATATCTTGGCGTCTCCCTTTATGGACGAACGGTATCGTGTGCTGTCACGGTAAAGACTCGGTAATTACAATCACTCATGCACTCAAGCTCCTTCACATTTTTTGGTTCTTCAACAACTGTATTGTTTACTTGTGATTTAACTGGAATTTTTGTTTGTTTGCTTGTTAGACTGTGTACAAAGGGAGGAAGAAGAAGACTATTGAGTATTTTGCAATTAAAAACGTCGATAAGTCGTAGAAGACAGAAGTTCTTCACGAAGTAAGGGAGATTTATTTTACTATTTTTGAGCTCTCAATTTTATTATTCGTTAATTTTGGAAATGATAGTTTAAAGTTTATTTGATAAAGATATAAACTGGAATTAGACTGATATGAGATTATGCTTTATATCACTCATTCAATGTTTGTTTTTGAGCCAATCAAAGGACTCTAGGCTAAAGTTATACGGTTTGTTATCACTTTTTGAAGATAGGTTTTGGATTTTAAGTACAATGCATCTTAATCACTCGATAGTAATTCATTCAATGTTTGTTTTTGAGCCAATCAAACAACTCTAGGCTAAAGTTATACGGTTTGTTATCACTTTTTGAAGATAGGTTTTGGATTTTAAGTACAATGCATCTTAATCACTCGATAGTAATTGTTTATATCATTCCATGATCCTAACTTGGTTGTTAACTAGTGACACCAAATATTAATAGGACATGTTTCCAGAATTTATTAATCGAATATGTTTAAAATGAATATCTCAAAGGTTGTAAATGATATTCAACATAAGCTGTAAGTTGTAATTGCATGACATATAAGTATGCGTCATAAAGTCAGTTATATCGGGTTAAATTTTAGGTATTGTTAACAAGTACTTTTATCTTCTTTTTTTTTTTGTTCTTTACTAACACTTGGGATACCAAAACACACTTGAAGACAGAACATACAAGTTAAGCTACATGTCATATAAATAAATGCATGATTTCTCTCCTTGTGTTAAGCTAAAGCTAGATTTGACTGTTATGCATTAACTTCTAAAATCTTGTATTGAATGCAGTTTAGCATACTTTAGTCTCTCGATCACCCAAATGTTTTAAAGTTTTATTCTTGGTAAGTCTCGCTAATGCGTAGCAATATAAAGTCATTCTAATTGCCTATAGTGGTAAGCTAGTGCTATGTTACTTGATGTTTCCTAGGAAATTTCAATTTATTGCTTTTTTCCCTCCGAATTATAATTTAACATGTTCGTACTTTTTATTGCTCACCTTTGCCAATAACTTCTTTTATCTGTGTAACAGGTTTGAAACATGTTCTGATTTATGGTTAGTTTTGGAATACTGTGTTGGAAGAAACCTCATGACTTTATTACAGCAAGTAAATACACTTTGTTTTTATGTAAATTTGTAATGGTGGAAGAATTGGTTTGCATAATTTTTTATTCTTATCAAATGGGTTGGTTTTGCATAATTTATATCATGTTATAATACAAAATTAAAATTTTATAATTGCTGCTATGCATGTTTAGAATTGCATTATTAATATTTTATAGATGAGTTGCAGGATGGAGTGCTACCTGAAGAGGCAGTTCATGATTTTGCACGAGACCTTATCTGAGCTTTGCAGTAATGGATGCAATTAACATATTTGCTAAGTATTTGATCAAGCATCTTTGTATGATATGTTTATTAATGCATCTATTCAATTTTAAATTGGCAAGGGAATTGAGTGATATATCCAAAACTCCTTCCAAGGTATGTTGATCTACGTATTCCAATATTTAAGTTGTGCATACATTTTAGATGGTTTAAATCATAACTATCTTTTTCATACTTTACCTTATTGTTTTCTTTCTATGTATTTGTTTAGTTGCCTCAAGCAAAACATGGAGCGTACAATTATATGGCACCTAAGTTGTTTGATGATAGAGGAGTTCATTCATATGCATATGATTTATAGGCCTTAGGCTATTTAATGTTTGAGTGTTATGCAAGTCGGCCTCCCTTTGTAAGAATAGAGTTCACTCAGCTAGTTAGATCAATACGTAAAGATCCAACTCCATTTCTCCCACGTACTCCAAGCTGGCCATTTGCCAATCTAATTAGTTCTCTCCTAGTTAAAAATCCAGCTTAAAGGGTACAGTGGCTTGAAGTTTGTGGGCATGGTTTCTGGATAACTAAATTCACACCAGTTCCTTTACCTCTTCAACTTGCATTTGACAGTAAAATAGAATTATATGCTAGACCATACCTTTCCAAACACAATGGTGATAGATCAACATAAAGCAAGACCCCTCCTAAATCATGAGAAAAAGATGCAAGGGTTCTGAATCATGATGAGAAGCCAGCTTTGGTATTATCTCTAGTTAAGGGTACCACTTAGTGGTGGTTGCAAGAATCACACAAAAGTTTCTGGCAGATGAGCTGATGAGAAGCAGAAAGATCCTTCCGGTGCTACCAAGTGTGTGAATCTCTTATGGTCGTCAAGTATAGCAAAAACAAACTTACTAAAGGAGGGTGGGAAAAAAAATCTACCAAAGGCCCTTGCCTAACAATTCTGAGAATGAATCGTAAATCAAAATTGAGAACACCGATATGGTACTTCATTTTGATGAGAATAATGAAGTTGAGACACATGACAAACCAGATGGGTCTGATAACCATCCTTGTACAACTGAAGAAAAATCATCTAGTCAAACTCAGAGAATTAAAGAAGGTGCATGGCCTACTCTTGATGTTGAGTCTTCGAGATCATCTAATAGCCTTTCTCAAGTTATGTGGCATCCATTAGATCTTTCAGTTAGACCTATAATTCCCAGCAGAAAAGCTAATAAATTGTCAGAAGTATTTCCTTCACTTCCATTTAAAGCCCTGCAAGCATCTGACTTTGTAAAGATGTCAAATGAGCAGTTGGATGCACTGAGCAATAGGATCATAGCCATTTTGAATGGGAAAACAAGTTTCGGAGAGAAGCAGAATGTAATTTGATACTTTGAGTTGTTAAGCAATAATGTTGATGTAGCCAGTATTGTGACAAATGGTCTAATAATGCTCATGCTTGTTAAAATGCTCCGACTATCCAAGCCACCAGCTTTGCACCTTTAACTGACTTCACTTATTGGTTTTCTCATACAACATTATACTTGTATCGATGCCAATTTGGTAAATTATGGGATTTTATGTTTACTATAGCCTTAGGGACAAGTAAAAACAGGTGAGAAGGTTCTCTATGGTTGCTTTAGGCAATTTGATGTGCTATATATCCAAAGAGAATGACCATGCTAGAGACAACAATCAGTCAGAATCCATATCAAGGAGGAACGTCGCACATCACTTGGCTGGCAGGTTAGTTTTCCCAGCCTAATTTCACAAATCTTTTATTTTGTGCGAGGTT
The DNA here is from genome assembly GCA_035582765.1 of Acer negundo. Classification (NCBI taxonomy): domain Eukaryota; kingdom Viridiplantae; phylum Streptophyta; class Magnoliopsida; order Sapindales; family Sapindaceae; genus Acer; species Acer negundo. Next base: position 26,734,340 of record CM069237.1, on the reverse strand, counting down.
ATGTGTATCTTGATCATTGTTTCTTTTGAATTTTTGGTTTTCTACCCTTCAACATAGTTTCTAATCTTGTTATCAAACTTTGTTTAATTGATAGTTTCTTTCATTTTCCATGTCAATTGAAAATTTTAAGATTAATGCTCATCAGACAGCCTTAGGTCTTTTATGTATTCATTACCCGCTCTACTTCTACTTTGTTTCCTCATTTTGGATAATTTCCTTTTGTTGGATGCATGTTCCAAATTTATTGATTTTATTGGTATCAGTAATTTTACGTTAATAGGAGGATGATATGACTCAACTTTATGCATTGAGGACAATTGGAAATATTTGCAGTCAAAGAGGACAACGGGTAACCCACTTTTGTAGCTGGGATGTGATTAGTAACCTTTGTTATATATATAAAGCTACAAGGAAATAGGAGAGCATAAGGCTAACTACAGGATCATGTTTGGTTTGCCTTGTCCATTTCAATCCTCAAAGCATAAAATCGGTTATGGAGGAACTTTCATTCAAGGAAATATCATAAACTCTGGTTAAAGGCAGTTCATGCAATAATCAAATTAGTTTAAATCTTTTAAACATGGCCATGATTGGAAGCCATATGTTCACTAATATTGGGTGACATCTTCTACCTCTAGTGGAGGATAAGAATATGATCTATAGTCTAGTGTCTCTCATTGAGCGGCGAAGTGAAGTTCTAAAGGGAAAGGCACTTCTTTTTGTTGCTTTCTTGTGTAAGAATGAAAAAAGATGTATGCTGCACTTTCTCTGGAATGCTCGGTTACTCCCCATAGTGTACAGTCTGGAGGAAGAGATGGACAGCTTTGTGCAGCAGTGTTTAGATGTATATGTGCATGTTATGGTATCTATTATACCGGGTTTACTGGATACAATAACTAGAGATGTTCAGCAAAAGATGGGAGGACGGCGGCATAGAGAAATTTCTACCCATACTAACCGAGCTGCTCCAAAGACCAATCTTCATTTGTTTCCTATAATTCTTCATCTTCTTGGGAGCTCATCCTTTAAGAACAGGGTTGCTTTGAACTTTGTCCTTTATTTGATCTCTCATCTAGGAGAACCATTGTTAAAGAGTTGTGAGAGTAGTATTTTAATCGGAGTAAGGTGACGGTTTGTCTAACCACAGACATGTGGACATCAATACAAAATATAAACTACATGGTTGACACTGCTCATTTTGTTGATTATGATTGGCAACTACAAAAAGGGATTTTGAGCTTTAGTCAAATAGTTTATCATAAACGAGATTCAAAAGTGTATTGATCACACCAAATATGTTGTATATTTCGGCCCTCAAATCCATATCCTTTATGTCTTTTTCATGCATTTTAGTGCCACTTATGGGCTCTATGTTCGTAATTGCATGTGTTTATCCATTTTTGGTACTTAGAGCGTAGTGCGGGTCTTTCGGACGAAAAGGGGACCGAAAGGGTAAAAAGTTGGACAAATGGCAACAAAGGCATCAATAGTGCGAGTCAGTGCGGGTCCCAACCGCACTATCACCAAAACCCAGGATCAGACTTCTGAAGGAAGGATAAAGTGCGAGTAAGTGCGTGTCAGCCACCTGCACTCTAACCCGCACTCTTGCCCAAGTTTGAGACTTGACAGCTGAAGATTTGATAGAGTGCGGGTGAGTGTGGGTCATATAACCGCACTATCACCCGCACTCGATCCCTTTCTAGAGAGCTAGAAATTGAAGGATTCACTAAAGTGCAGGTGAGTGTGGGTCCCTGAATCGCACTCTCACCCGCACTCCGACACGATCCAGTGTCGTTTTACAACAGTTTTGTAACCTATTTCATAGGGAGTAAAAATAGAAAGTGTTGTATTCATTTTAAGTAGCTTTTGACATTTAGAAAAACTCTGAAATTGTAATCTAAATCTAAGAATACATTTCTTCTCATTTCATTAACAATCTACTCATCTTAAAGGGAACTTGAAGAAAGGAGATAATCTCCATGATTTATTTCTCCATCCTTTCTCTTATTTTCATTATTGTAATAAGTAGCGAAATCCCCTCTAAAGGGTTGATGGATTAATTTGTTTTAATGTTGAGTTTTTTGTATATAAACACTATTTCATTTATATTTCTATCTTTCTTAGTTCTATTCATGAGTATGAATGTTTTCATTGATTTACTTGTCTTTGATACACTCTCTTTGCAAGTTTCTCTTTAGATTCTATTTGTGTAAACAACTTGATATACACTCTTTTAGGATGTTTATTGCTTATGCCAATAGATGGGATTTCCAGAATCTCGGCTCAATGACAACGTTCTTCACCTAACCTCAAACGGGAGTCCGTCACTATACACCCTAGGACGGCTCTTGTGAGAGGATTAAAAGCCTTTTTTATACACCCTAGGTTGGCTACCTTCATTTTCGGTAGAGCTTTTTTTAGATAGCGAGCGTTCATGATAAGGATCTGAAACGAGCAACTAACTCTATACACCCTAGGTTGGTTGCTCGGGAAGGATCGATCGCTAGTAAGGGGCTAATTCTATACATCCTAAGTTGACCCCTTACTAGAGATAGAGAACCAACTCTATACATCCTAGGTTGGCTACGGTTGTTGAAATGAGCATATTTTCGTGTTGTATGCAAATACACAATATTAGCTTACTAGTCCGTCAATTCCTTAGTTTTCCATCATATCTATCTACATCCCATCTGCATTCCATTTATAGTTACTTTTCTAGTGTAATCTTATAGTGTTTGCTTATTCACATTTTCATAACATAAACCATTTACTTTTATTGCATTAATATTACTTAGGTTCTAATTAGTTTTAGCTAAATACGATCCTTGTGGACGATACCCCACTTACCGCCATACTTGTGCTTTCATAACATTTAGGGCTTTTGTGAGGTTTATAAATTGTTTTTGACAAGTGGATTTACATACACAAAATGGCTTTGTCAAAATGGCGCCGCTGCCGGGGATTGACGAGTTTAGCTTTGATTAGTTTTTATTTGAGTAGTATTTGTGTTTAGTACATTTTTTTTTAGTTAGTTTGTTTCTTTTTACGTCGTGTGGTATTTATTGTGGAATTTCAGGATTCTAGGTTTATGCATGGAAGAAGATCGTTAAGAAGACCAGTTTTACCAATCAACTATAACATAAATCAAGTAAGAAGATTAATAAATCAGTTTGAGGGGATTATGGATGAAGGAAACCCTCAGAATCAGCATGATCATAATATGGGAGACAAAAATCCTCAGAATCGACATGAGCAGAGGTTTATGGGCCGAATCAGCACAATCAATTAGCTTATGAGTGTGATCTTAGTGTGCATAGGGATGAACAATTGGGTCTCACCATGGGCGAGTATACACTCCCTTTTGTAGGAAATGTGCCTATGGCTATAGTACTCGATGATGTGGCGAGGCAATACAAATTGACGAACATGCATATTGGTCTCCTTCCATCTTTCAGTGAGAGAGCTATTAGGATTATGCTCAATAGAAAAAGTGTAATAATGTAATTAACAATCTTTTCATATTAATAAAGGGATTTCTGATTTAACAAATCTTATAACATTTATAGTTTCATTATTATAACTGTCAAAGTAAATAATCATAAGATTAAAAGACTATGCGATATAAAGAATTGTTCGTACATCTGGATAGGTATGAGGTAGACAATTCTTTAGTTAGTCTTGAATATTGTTCACAACTTAAGATAAAGGTTGGTCACCTTTACCTTGTTAAAGTTGTATATTCTTTTGCTAGCATTTGAGTGGGATTAAATGAGATATGATGGGTCTAAAATCATCAAAGTGTCTTTGAGTAAAAGAAGCTAGTGCACTAAGGGCATTGAATAAAATCACAATGAAATACTTTATTTAGAACCGTCAGTAGATAAAAGTTTTTATTATGAGGACAATCGGAGAGTCTATCTTAATCCTAAGATAAATGATGGACTTATGGTTGCAAGTGTTATCATTTGAGCTATCAATGAGTACGATTATATAGCATGGTCTATCCTCGATAGTTTGGCGGTTGTCATTTGTTAATCGATAGAGGACTTCTTTATAGATATGGACATCGTGGCTCCACTTATTAAAATGACAGTAAAATATTATCATATGGATGTTTTGAGGTATTGGATATTAAATCTTAACATTAAGTTTTCGATAGTGACTATTGAAATATGTCTTCTGGACAAGTCAAAATATCCAAGTTCAAAATGCGGTCATATGAGTAAATATGGTAACTAGGAGAGCTATAGGCAATCTATGAGCTCTTGGCGATTACTGATATTATTCATGAGGATACACTATCTCCTACAAGATTGTCTAGGGTTTAAATGAGAAACATTTACTTGTTCTATCTTTATTTAATAGTACAGTTTTAGCTCTTTAGTGGAATGAGCTAAAATTAATAGATTTGACCTAAGTGAATCATTTGTTGATTGTGATTGGTTTATGTCTATTGACGCATAAGTTTAGATTGCTCACCAAGATCCTCAATCCACACAGACTTGCATGGATCACTTGATATATTCTACCAGACTAATTATGGGTCCATCTAGAATTGTATTTAATATATTAAGAATATAATTTGTACATTATTTATTTAATGGGCTATTAAATTATATTAATATATTAATAAAAGGCATGTATGCTTGTTTCTTTTAGTAAGAATGAGTCTAGTTCACATGTGGGCTTTTTATTAAAGTCTAATGGATTTAATAAATTGGAAAAACAATGTGTAAGCCTATATATATATATATATATATGTTGGGCGGCAAGGTCAATTAAATTGTCTAATATATTGTTTTATTTTATTTTATTATTTAATTAAATGGGAATTAATTAATTTATTAATTAAGAATCAAAATCTTTTTTTGACTAGGAAATATGTTTCTTAATAGTATACTATTGTGATAGGATAATGAGAATAAAAGACTTTATTTGATATGAAGATAAATAAAAGTGATTTATTTATCTAGTCAAATAAGGAAGTCTTTTATATAGTCATAATAGGATTAAACACTATAGAGTTGGATTAAGGTTTTGATTCAAAAGAATGATAGGACTATAGGAGTATGGGTAAAACACAAATCCTCTTAGGGTGAGGATTTCGGCCACCTACAAGTCTCCTCATCATAGAATGCTGCAACCCTAGTTATTTTAGGGCAAGGAATTCGGTCACCCTATATAATACAAGTGATAGAATTCAGCCACCCTACTTGCTAGGCTTGAGAGTTATTTTCTTTTGCTTAAGAAAAATAAAATCCAACTCTAAAGATTAGTGTGAGAATTTGGCCAAGAGAGAAAAAGAGAAGAGATCGTTTTATTTCTATAGTGCACTAGTAGCTTATACATTAATATGTTTTGTGCACAACTTCAAATAAGGCTTAGGCGAGTTTCGATCAAAAGATTGATAATTCAAAAGTGACCGGAACGTTCTTTATAATCTCTTGTGAGTTTTTGTGACTAACGAAAAAGAAAAAGTTTTTGTTTTCCATCCTCAGGCACTCAATTCAAAGAAAGGGAGACCACGCTCCTAGGTGATCCAAGTTCGTGATTGGATTGGAAGATCTTGCGAATTACCATCGACGCAAAGTCAATCGAATCACATGACAAAAGGTATGTTACTTATGTTTATAAATTAATTTAATTAAGGGTTAAGGTTCATTTTTTAAAAGGGAAATTTTTTATTATATACCAAATCTATTTTCGCATTTCGTTGTGCATATAAAACTGTTTTTCCCTAAAATTGGTATTAGAGTCTTGGTTGTACCCTTGATTAATTAATGTATGTACATACGTGGATCTATTTCTTTTTGTTGATTAATATGTATGTTTTAGAAAGAGATGGTACTATAGGTATTCTCATATATAATTACATGTGGAATGTATGGATTTATATATGTTGTTATAAAGTGACATGTTGTTGCTCGATTTTGGTCCTAGAATTTCAATATAATTTTTGTTTCAAAATTGTAACAAAAAGGGTGGTCTATTATCGCCATAATTCCTTATTGTTAATTGCTAAGTTTTTCTATTATTTTTATTGTAATGTAATATAAGTACCGCAGAAAATAATGTAATAAAATTCTGCATTATATATATATATATATATTATTAAAGTGCAGTATTTGTTTAGTTTAAAAAAAAAATAAAAAATACTACAGTATTTTATTGTTAAAAATTCTGCTGTAATATATTCAAGTTTTGAATATTTGAAGAGTTGAAGAATTGGAAGTGGAAAAGGGAAGCAGCAACACACCTTAGCACCTGTGCGCACCCTTGATGTGGTATGGGCTGCGCACGGCTTGCCCATATGGGTAAGGGTTGCGCACGCCCATGTCAAGCAGCCAAGGTGTGCGTTTTAGGATAGCCATATGTGGCTTCGGACGCACAAGCGGATGATGGCCGCTTGAAGACTTGTCCGCCAAGTTAGGGTTTTTGTAATTCCAACAACTGTAATTTACTTGCTTTTTTAGGATGGACCAAAATTGTGGCTATTTATTTTCCATAAATATTACAATATTTGTTGTTGTATGATAACATGTCATATAGAATAGGAGTGCCACTCATATATCTCTTTTGATATGAACATGCATTGAATGATTTGGGTATCTAATTGGCATCTAGATAACATGGCAAATCATTCTATGAAATTTAATCACACGCCTTAAATAATTGAGTGGGAGAAGGTGTCTTGAAACACCTATGGCCTCCGAGGTTAGTTGAGCTTTATGTTTTATTGGTAATCCCCCTAAGGGACGTCTATGAATGGAATTTAGCAAGATACTTTCTTACAAGGATAGAATAGACAATTGACTCAAACGAAATATACTCCCAAATGAGGGATTTGCGTGAGAGAAAATTGAGGGTCGATATCTTGGTAAGACACTCAATGTGATTTTATAAATGAATGATAATTTGTGTATGCTAAGGTGTGGAGAAGTAGTTAAAATTATTGGAGTAGGTAATGGTCAGTTTAGAAAACAAGACCAAAGGAAGGTTAGAGGCATTTTTAATTCGATTAGACTTTTTGGGATTACAATATGATCGAATTTTAATTGTACTCGGTATAGGGTTCGTGTGAATTTTGGAGTTTAGGAGTAAGCTACATTATTATGCTGAGTCGAGTTAAGTAAATTCCATACACAATGTCTACATATCGAATATATTTTGAAATGTTTTATTTTCTAAAATTATTTGTTCATAGATTTTAATCTACTGTATGCCTATCGGCTACTAATTTTGAAAATAAAATACTATCTTGTTTATTCATCCTAGATGATTTTACAATTGAAAAGTTAAATATATATTACTGTCTCATTGATGATTCCACTATCGGTCTTTCTTGTCTTTTCATTGGAAAAGCTATTTCACATCTTTGTGGATAAAAGTTGAAACGTATTGTTTTTATATGATAAAGTTGTAAAGGTAATGAATTTTTTTTTGCTCCTCTATTATTAGTTTATTGAATTATTCTAAACGGTTCAACTGGAATAATTGTAGCGCAGCACTAATGATATTAATGGCTAGGTCACCAAGAATACATATGTCATAACGAAATGTTATCAATGGCCGGGTCACCGGGAATATAGGTGTCGTAGCGAAATGTTATAAATGGCCGGGTTACCTAGAATACAGGTGTCATAATGAAATGTTATTAATGGTCGGGTCACGGGGAATACGAGTGATACTACGTGACATAAGCCAATTCCGTATTGTTCAAAGGTTTTTATTGAGCATTGTATGATATAAATGAATGAAGGTTTACAACTCCGGTTTTATAGAAATGTGTTTTGAACTTGAGATAAGAATCTTACCTCATTTTGTTGCATATTTATTAGTTGTTGTGTGTGCTATTTACTTACCGAGTTGATGGCTCACCCCTTATCATCATCATTTTGCAGATTAGAACCAGTTTATGGGAGATGAGTCATTAGTATTTTAGAGTTGCTTAAACGACTATGGATCAAACACTGGCAATCAAATAAATATTTGAAAACTCCTTATAATATCCTAACCATTTTTCCTTCATAGCATTAACGGGTTCCAGTAATGCTAGGTCGGATTCACATTGAGTAAAGACACTAGCAATATTAAGATTCTCAATAATAAATAAATGGGTTATGAGATAATAAACACTAGATAAATTGTTAGTAGAAGTATAAAAGACTTTTAACAAATTAAAAACTTTGTAACAAGCATCCCAATGACTTTGATAAAGATTAATGTGACTAACATGAAATTGAATAAAAGAAACTAATAAATCCCTATAATCCTAACTTCTAGCAAACAATTTATAAGTAGAATTCCAACATGTTGGAACATTATGAGGAAATCTAACGACACGCCTACCATTTTGTTTACAATATGTTGCCCAAGTTTTTATTGTAGAAGGATGTCTCCACACAAAAATTAAGGCATTTTTAATAGGTTGAATAAACTGTTCAAGAGTGTATAATTCTTTTTGAACACATAAATTTAAAACATGGTATGCACATCTTTGATGAAAAAATTTACAGCCAAGATAAGGTTTGCATAAATCAAGTAAAGTAGGAATATCAACGGTATTGTTAGAAGCATTATCAAAACCAATTGTAAAAATTTTGTTTTCAATTTTATACTCTACAAAAATAATTCTAAGCTGTCTAAAAATATTATGAGCACTGTGTGATTCATCAAAAACTCTAAATGTAAGAACTCTTTTTTAGATAGTCCATACATTATCCATATAATTGCAAGTGACACCTAAGTATGAATGTGTTTGCCAATGGTCACTTCATATGTTGGCACATACGGAAACACGACCATTATATTTTTCCAACTTTCTTTTTTCTTTGTCATAAATCCTTTCAAGTGTTTTTGTGAGTGTGACTCTAGGAACACGACATGCCGTAGGATTTAATGCTTATCGACAATAATTAATAAAACTAACATTTTCACCAAAACTAAATGATAAGTGTTCTATTGCTACCATTTTAGCTATTTATTCTCTATTTTGTTCATCACTATAACGAAATAATTGTTGTTAAGGGTAGCGTACATGGGAATTTGTGTTTGTGAACTCGATCTGGTCTCTGCTTCTAGATGTTTGCTCATTATATGCTTCCGATAAGTGACATCTCCTCCAGATTTGTGCCACTTATTTAATTTTTGCAGTAATTGCAAACCACTACAATGCTTCCATCTGCTTGCCTAACTCTCTTCATATGTTTTACGAAGAGATCATATTTGATATGCTTTTGTAACATATCTTCTTGTTCTTCTAGTTCTGGTGGATCAAATTCAAAATCTTAAGGGGCATCAAACATATTTTCTGAGTGGCTTGTCAATTTTTTTTGGGGGGTGGGATCGGGTTCTGAAATTGTTGGAAGGGGAGTAGGAGAGTTTAGACCTAGGTCTTCAGCACATGCCCCGTGTTGCAGATGCTCGTGATAGCTGGTGTCATCATAACCAAGATTATTAGTCATATGGTCCTTACCTTTCATTGAAATGGAACGCCTAGGACCGTCACGGTCACCCCTTCCACTTCCACTTACCATTTAAAAAATGTAAAATTCCATAAAATTAATTGCAAATAAAATAAATTGGAAATAAAACAACTGCAAATAAAATAAATATTAATAACTTAGTAATTGAGAAGGAATTGGAAACTTAGAAAGTTGGAGAATTGAGAGAGAAATTAAAATTAGAGAGAATTGGGAGGAAATTGGAGTGGGGAAAATGAGAAGGGGTGGGGGTATTTATAGATAAGAAAAAGAAAAGAAAAAAGAAAAAAGAAAATGAACATTGGAGGCCCCAACAGTCTGTTGAGGTCAGCAGGCTGACTGTTAAGCCTCCAACGGTCAGCCCACAATTAAAAAAAAATTTAATTAAACACAAGAAAAGTCGGTTAGAACCAAATCGAAACTGTCGATTCCATGAAAAATGGAACCGAAACCGGAACCACCATCCTTAGTTTCGGTTTTCACGGTTCAGTTCGGTTCGACAGTTCGAACCGAACCGAACTGGCATCAAGTCTAGTTAGAGGCACATTCGGTCATTGTATCCTCTAGAACAACCATGACTCCAAAACTCAAAAATTTACCGCGAATGTATCTCAGATCTCGTTACTTGCCTTCTAACGGCTCGCTATGATACCAATTAAAAAATACAAGCATGGTTAAATTGCCAAAAACTAACCTAGAAGGGGGGAGGGGGATGTTGAATAGGTTTTAAACCTCTTTTCATTCCCTTGAAACAAACATAAATTGTCCATCTAGATAACTTGAATCAACCCACATTGTAATCAAGAAAGCAAATATAGACTATTGAAATAATTTTCAATAAAGTATGTCAATCAAAGTTTATAACTTGCAAGTGAAGATATCTAACTAAAACATAAATCAACTCAAACACACACACACATATATATGGGCTATTCTTTGATGCAATATTACACGATGTAACAGTATGTGATCATATATGATTGCATGTGATCACAAATATAAATATATATATATATATATATATAATGTTATTGCATATGAATTGCATGTGATCACATAATTAAATTATTGTGATCGCATGTTAGAACATGCAATTATATATTTGTTGATGTGGTTGTACCAAAGAAGACATGATCACATTAAAAAAATTTATGTAGCTCCACGTTGCTCCTAAGGGTATCCATATATATATTTATATTAATGTCTAATATTCACAAATACAAGAGAATGTATAATTATACAAAACTATATCTACTATTAACAAATACAAGAGATATATACAATTTGACCTAGAAGAATGTTTGCTTTTCTTTCCTTACAACAATCTTGTTTACAAGAAAATAGAGATTTGATGAACTAAATAAGATTTAACAATCATATAAACACAAATATAAGAGAGTAACAGATAGAGACATTTGACACGTCATTTTTACGTGGTAAACTTCCAAAGAAGAAACATCTATGGGTTGAACCATTCAACCACCTCCGAACATCACCATCTTTCACTAGTTGGAATAAAAGGACACCCTCAAAACGACCAATTTGCATGATTGTTTACTTCCTAGGTTTACCCTCTCATCAATTTTAATAACTTGAATTCCGATTGAAGTTTTCTACTCTTCATAGGTTTGAACTTCTCTTTTTTCAACAAAAACAATCTTAGACCTCTTTATAACTTTCTTCCTCTCTTTATTAGGTGCACGAAACCTTAGACCTCCATATATTACTATAAGCACTATTGATGTAAATTTGGGCTGGGCCTAGCCTGCCTAGATGTGCGAAGGAAGCAGGTCGTGCCAAGCATGCGTACTCGTTATCCCTGTGTTCACTGTTTTTTCATAGCAGACATTCATCACGAGTGGACATATCATCGAACAAAGAAGAACTTCTTTGACTCCTGAGATGGTGGAGGTATTAACATGACTTCAGGATTGGAAGCATGCTCGAATGAGGATGCAACATCAAATGGAGGACAAAGAAGTAATTCAAAATTTCACCAACTTATACGTCGATAAGGGTTCCGGTAGTAACTATGAGGAAGGCTAAAAATTGAAGAGTAATCGATTGCCTTCTTTTTAAATTTTAATTATACATGTACTTGTAAAATATAATTCGATTGCACTCTTTTTCTCTTACGAAATTTTTATCCCACTGGGTTTTTCTTGGTATGGTTTTCAATGAGCCGATCATGTAATACTGAAATCTGAATAAGTAAATAAAATTCATTTCTTTACCAATATATTTTTTTATCTGACTTACACACTTTTTATTAAATAATTCATCTATTTCTTACATCTTTATTTACTCTTTGAATTATTTTTTTTTAAATAAATTGATCTATTTCTTGCATATTATTTTATTAGATTAAAATAATAAATAAGTTAATCTAATATATAAGTTATTAACATAAGTTAAAATAATAAATAAATTTTTAATTTAAAAATATATTTTTTAAAGTTGAATAAATAAATTTTTAAGTTATTTATTTATTTATTTATTTTTTTTAAAGGTGGATAGTACCGTGTCTAGCAATATGGTTAACGTGCCGGCATGACATGGCCCATTTCCCGACTGTGCCATTTCAGCAAGGCATGGCATGTTTAAAGGCATGAAACGATCATGCCGACAAATTATTACACTACTAATAAGCATCTATTATAATACCATTAGTATCCTTATTGAAATGAATATATTTATTTTAATATATTTTTATCTATAAACTCTCTTAAATTATTAACACACCCAATTAAAAAAAAAAGGGCTTAATGCTTGGAGGAACTGAATTGATCAGCTTTGACAAACAATCTTGTTTATTGGTTGTTTACAGATGTTTCTTTCTTTTTTATGATTTATTTGAGTGTTTGAATGTTAGATGAGCCCCTACAAAAAAAAAAAAAAAAAAAAAAAAAGAGAAATTTTTGTTAAAAAAAAGAAAAAAAAAAATGCGCAAATTGCCATCAAGGTTGATTTGGAGAATGCTTACGGTAAAAATCAACTGGAACTTCTTGTATTATGTTATTTTGGAAGTTGCCTCAAATCAATTGCTTGCTTCCAATCAATCTCGATTCTTTACTTTTTTTTTTTTTTTTTTCCTTGTCAATGCAACACATGTTCTTGTTTATTTTGTTAAAAAGATTATGGTTTATGGTAAACTTTTATAATTTATTTATTTATTTATTTTTAAAAAATAAAATTTAATATAGTTAAAGATGTTACATAATATTAAATTTAGTTTTTAAATAAAATAATTTATCTGTATTGATCCATTTGTATTGTGATATATTTATAAATAAATTTTTAAGTAAAATACGTGTGTAAATTATTTTTATGTGTGATAATATCGTCGCCTTTATAATTTATAGATAATGTGGATGATTAAATGTGAACCGTTGATCTCATCAGTACTCCAAAAGCAAAATAACAAAGATGTATCCCGCCACTTATGGCAGCGCTATATTTTGAAAACCTCACCGTCTCACTCAACTCATTTCGTCCACCCCCGGCGACCCGAAACTCTCACATTCTTGGCCACACCATCTTTCCTCTAAACCCCTCAATTTAAGGTCTGTAAAGTAACTTCCATTTCAAATCAATCTCATTTTTCATTTCTAGGGTTTCTGTTCACATAATCATTCTCATAATACATAGGTTTTTCTGTCTCCACATTCGAGGGTTTCACGACAACCCATTTGATTAATTTCCTTCATTTACTGTTAATCGTTTATTAGTTACAATACAACCTTTACTTTCGATTATTGATGTCCAATTTTTTAGGGCTTCATTATTGGATTCTCGCTGATTGCCCATACCCATTTCGTTAAATAGCAGGAATCTCGTAAACTGATATATAAACTTCCTGTTTATGTGGGTACCTTTGAATAATTTGTTATTTTTAAATTTAACTTGGAGTTGGAAATTCATTTTTTTTTTTCCTTTCTAATTATACTTGGTACTAATGAGATTTTTTGGAACAGGTTATGGCAGATGGATACGGGTATTGAACATGAGGATATATATATATATCGGAAGTAGGAAAATTCGTTAACCAATGACTGAAAAAAGCCATACAAAGTAACTGCGGCAACTGTCTCTTGTTGATTTTTTATTTGTTCTTTTTTGTTTTTATATCGTTTGGCTAATGGTTTGCAGTTGATATTGAAGTTGGAGTAATTCAGGTGAAGGTCAAAAGTCCAATAAAAAGCTTCCTAAAGTTAATTGGTTGCAACATGCAAGTGAACTTGACAACTTCTCGCGCCAAGATAAGTTGTTGAATTCGAATTTTCTTTTCTCCCTAGAAACACAAAAACCTTGTACTGTAGGAGCGATGAGTCCAAGGTATATTACAGTTACATTTATTGTATGAATTTTCATTATGTATCACAGAACAATTTTATTTTTATTTAGCTTTTTAGTCAAATTCTGTGAATATAAATTTGTTTTGGTGTAGAACTGGGTACTGTAAATTAATATACAGAAACTAGACTGTGTGCATGCTGTATTCCATATAATATCACTTTTGCAAGTGGACATCAATTTCTGTTATTGATTTTGGTTTTATGGCATAGAGAACTTGATCTTATTCTCTTATTCTCTGTCGCACGACCTTACATTATGCTCAATTTGCTTCTTTACCAATGATTAGAGCATTATATTGTCACTTAAGAAACAACCTTTTCCTGCTTCTGTTGAATTTGAGGTTATTGTTGCTTGATTGTTTAACTAGTACACTTAATTTTCTAATTTGCTTTCAGTTGATATTTTAGTATTATAATTTTTGATTAATATGTGATCTTAGATTAAATTGAGAAGTATCTGAGTTTTTACGTCCATATTTAACAGAGTTATTGATTCCTCTAACAAAGGTTTCTTTCATGCCTTTAAGGTTCATGGCCTGTCAACTTCAAAATTTTCAAGGTTTACGGATTGCAGAAGTTGAAAAGGTAAACTGTGATACATGAGGAATATTTAATTCTGCGCGCTGCATTTTTATGGTTATCATTTAACCATATTAATTATATAATACTAAGTAAACCTGTTGTCAATTTAAATAGTTAAGTTTCCTTAATGATACTTCATACTTGCCCTTTTACTTCTTAATTTTCTACCGCAGATAACATGTCCTACCTTGCTTTATCTTCCACAAAATTTTCTAATTCAGGATGTTCATTTGCTTAAAAACATGCAAACAGGCATTCAGGCAGATATTATATTTATATATTTGGAGTTGATTTAGTCTTTTACTTATAACATATATCTGGTTCATGGAGACCCAGAGATATTATTCATCTATAATATATGTATTTTTTTGATTAAAATTTACTTTTGAGTGGAATACTTTTGGCAGGCCTGGCACACTCTTTCTAGTCTTCAGATATCTTCCAGGAACTACATCAGACCTGGAGTTAGTATTCCAGTTAAGAAAGCTAATGATGACTCTTCACATGATATCAGCAGAAGAAGTACCTTACAGTGCTCATCTGACGTTAGTAAACACTCTGAACCTATGCATACACATCAAAACCATAACAAAACAAATGTAAAGGTTAGTGGATCTGCAAGGCGCATGGGCAGCTCTCTTCCATCACATTACGATAGAGCGGCAGAAACTGGAAAGGGTCTTGGGGGCCAAAATGGGAGTAAAACATCAGTTGTCAACAATACTCATTGGAGGTTTTTTGATGAATCAATCATCAATAACACTATGCATACTAGCCAAATAAACAAGTCTGCAGAAGTTTTGGTTGATGACATTGATGATGATGAAATACTCAAGGTAACTCATATTACTAGGATTTTTAGTCAAATTAAATATTGGTTTAACATAAACCAAGAGAATGCAGTTCAACTTGATCAGAAGTCATTCAGATTGGGAGAGTTACAGTTATGCTTTGAATTAGTTTGATGTAGTCATCTGAAAACAGTTTTGACTCTGCCAATGCATTCCAAATAATTGCAATTTCGAATTTTACTTAAAATTTCAACTTGTAAATACTGTTTTGCTATTGTACTCCTTTTGATAAGACTGGAGCTTTTTTCGGTCCATTCTAACTACTGATTTGATGTTACTTAGAAATCTTTTGGGTAAAGCTGTGAATGAGGTCCCATCTCCCATGGTTTCCATCCATCTAAAGCTGAACCTTGTGGTGTATTATCTTTTTGCAAATGACTTGTTTTTTGAGCATTGATCAGTCTTGACTCTTGAGCATCGTTTGTGTTTTCCTTCAGAATATCGATGTGGACCAAATTGTCATGGAACACTACCAATCAGCTTGCACCCCTCAACCATCAATTTGTAAGCTTCCACCCATAACACCAAATGCAGACAATGACAAATTTGGTAGGCAAGACGATGCTTGTTTGACACCTGAATTGTGTTCAAACTGTATTCATGGATTCAAGGTTTGCATGTTTTTTTTTTTTGCATTTTTCCCCATTGTAATTCTTTCTTAATGTGCTTCTAGTTTCTTGTGCCTAATTCTGAAGATTAATAACAGCTAGGACTTTGCCCAGAAGCAACTGGTCATATACAAGAGATGAAGGACAGGTTGATTGCCATATCAAATGAACTGCTGGACAATGCTGACCTGAGTCCTGCTCAGATAGAAAAGCTTCGACAAAACAGGTTCCGCTCCTCGCTCTCTTTACCATTATTCTCTTGTTATTGTTCCTTTCACATCTGAAAATTAAATGTAGAACATTTTAGAGGCATAAGTGATGTGAATGACCTAATATACAGTGAAACAAGAGAGAAAAGAGTAACAGAGTGTTTGAACCACAATAATCTTGTTGAGTACTATAATCTTTAATATTTTCATTGTCTTTATTTTGTACAACACTCAGCACTCTTAGGAATTAGAGTTAAAAACTCTGATTTGTTTTTTATGAATGTGCATATGCTCATTAGGTTGCAGCTGAATAAGCAGATTCAGCAACTTGAGGGATATCTTTGTGATGTGGAAAGACAAAAGTCACATTTTTCTGCATCCACAGCAACTCATACTTTTCAATATGAAACTCCTCAAGCAGCTGCACACAGGATAGATCCTATGAGATTTGGTTCGCAGGTCCATTCACATAATGAATCAGGAGGGTATGAGAACTGGAATTTGCCATCAGTATCACTATCTTCTGTAGATAGGTTTGGTGTTTCATCATGTCCTGTGAGGGAACCATACATTCCAAAGATTATTGAAGTTAATTATATTGAAGGTTCAAATGATCCAAAATGGAGCAGTGGGGATTTCCCATGGACAAAAAAGCTCGAGGTGTGCATCTGAGATGTTTTAATTATCTATTTGCATTACTGGTCCTGATTATGGTTTTGCTGCTCCAACTTTCAGGCCAACAACAAGAAAGTGTTTGGAAACCACTCATTCCGCCCTAACCAAAGAGAGGTCATAAATGCTTCAATGAGTGGACATGATGTTTTTGTCTTAATGCCAACTGGAGGAGGAAAGAGCTTGACTTATCAGGTAAATAATCTTTATTCATTCCCTGTGGTTTTGTTTTGACAACATTTAGTAGCTTTATCACCTGTCTCAGTAATCTGCTGACCTTATGTGGTCATTTTATGTATCATGCTTAATTTGTTGGTTCAGCTTCTGACTAGCAAAATTATTAATGCCATATGGCATTCTAGGCTAGTTAGTAGCAGGATTTGAAACTGTTTGTGGCAAAATTTTTGAAGTGCATTTTGTCATTTGGCAAAACTTTATTTTTGAGTTTGCTATTTTTTGATTCTAGAATATAACCCTTTGTAAGATTCAGACTATAAGATCTTACTCATTTCAATTTTTCGTTTCTTGTAGCTTCCCGCTATAATTTGTCCAGGGATCACATTGGTAATTTCTCCTCTCGTGTCACTTATACAAGATCAAATAATGCACCTATTTCAGGTAATGTTTACTGTGTTACCAATTCAATTGTTTGTTTTAATTTGAATTATCTACCAGCTTCACATCTAACAACAGATATTTTTCCCCCTTTTGTTTGTCCAATAGTTTAATATACCTGCTGCTTACCTAAATGCCAATATGGAGTGGACTGAACAACAGGAGATTCTAAGAGAACTCAATTCTGATTATTGTAAATACAAGCTGTTATATGTCACGCCAGAGAAAGTTGCCAAGTGAGTGTTACTTTTATCAGTAGTAATTATGTAAACATTATTCATCGGCGTTACAATAATTACAGCTGCAGCAATAGTTGGCTAGTATTGATTTGAAATCAGAGAAGCTCTAGATATGGACAACTTGATTATAAGGGACTCATTTGGAGACAATTAACATTTGCAATAATGCAAGATGAGATAATATATCTGAAAAAAGGGCAGGCCGAGAATTTGATTCATGTTTACTGACCCAGTTTATATCTGAACTGGGTTGATCAAACAATATTTAGTTATAAGTTCTGTTGACTTTGTCTTGCCAATAAACAAGGTCCAATACAAGATCAATGTGGGTGTAATTTTGTTAGAAGTAATGGTCAATCTAGAATTTTTTCTCCTCCCCCTTAATCAATCCCAGGGCCTTAGTGTCCATGGTTAAGACTGATGATTAATTTAAACTGTTGCTGTGGGATATTGATCATAATTATTTTTAACCTTATAAACAATTTTTTTTTATTTTTTTATCATCATGCATGAGCATGTAGAATGTGAAAGACCGAATGCACCAATTTGTGCCATTCATACAAAAAAATAAAGCAATATGCTTATGAGAAGTTGATATTTATAATATTTGATTCGTTTGAGGTGCTAAATTTTTCAAAATTTTGCCATCTAATTGCAGAAGTGATGTTCTGTTGAGACACTTGGAAAGTTTAAATTCCCGTGAGTTACTTGCCAGGATTGTTATTGATGAAGCTCATTGTGTTAGTCAGTGGGGACATGATTTTAGACCAGATTACCAGGTTGGGGGTCTTTAATCCATTTTCAGTTTCTGCCATAGATTTGTATTACTTAATTTAACTGCAAGCTACTTTGTAAAATGTCTAGGGTCTTGGTATCTTGAAACAGAAGTTCCCGAATACTCCAGTGTTAGCTTTAACAGCTACTGCGACAGCCAGTGTAAAAGAAGATGTTGTGCAAGCTCTTGGTCTTGTTAACTGCATTATTTTCCGACAAAGTTTTAATCGGCCGAATTTGTTGTAAGTTTCAAACTAAAGCGAACTGTTCCTGAATGTTGAGATCATCACTCATTGTGAAGATTGCAGGTATTCGGTTATACCCAAGACGAAGAAATGTCTGGATGACATCGACAAGTTCATTAAAGAAAACCATTTTGATGAATGTGGAATTATTTATTGTCTTTCCCGAAATGACTGTGAAAAAGTTGCTGACAAGCTACAGGTTGGTTTTCCTTATGGGTGCCTTCTCTGTCTTACTCGAAAGATGTCATTTCATACTTCAGAAATTATTTCAACTTTTTAAATGATAAGTCTATAAATTATAGATTAAATGAATGTTGCTTAGATCTTATATTGATTGTTTTGGTGCTACTTGTCAATAAGTGGTTGTTCAAGGGGCAATGAGCATCATGATTGTCTACAGTTTGTTGGTTAAAGTTTCTATGATTATTTGTATCCTTGCTTGCATGGGATTCTAAAGTTGACTGATGATGAAAAGGATCATGGGAAGGGCAGATAATAATGTCAATAGTTACATTTTGTTTCCATGAAAGTCAAACTGTGGGTTCTCACATGAGGCTTGGATTATATTCTTGGCAAACCAACTTTCATCTTTTATTAATTATAAAACAGCTTTCACTGCTTCAAATTCAAGCTTATATGTTACCAGATGCCATGCATTACTGTATAGATAACAAGTTATTGTATAACTTCTGGTTGTGTGTTGCACATTGTGGAGTGGAATAAGAATATTGGAAACTGCTGAAATGCAAAATCAATAATAGGATTTGATTCCAGAATTAATATGTAATTAGTAGTCTAAGGGTGCATCAGTTATATTGCAGCTCTGAGTAATTAAAGTAGTAGTTAGAGAATCAATATCTATGAAATATATGGGTGCAATGCAATTATGACATGAATGATAGTTTGGCTGTTAATAATTCATTGAGAACCATATCTTTGGTCTTAAATGAGATTGTGTATAGGCTAATCACTGATGTTTTGGTATATATGTTTGCATGCAAACACACAAACACAAAAACATGTGTGAGTGTGTGGCGTTGCTTCCTTTTTCGGTCAATGGTTGATGGTTCATAAGGATATTTCAGACCTTGTTATTTTTTTCCCTCCCCTTTAATAATTATAAATTTAATCGATTCTTTCTCTTCGGTTTAGAAGTTGTCAATTGGAAAAATCAAAATAGGGTCTCTGGTGTCAACAATAAGGGTTATTTTTGTCATATCATCTTCTATGAAGTGTAAAACTTAAATCTTGTAGCCTGGTGTTTCTTTCTGTTAACTAGTAAACTAGTAATATTTTCTCCTCTTCTGTTAATTTGCTGGTCGGGGTAAGAGGCTTAGAGCTAAAATTTGTACACCAAGAAAACTTGAGTTACAGATTTGGAATTAATGTTTCATTTATATACTCATTTTATGCTTGCTTAAGATAGAATGTTCATTGTTCAGGAATGTGGACACAAAGCAGCTTTCTACCATGGTAGCATGGATCCTGCACAACGCTCTTTTACTCAGAAGCAGTGGAGCAAAGATGAAATTAATATAATTTGTGCTACAGTGGCGTTTGGAATGGGTATCAATGATTGTTGCTGACTGGTTGGATATATTGGAAACAATTATATATTTAATCAGATATTTTTCAGGTATCAACAAACCAGATGTCCGCTTTGTAATTCATCATTCCCTTCCAAAATCTATCGAAGGTTACCATCAGGTATTAAGTGAGAAGGATTTGTTACTGTTGAAAAATGTGATCTTTCTTAGTTAAGAATTGAGTTCCGAGATACAAATGAGTAAAATTATTTAAAACGTTGCTTATTATTTTTTAATCTCATTGCACTTTTCCATGTTTAGGAGTGTGGTCGTGCTGGTCGAGATGGTCAGCGATCATCTTGTGTGTTATACTATAGTTACAGTGACTATGTAAGTTACTCTAGTCAAACTGTAGCATCCTGTTAATTTCTTTTAACTCTCTAATTTTGACATTTCATTATGCAAAACATCCTTCAAGTTAACCGTTTTTTTTTTTTTTTTTTTTTTTTTTTTTTTTTTTTTTTTTTTTTTTTTGCATTCTCTTTCTCTATATTTATTTGTTAGGTTGTGTTAACGATCTAAAAAGTGAATAAAAAACTCATTTATTTCTTCAAGATAGAGAATTTGTGCCTTGACGTATTGAAAGAATATATGCCAATTTTTTTTATTTATTTACTTTGTGGATTCTTAACGTGTGCCCTGCCCTATTTGTTTTTTTTTTACTCTCTTTATCGTTTGCATATTCATGCTTTATTCTTTTGCAGATACGAGTAAAGCATATGATTAGCCAAGGAGCTGTCGAGCAAAGTCCCTTTACACCTGGATTTAATCGTGCCAATGTGGCAAATTCAGGGAAGATACTAGAGACAAATACTGAAAATCTGCTGCGTATGGTATTTTATTCACACTTATACTTGTTATTGTTTTTGCTTTTGTGAATTCTTTGTTTGCCAAATCTTTATATTTTATCTTTATTTGCAATAAAATTCTATGTTTCTTATATGGGGTAGGATCCATGACTCCATTTTTTTACACAAGAGTTGACACACTTTTGTGGCCATTAGATCCTAGGTGATTGAATGGTTCAGATTTAATACTCTATAACCTTCTTTCTCTTTCTTCCATTAATATTTTTATTTACTTCCTATTTTTTCTATTCTCTCTCCTAAATTTTAAAGTTATATTCCATTATCTTTCCTCATTTATTTTTTATCTTTACTTTTTTTCCCTCCCTCACCTCACTCTATGTGACTTCTTTTCTCACTATCTTAAATCTTTTTTTTTTTTTTCCTTCTTTCTTCATATTTCTTTAATATTTCACCTTTATCAAAATGTCAAAAAAAAAAAAAAAAAAAAAAAAAAAAAACCAAAAGGAATTGAAAGTGTATGCTATGATTTTGTTAATTAGGTTTTTTTTTTTTTTTTTTTTTGTTTTTTCTTTTTTTTTTTTCTGGATTTTTTGAATACTAAACAAGTTTAATTTATATTATAAAAGAAATTTAAGTGGAATATTGATTTTAGTTTATTTAAGTTTTTTTTTTATCAATTAAATTTATCATTTAAAAAATCTGGATTTATTTTCGCTATAATTAAATTTTAATATACGAAATATTTTTATTTGAAATTTAGATAACATTATCAATCGATAAGCCGTAAAGTGAGAAATGGAAACACTTGTACATAAATAAAAATAAACCAAAGTGAAAAGAGAAAAAAATAAATGAAATAATAAACATGTTATTATCTATTTTTTGCTTAAAAAAAAAAAGGCTGTTGTTTGTTGAGACTTGAGATGTAAAAGGAAAAAAAAAAGATAAGAGAGGAAAGAGGAAATTTAAATGAGGAGAGAGAATAAATGAAATATTAAAATTTTGGTGAGAGAAAAATACAAATATTAATAGAAAATGGAAAAGTGAATTAATGACCATTAAATTTGCACCATTCAAACACCTAGGATCTAATGGATATAAAAGTGTATCAAATCCTGTGTAAAAAAATGGAGCTATAGATCCTGCCCCTTCTTATATATATACAAAAGACTTATACCGGTAGTTATTGCAATTGTGGCAACCATCACCCTTATAACTCAAATCTTATATGTTAAATTTATATTTTTATTTTCTCAGGTCAGTTATAGTGAAAATGATGTTGATTGTCGACGTCTGCTTCAGCTTGTGCATTTTGGAGAAAAATTTGATACTGCAAACTGCAAAAAAACATGTGACAATTGTTCCAAGTTTAAGGCCTCTGTTGAGAAAGATGTCACTGAGACTGCAAAGCAATTGGTTTAATTCAAATTCTTCTCTTATATTTTTGCTTGTCATGTTGGCCTGTTTTATGTTGGATTTGTGTTTTCATTCTAATATATAGTAAGCCTTGTTTCGCCTGTCTTATCACATTTTTATATCTTGCTTAGGTTGAGCTGGTGAAGTTAATGAGGCAGCAGTTTTCATCATCGCATACTTTAGAAGTCTTCCGGGGTTCTTTGAGCCAATTTGTATGTATAAGATAAATATATACTTGGTACCTTGTTATGATGTCTTCCCTAATGGCATATTTAATTCCAAAACTAGGTAAAGAGACACAGACATGAGGCTTTGAGCCTGCATGGAGCTGGAAAACATCTAGCCAAGGGTGAAGCCTCCCGCATATTGCGCCATCTTGTTATTGAGGATTTCCTTACAGAGGAAGTTAAGAAAAGTGATGTTTATGGATCTGTATCAGCGGTATTAAAGGTGTTTGTAGCTGCTCTTATTCTTTCAGTGCTAAGTCATCAAATTTTATAATTATAGTTGTAAAAAGGAAAACAGCTGTTGTCAATTATTCTCTATGTTCAATTTTTTATATATTTTAAAATTTGCTTTTTTAATTTTAATTTGTTTACAGGTGAATGAATCCAAGGCCTACAATCTTTGTGCCGGCAGGCAGAATATTGTAATAAGGTTGAGTGTCTTAGTCCACCCGTTTCCTGCTTTAAGTTGAAATTGCAAGTACTTTTACGGTTTTCTTGAACCTATATATAAGATTTCTTCTTGTCTGCGGTTTGTGTGTTCGGTCCTTTAGCCCTGGCATCACTTTGTTTTTGTCTGACATCAACTGTATATCTAATGCACATACCAATTTGAAAAATTCTAAAATTTTCAGAACAGAATGCTTTTTCAAGTACCAGCTGACCTATTGGTTACAATGACAGGCATTTATGCTTTGATTATTTGCAGATTCCCCTCTGTAAAGGCATCTAAACTAAGCAAATTTGAAGCGACTCCTGCAAAAGGCTCACTTATGTCTGGCAAGTTAAGTCCTGCAGGAACTGATGGTCCTGCAGGCCAACCTCAACATGAAGGAGACTTGGTATATTCATATATGCATCTTAATTACTTGGTCATTTTGTGCTTGCTTAGATCTCTGCCTGTCCTGAACTGACTTTTGTATTGCAACAGAATCTCTCTGCCAAATTATATTCTTCTCTGCGAATCCTTCGAACAATTCTTGTCAAAGAAGCTGGGGAAGGAGTCATGGCATACCATATCTTTGGGTGAGCTTTCAATCATTGCCTTCATCATTTCCTTTCTCTGAGAAAAATGGTGGGAAAGAAAATCATTGGAAAATTTAAAAGTTGTACAGGGTTGAGTACTTCTCCTGACGATTTTTTCTTTTAAATTGCTAAATAGCATGTTTTGACAAGTTGATGTTTGCTCTTGTCTTAGTAATGCTACACTGCAGCAGATAAGCAAAAGAATTCCCAGAACAAAGGAAGAACTTCTCGAGATCAATGGCATTGGAAAGTAAGTTCCGAGGCTAGTTTATATACTAATTGCTCAACAAACTGTTAACTAACATTTTTGGCTTTGTGTAGGGCCAAGGTAAGCAAATATGGGGATCGGTTGTTAGAAACCATTGAAGCTACCATCAAAGAATACTACAAGACCAACAGAAATAGCAGTGGTAGCAATGACAGTAATGATTCGATAAAGAGGAGAAGGGATGAAAACAGGACTCCAAATGGATTTACAGAATCAGAAGATGACTACACTAAAAGCACAGCTCGATCAAAGAAAAGGATAGCTAAGATTCAAAATCAAAATGCTGAGGTTCTTCATTCCAAGGAGCCAGAAGCTTATTCCGAGTGCTTAGATGATGTAGATTTTGATGATTACAATTATAATTTTGAAATCAATGGCTCAGCAGTGAAGGGTGATCAAAATAGTGGAGGCAGAGTCCTACCTCCATGGTCAACATCAGGAAATAGGTAGCTCCTATGATGATAAGATGCTTCAAGAATTGGATTTTAAGGGTAGGTCTAGGTCTAGTATTATTATCAATTACGGTGAAGCTTCTTCTGTGGTCTATCAAGTATCAACATAACTGTTGATGTCTCATTTTGTATTCCAGAATCCAGACGTGTATTAATGGAAGGTTTGTTTTGTTGACATGGCAGTGAATGATATAAAAGTTGTTTATAACCAAAGATGAGATACCATTCAATTGTTTTGAGTGCATGCAGATGCAGTATCTGATTTATAACTTGTCTCTACTCTGCTATATTGTTTTGAACTATTAAATATTAAAGATGTAAATTTTGTTCTTTTGGCAAACACCCCTACGAAAACCTAATCAATGAACTTGAACTTGATATACTCCGATCTTTAATTGCCAGTGGTTTCTCATTTAATTTTATTCCTACAAAAATAATTCCTAATTATTTTTTTTGTAACAAAGCCCATACTTGGGTGGAAATAGGGGGTTTTTGTCATTTTTGAAATAGGGGTTTTTTGTCATTTTTTAAGTTAGTGTTTCAAGACTATTACTATTTTAATAACTTCAGTTTTAAAAGCTCTAAAGTAAGTAACTTCTAAAAGTACCCTTACTTTACATATTTTTTATTATATTTTTTACTTTAACTTTTCTTTTACTTTTATGTTGTCTGAAATATACTTTTCTCTCTAACTTTAAAAGCTCTGTAAACTAAAATTGAAGTTTCTCTTCTTCTCCAACTCAATCGAAGTTCATCTCCTTCTCCAACTCATGGTCATTGAAAATCGAAGTCCATCTTTTTCTCCTCTTCGTTTGTGTACAAATCAAACTAAGGTAATCACATTTCTTGTGTTGTTTTGGTTTTGAATCTTCCATTGTCAAATTTGTTGAGGTAGTTAGGTTGAGTTACATAGTTTGGGAAACTTCATTGGACTGTTGATGGTATGTTTTTTTTTTTTTTTTTTTTTCTATTTCCAAGACTTATTTACTTGTTTCCGAGACTTATTTCAAGGGTTCAAGACTTTGATATTTGTTTCAGAGACTTTTGTTTTATTTCCGAGACTTATTTCAAGGGTTCAAGACTTTTGATATTTGTTTCCGAGACTTTTGTTTTATTTCTGAGACTTTGGCATTCAATTTCCGAGACTTTTGTGTTTATATATCCGAGGCTTTTATTGTTTGTATAGAATTCGAGACTTAATACATAATTTCCGAGATTTTGGCATTCAGTTTCCGAGACTTTTGTTCTATATTTCCGAGACTTTGTAATTGATTTTCCAAGACTTTTGTTATATTTTCCGAGACTTTTGTTTTATTCTTCCGAGACTTTGTAATTGAGTTTTTGAGATTTTTGTTTAATCCTTCCGAGACTTTTTAAATGAGTTTCCGAGACTTTTGTTTAATCCTTCCGAGACTTTTGAAATAAGTTTTTGAAACTTTTGTTTAATCCTTCCGAGACTTTTTAATTGGGTTACTGAGACTTTTGTTTAATTTTCTGAGACTTATTAACTGTATAGCAAGACTTATTAACCCATTTCCGAGACTTATTGCTTGGTACCAACTTTTGTAATCATTTTTATTATAATCTAGATTGTTATTATGTTTTATGATACCGACTTTATTTTGTTATTATATTTTTGTATATGAAAATGGATCGGGTTAGAGTAGTTATATCTTATAATGGTCGATGGGAGCAACTACCGGATGAAAGCTAGAGGTTTGTTGGCTCTGATAATCAGGGAAGATATGTGTCAAAGAATATGACTTTTGAAGAGCTATTGGCGCTCGTGCAGTCTATTGTGAGATATGATTCAAACAAATACAATATTAATTTGTAGTCAATATCAATTGTTCCTGGCGCTACATGTCGTACATTTATAAAAAATGACAATGATGTTCAGTTTATGATAAGGGAAGATAGGGTGATTCCTCAAGTATGTGCTAATCTAATTGAAAGGAGATGTGGAGGTGTGATGGGTGATGACATCCTTATTCATGGAAATCCCCAGCTTTATGCATCCCTTAGTGGTAGTAACCAAATGTTCACATAACGGAGTGCAACGTATGATGATGGAAATCCCCAAGGTCCAAAAAACATTTGCAGTGTCTCGCTTACAGTAGTTGACCTTGCAGGTGACGTTGAACCTCATTTTGACGATTACTTTAGGCGTCGATTTGAGGTGAATATAGAGTCGAATATAGAGTTGAATAATGATCATGTAGGTGAACGTGAAAACGTTGTTAAAGAACCTATACAACGTCAAACTGAAGGGAGGCGAGTACAAGGTGACCATCCCCGTGGTAGTGCACTAGATATGCCGGGGACATCCGATGCCTCGGAAAATCTTAATCCATACAATTTTTTCGAGAGCTGGAGAAGCGTCTACGCTAGAGTTGCCAATAAGTGAAGGACTGGGCTTTAGGCTATTCTTTTTCTCACATCTCGATTTCTCTCAGCTTCCGATAATCCGACAAATTATGACATCCAAATTATGTACAGTAAGGCTCATCAAGCCTTGCATTATGCATTGACATTGACCTATGGATCGTATAAAGAAACTTTCCAACTACTACCATCATTTGGTTATGTCATGGAACAACAAAATCCTAGCACAATCATATGTAAGGATTCCCATATTCAGATTGGCTTATTTCGTGGACAAACCATATGTGGGGCTTGATGTAAGGGTAGCTTAGGTAATTGATGGTTGGTGATATGCGTAACCAAGACCCTCTCAAGACTATAAGAGAAGAAGCGCCAAAGGTAAATTCGAGTGCTTACTTGCTTTGAAGAAATCTAGTTGCACACACTCACAACACATGCATAATTCTAATACTTGTATGTTGTGTGTTTTTATTTGTGTGCATTCGTCTTCATTGAATATCTCTTCATGCATGTTTATTTGATTGCATTTAGTTTATTGAAATGCTATGATATGTTTAGGCATTAGGATGCAAAACCATGAATTCTATTCATGCATGTTTGAAGTGTTTGCATCTTGTTCATTGAAATGCTATGACATGTTTAGGCATTAGGATGCATTCACTTCCTACACTTGCTCTTTATGTATGTTAGCTTTAAGTGTGGTATAATTCATTTCCCGATGTTCGGAAACGTTCGCACATGCACGTTGGTATACTTTGTTTTGCACGATGATCGCAGTTGGAGATGCCTTTGGCTTCTCCTTTTCACAGTTTTTGGTGAAACGACGGTGGAGATCAGCGGTCTGACCACCGATTGAAACTACTCTTTTGACCTGATTGATTTACTTATCTCTGGTCCAAAACGGTGGTTATGATCGGCGGTTACGAAAGCGTTGATGTTACTTGATGCTCTCGGGTTTCAATTCGGCTGTTTCGTAACCGCCGATTGTGTGTTTTCAAGGGCAAACTTGACTTTTCACCTTCCCTATTTTTGGTCTCTATAATCCTTATCTCTAGTTCAAAAACCAAGTCTTGCATTTTAAGAACCCTAGAGAGATATTTAGAGAGACTTGAGAGAAAAGCTTAAAGATTACATCTTTATTTTTCTAAACCCATTTCCATATGCATAAATCATTATCTAAGCACCATCTAGGATCATCTAGCATGTGCTAATGCGTGAGTCTTCTTCAACACACATGGTATGGTATGTTTAACACTATTATCTTACATAATTAGTGTTTGTACTTATCAATTTTATCTTTTCTATAACTTGTATGTGTTTAGATTAATTTCTACATATAAGATTGAAATTATGTGTTGATTGAGTTATTTATGATAGCTAGGTTTCCTTGCTTATATGCCATCTAGCTAATTATCTCATTGTATAATTGAGATTGTTTTTTGAGAGCTACTGTATATAAGATTGACTATTCTTTTCATAGCTAAAATAGTATGCCATGTCATATAGCTATTTTCATATCTATGATTGATTTTATTGTCATCATATAATCCTAGATAAGCATTTAGTGTACTATAGCTCTATTTGCATATTTGGATATCATTACATATTCACTTAGGGTGCTATCTTTTCAGAGAATTAAGTCTTGTGTGACTACCGGGATTAGATGTCCACAAGCAATTGGACTAGGTCAACTTTTACAGGCCTACGGGTAGTGATAGTGGGTTATTGAATGAGATTAGGTTGTAAACGTTATCACAATTAGTGGATTCGAGGTTCGAGTGTGGCACACTTATCAGCCCGTGGTTTTTCCCTGTTGAGGGTTTCCACGTATATCTCAAGTGTCGTTTATAATTCCACACATATTACACTTGATTATTGTATTGACTAGATTGAGGTATTTTCGTTAATTGACTAAACGCGAAAATTGGGTAGTAACGGATAAAATCTATTCACCTCCCTCTAGATATTTTTATACACACTATGCATTATTAGTTTCATCATAGAGTTACAGTGCACAAATGACAATAAATTTTTGTACTTATTCATGGTGTTAGGGGCTTCAATTAGATGTTTCTAGCGGTGTATGCGTCCTCTGATTTCTATTGACGGTACCGATCTAGAAAGAAGATGTGCATGTACAATGTTTGTGGCAATGACACAAGATGGCAATGAACAAGCACAAAATGACCAAAACATGACTCAGAAAACCTATCTCGCTCTTGGATCCCATTTTCTACTACTCCATTAATTGCGTCCACGATTACTTTCAGGAGTTCAATGTGGTTGTGGTGAGTGATTTTAACATTTGCATCATACTAGTCGCTCTGGGGAATTTTTAACTTGTCCGTCAAATTCACCATATGTAATTCACAAGCAATATGCATACATAATTAAAAACACACGTCTGAAATTTTTTCCTAGTAAGTCTCGGAACACAATACAAAAGTCTTGGAAAGCATTACAAAAGTCTCGGAACATAAAAAAAAGTCTCGAAAAACAATTCAAATGTCTCGGAACAAAGTCTCGAACGGAAAGCAATTCAAAAGTCTCAGAACACAGTAAATAATTCTCGGAAAGCATTACAAAAGTCTCGGAACAAATTGGAAAAGTCTCGAAAAGCATTAAAAAAGTTTCGGAAACAATTACAAAAGTATCGAATCAAACTACAAAAGTCTCGGAAAGAATAAAAAAAGTGTCGGAAGGTTTTTGAAAAGTCTCGGAAACTAAGTTATTGTTCATCATCTTCCACAATCGAAAATCCCAACCCTAAAACCTAAAACTCATAAAATCAAACCTTTGGATATAGATCTAACACTACAACAATCCAAATCGAATGAATACCCCAACAAAACACAATCAAATCTAACTTCAAATCAAATCGAAATTGTTACATACCTTGTTTTTGACCGAGATCGAAACTTGCTATAGTTGTTGGTCATGGTCTACGCCGTTGACTTCGCCGTAATCTTATTCGTGGTCCACCGTCGCCGTTGTCGTCGCTTGTTTGCTGATATGTCAACGGAACTTTTTCACTCTACTCTCACAACTCTCTAAATTGTAAATTGAAATAAAAAATGAAACAAAACTAAATTCAAAATAGTTGACGTGGAAGTACCGTGGGGAGTATTTTTGGAAGAAACCCATATTTGGTACCTTTTCAAAATAAGTTTTTAAAATGGTGACAGTGTTGAAATGCCACCTCATAAAGGTGCTAGTTAATTTTTGAACTCCCATACTTGGTACACTAGTTATATTAAACTAGTTTGCATCCTGTACAATGTATGAGCATTGTAAAATATAAATTAAAATGTATATTTATGAAGCTATTATGGTTATACCGACGGTTAAAATAATATAAAAATATTCCTAAATCAAAAGTTATACAATTATATTTATAAGATAATTAAAATGAAACAACACAATTGGCCGACATTTCGCTTTTTTTTTTTTTTTTTTCTTTCTAAATTAAGAGTAATACAATCATATTTAAAGATCTTTGAAAGAACTAGAATAATACATAATAAAAGGACCATATTCACTTTTGCTAATATGAGAATACAATTATTGCGGTGGATAGATTTAAAATTATACATGGAAAAAGTAATACCGAAAATTAAAAATGAAATCAAAGAAAGAGTGCAAAATTTATATTCAAAAATATATATAAGAACATAATTAATATTCTTTTCCACACATGCATGGTCCGACTATTCTAATAAAACCATAGGTAAAATTTAATGAGTGATAAACAAAAGGTGCAGGAGGAGCTTTAATTGACTATAGAAAAATGACTACCTACAAAACAATACTGAAATATCAGGTCAGTATCTTCACCACAGACTCCGGCAAAGAGGGCAAGAATTGCAGAAGATGGGCCATATCATGGAGCTTGTTCACCTGAAATTTATACTTCTGTCTGAAAATCTTCCATGCACAAGGAACAAATGTCATGAAGCTGTGATCCAATAGTTTGAATCTTTCAGCGCATCTGGCTTCCAACTTTAAAAAAATAAAATAAATGGAATTATCACTTAAAGATTGACCTAATATTTATATAATTTTGTTTTACACGAATTTTTGGTGGCAAGAATTGTTTTTAACATATGCCCACCATAAAATATATTTCTATAATTCTATCTCTTTCTCTTCCAAATAAATGAAAAACAGAAAAGAGATTGACATACCTAGAAATTTTTGTATGTAGATTGATTGGCTCATACTGGAAGTAAGAACCAATGAATCATAATTCTTTACTTGCTAATTTGCTATATATATATATATATATATATAGAACCAATTAATCAGTTCTTAGTAGTGGTGGAAATGAAGAATCTTGTTTGTAATATACAAACGCGGTTAAATTTTCAAACGCGATTAAATTGTCTAAAACATACCTAGGGGGGGGGGGGGGGGGGTGGACACCTTTTTCAATCCCTTGAAACACACAAAACCTCAAGATAGCTGATATTACAACACATAAACCATATATAAATGTATAGACAAGATAAACATATGTTCAATAAAGCATTGTCTATATATCAACAAGTTGCAAGACAAAGAGTATCAATAAAAACTAACAACAAAGAATAATTGTATTTCCAATTATGTCAAATATGTTACAAGTATATACACAAATGTTTCAATATACAAAAGAATTATATATACAACTTTGATCAATATGATATACTTACATCTAACACTTAAGAAAATTTTGTTTATAAATACATCATAAGTGAAGAGTATGCAATAAGATTAAAACTTACACATATACAAATATGAAAGATAGAGATAGAAAGAATTGACACGAGATTTTTTTAACTTGATAAAACCTCCACATAGGAAACATCCACAGGTTGAATTACAACTATAGGATACTATATATATTGGATGATGGATTAGAAATTTCTCAAAAGTGACCAACCTATGATCTACTTCCTATTGGAGTCTATGTCTACCCAATCCCTATTGGTAGATTAGAAATTCCTCAAAAGTGCGGAACTAATTTATATTGGAGTTTATGTCTACACAACATCATTGGAAGATTAGAAATTCCTCAATAGTGAATACACATCATATGCAACACTCTCCATTGGAGTTTATGTCTATCCAATCGCCTGGGCCTACCAATGTTATAGCCAACTCCTCATCCAAAGCACTCATGCCTCTACAAAGCTTCCCGTACATAACTATCTGGACCTTCCCGATCCTAGCCACGACTTCTTTCTTGGTTATCCGGACCTTTTGTCATAACCAAGACTTCCTTACTTGACTATCCGGGAGGAACACCTTTTTCAATCCCTTGAAACACACACAAGTTTATGCCTTAAGATAGTTTATATCACAACACATAAACCACATATACATGTATAGACAAGATAAACATATGTTCAATAAAGCATTATCTATATATCAACAAATTGTAAGAGAAAGAGTATCAATAAAAACTAACAATAAAGAATACTTGTATTTCCAATTATGTCAAATATGTTACAAGTAATAAAAATATAACTATACACAAATGTATCAATATACAAAAGAATTATATATACAACTTTGATCAATATGATGTGCTTACTTCTCACACTTAAGAAAATCTTGTTTACAAATACGTCACAAGTAAAGATTATGCAACGAGATTAAAACATACACATGTGGGGGGGGGGGGGGGGGGGGGGGGGGTGGGGTGGTGGAATAGGTTTTTACATCTTTTTCAATCCCTTGAAACAAACACAAGTTTGTCCCTCAAGATAGCTTATATCACAACATATAAGCCATATATACATATATAGACAAGATAAACATATGTTCAATAAAGCATTGTCTATATATTAACAAATTGCAAGAGAAAGAGTGTCAATAAAAACTAAATACAAAAAATACTTGTATTTCCAATTATGTCCAATATGTTACAAGTAATAAACAAATATAACTATACATAAAAATTTCAATATACAAAAGAATTATATATACAACTTTGACCAATATGATGTGCTTACATCTCACACTTAAGAAAATCTTGTTTACAAATACATCACAAGTGAAGATTATACAACAAGATTAAAACATACACATATATAAATATGAAAGATAGAGATAGAAAGAATTGACACAAGAGATTTTTTTAACGTGGTAAAACCTCTAAGGAGGAAATATCCACAGGTTGAATTACAACCATAGGATACTATATATATTGGATCACCCCTAACAAACTTGGTGATGCGTCATCCGACAAAAATTCACATACAACATATAAATACCTAAAATCAATGGTAGATAGAGCTCTGAACATTATTAAATCCTTGGCAAGTAAGCGTAGCATATACAAATTTCGATACCAAAAATAAACATTAAAATTCAAGATTTAATTATAAAATAATTTTTAAGAAAAAAAAGTTCATTATTATTACCTCATTTTGCACAATCACTTAAAGTAACGACTTAATCTTAAAGACTGACCGACCAATCACTGTTCCTGTTGAATACATATATCAACATTATAGTTTTAATTAAAACCGAAAAAAATATTTATATATAAAAAAAAATACCAAGATGATTCTACGATGAGCAATACCCGAAACCATTTATTTGATTAATTTGGTTGCTCTAAATCTAAAATTTTAAATATGAAGTCAAACGGATATGATTCAATACAAAGTAAATATGTGATAGTAGGCAGAGAGATACGTGACAATGTCTTGCAATTTGTATTACATGAACTATACATAGATATATAAAATAAAATAAAATAAAAAACTTGAAAACCCAAAGCAAATCACATGTTCACTTACACTTAGAACCTACAATGGAGATTCATTAATCCTAAATACACACTAATAAAGATACAATGAAATATGACACATCAAAATATAACTGTTTTAATAAAATGAAATAGAAAAAACGTGAAATAGTAAATGATGAACCTTAGTGGATTTGGTGGGTCATGCAGATTTGGATAGGTAGTGACTGGAAGAGGATGAACCCTAAGATGGCGGATAAACATTGGTGTCAGAGTGTCTTGATTGAGTGATAAACAAACAAAGAAATAAACATAGAAATAGAGAAAGTGATTTTTTGACCTTTTATTTTAGGTAAAAATTAACAGACTTTTCAAACCCAACTAAAATTATATAAAATGTAATAGAAATGAGATAATTGAATAGGAAAGGTTTTATTTTGTACAGAATTGAATATGAAAGGTTCGCTTGTGATTTTCTTACTTTTAATTAATTAATGGGATATTGAATAAAAATGAAGAGCCAATTCCATAATAAATGAGATAATAAATAAATTTTATTAATGAACCAAAAATAAAATAAAATAACTTATTAAATATTATAATTTATATATTGGAACGCCAAAAATTCACCATCCATATTTACATTCTTTATAATATAACTGATGGGGACATGTAAAGTTTTGGCGCCGTTTTGTGATTTCGAGCCTCTTTTGATCAGATTCTGATCTTACGGTCTTCATCAAAGTTATAGATCGTGAAAATTCATGCAATTTGGAATCAAGAATCTCATGATTTAGAGTTTTTTTCAAAAAGTTACGTAAGTTTCAAGTTTCTACATTAGTTTTTCTTTTATTTTAGGGTTACATTGTCGTTTTGCTTTTTTGTCCTTCTTCCAGTAAGATTCAGTTCATTTGTCCTTTTTCAAGATTGTAGATCATGATTTTTAATGTAACCTATAATCAAGAACTTTGTGATTTGGGGTTCGCAGCACTGAGTTACGTCCGTTTCAAGATTTCTGTTTTGGTTTATTTTTTGGAAAGATGAAGGAACCCTAGATAAAAAGTGAATAGTGGTTGTTGCTACAGTAATTCTGTCACTGCTAAGGTGCCCCGCTACAGTTTCCATAAATGCTATAGTTCCTCTACAGTGTTCCGTCGCTGCTACAGTGTTTCTGCTACAGTTGCTGCAGTGATTCACTATAGTATTTTGCTACGGTTTGCTACAGTATTATGCTATAATGATTTCGCTACAGTTTTTCGAGCTCTATGGATCTTATTTGCATGTAGGCTACTTTGTCTCTTTCATCTCCGATAGTGGTGTCTTCTACCTTGACTAGTCAGGTTGGTCTAAGTACGATGAGTGGAGTGAATTCCTCTTCTAGGTTGTTCCTCTCGCTTCTGATGGGGTGTGTTCAGTAGTTGGTGAGCCGATTCCTCCTTAGCCTAAGGGGGGTGTTTCGGTGATTGTTCTAGATTCTGTTACATGTCTCATATAGAGTTCAGCACCTATAGTCCAAGGTGGTAAGTGTTTTGCGGGTTTCTTCAAATCTTCTCATATTGAGACTTTACTAATGCCATCAGTTCCCTTTAAGAAGGGGGGGAGGTATGTTTCTGTTCGGGTGGATCCGATTGCTTATCAGGTCCGTTTTGAGTTGTGTAAGAATGCTCTTATTGGTCGTGTGGTGCTTTCTAGTGGTGAGCGGCCTTAGAAGCTTGTGGATATTAAGACAAGACTTAGTAAGCATTGGATGCTAAATTCTGATTGGTGACTTATATCTCTGGGGAGAGGCTATTATCAAATTCTTTTGAAGTTTCCTATTGAGATGAATCATGTTTGGGGGTTCAGTTCGGATTATCTAAAGCCAGGTATTCTTCGCCTACAACCTTGGGTCTCGAATTTTAACCCATCGCTATAGAAGTCCACAAATGCTCAGGTTTGTGTTAGGTTCTTTGATCTATTGTGGGAATACTGGCATTCAAAAAGTATTTCTGATTTGGCTAGAGGGATTAGGGTGCCATTGCAGTTGGACAAGGCTACTAGTGATGGGGACTTTGGTCATTATGCTAGAGTTCTAGTTGATGTGCATATTTCAACAGTGCTGCCTACTTCAGTGTCGCTGGAGAAGGATGAATTTCATAGCACTTTTATAGCTGTTGAGTATGAGAATCTACTAGCTTTTTGCTCAACTTGCTCTTCTATATGTCATTTGCCTATTTCTTGTCGTTGGAACAAGTCTTTAAAGGTTTCTCTGACTAG
Source organism: Acer negundo (assembly GCA_035582765.1). NCBI lineage: Eukaryota > Viridiplantae > Streptophyta > Magnoliopsida > Sapindales > Sapindaceae > Acer > Acer negundo. Next base: position 26,698,550 of record CM069237.1, on the reverse strand, counting down.
TTCTACAAAATCGACCCAGGATATAGCGGGGGATTTTAGAGTTTTTGGGGATGATGGTTTTCAGCCTGTTCGGATCCGCTCCTCTTAATCAGTTGATTGCCCTGCTATTGCACCTTAGGAGGAGGTCCCGTTATCCAATGTTTTTTCATTTATTCACTAGGATGTAGGTGGTCATGATTCAGTGGTTGTCTATACTTCAATAAGGTTTAATTTGATCTCAGGTTCCACTTCGTCCACTGGTTTTTTTTTTTTATTCGGATCCGTCTTTGTCTACTATCTTAGCTATTTCGGAAGTGGCTTCGAGTTCGGTTCCTCCAATGATTTCCCAGGTATTGTAGATTAGCAAGGGTTCAGGATTTGATAATGAGGTCACTGATTCAGTTCTGATTTTCTAGTTCTTCGGTTGTTGATCCTTTTATTAGTTCTGTCAGTTTGGCTGTAAGGGTGGTGCATGATTCGAGGACTGTTGTTCAGTGCCTTTCGGTGGTCAATCAGGTTCGCCTTATGGTCTCTACCATTTTATCTAGGTCATTTTCTCATCAGAGTCATACGACTCGTCGGCAAGTTAGGTTCATGAGGTTTCAGGCAATGAATCATCTGAGGAGACAATTGTGTCTTCAGCTCCGAACGTCAATGTGGATTAGAATAGTTTACGTAATGGATCTGGTTTTTCTTATTCTTTGGTTATGGATTCTAGTATGTAGATTCAGAGCTTGGGTCCATGGTCAGCATCTCAGGCCAAGCTTCGCCTAATTGTAGATTCTTCATGGGCTTCACAAGAGGAGGAGGGATAGTTAGCTGATGTTGAGGTTGCTCAGAGAGCTTTGAGGGTTGAGCGTAGGCTGGCTTCTTTAAAGTTCGGATGTCGGGCTCCTTCGACGGTTTCCAATAATTAATGTTCTCTTTTAGAACTGTCTTGGGATCTGGGGTAAGCCTACGAAGCGGGTACTTAGAGAGTTGTGTCATTGACATAGACCTACTTTGGTTTGTATTGCAGAGCCTATGGTTAATTTTTCCTCTATCTCTTTAGGTTTCTGGTCTTCGCTCTGTCTTCATCTGGTGGGCATGATTGATAAGGGTAGGTTGATTCCGACTATTTGGGTTTTCACTTGTGCTTAATTTCTTGAGGCTCAGATAGTTCATTGTCATGATCAACATCTTATTGTTTTGCTCTCGATCGGTTCTCGGGTGCACTTGTACACTTTTGTTTATGCGAGCACTTCTACAGTGGTTCATAGGTCTCGTTGGCAGTCTCTTCGAGATATAGTTAGTTTGGTTTCTTCTTCCTAATTGGTTGTTGGAGATTTTAATACGGTTTTGGGTGCTCATGAGGCTTTGGGTTCTTGTTCTCTTGCCTATGGTTCTTGTGAGGATTTCAGGTTAATGATTGAGGATTGTGATTTGGTTGGCATTCATTCTCAAGGCGCTCGATTAACTTGGGTTAAAGGTCATAGTAACCGCACTAGAGTTGAGAGACGATTAGATAAAGTTTTGGTTTCATGTGGTTTCATTTCCTGTTGGCAGGATATTTCGTGTGTGGCTCTTTATCGTATCTGTTCTGATCACTGTCCATTGTTGGTTCGGTTATAGGATTTTGAGGTTTCTAGTCATCAATCGTTTCAATTTCAGAGCATGTGGTTAGAGCATCCTGATTCTATAGCTATTATTCGCAGGATTTGGAGCTTTCCTGTTGAGGGTAGGCCTTCTCAGGTTGTTATCTACAAGCTGAGAAGCTTGAAGAAGGCTCTCAAGTCTTGGAATTGGGAGGTTTTTAGGGATCTAAACTTTGCCATTGCTGGGAAGTTTGCAGAGCTTCATTCTATTTAGCTGGATTTGTCTAGCCGGGGTTTCTTAGATGATCTTCTTATGGACGAGACGAGTGTTCATTCTGAGCTAGATGTGTTGTTACGTAGACATGAGTGCTTTTATCGTGATTGGTCTAGAGTTTTATGGCTTCATGATGGGGATCGGAACACATCTTTCTTTCATGCCTCTATCAAACGTAGGCAGTATCGTAACACCATATCAGCCTTTTCGATTAATGGGGTTCTCTCGGAAGATCGACCTACCATCAGGGATCATATCATTAGTTATTATTGTGGCATCTTTTCCTTGGATTTTTTTTTCTAGTTGAGAGAGATTTATCTATTGTAGATGATATGATTCCTTCCTTGGTAACTGCCGCAGAGAATGCTTTCTTGACTAGCATTCCATCTGCAGATGATACTCATGATGCAGTCTTTGCTATGGATGGTGCTTTTGCCCCTGGGCCAAATGGGTTTTCTGGTAGATTTTATCAAAGATGTTGGGATGTTGTAGGTAGTGACGTGGTCCTCGCTGTTTATGATTTTTCATCACTGGAGTTATTTTCCCAGGTCTCAATTCTAGCTTCATTGTTTTTCTTCGAAGCTGAGGGACTCGATTTCGGTTGATCAGTTTCGACCGATTGTTCTTAGTAACTTTTTGTTTAAAATTTCTTCGAAGATTTTAGCTGATCGTTTAGCTTGAGTTACCGATAGGATTATTTCTCCTTAGCAGTTCGGATTCATTCGAGACTGGCATATTGAGGATTGTATTATTTTGGCTTCTGACTGTGTGAATATGTTACAGAAGAAGTGCTAAGAGGGTAACTTAGCCATGAAGATTGACATCCGCAAGGCTTTTGACACCTTGGATTAGTCTTTTCTTTGTAAAGTGCTTTAGGCTTTTGGGTTTTCTTCTGTTTTTATGGATTTGATAGATGACATTCTTTATTCATTTAGGCTTTCAGTTATATTGAATGGAGTCCTAGAGGGTATTTCTGTTGCTCTAGAGGGGTTTGTTAGGGAGATCCACTCTCTCCGCTTTTGTTTGGTATTACAGAGGACTTCCTCAGTAGATTATTGACGAGGTTAGTGGATTCTTCTCAGATTCTGCCGATTTCTTCCCCAAGGGATTTTTTGGCTCCAACTCATTTGCTCTATACAGATGATGTTCTGATCTTTTGTAGAGGCATTCAAAAGAATCTGAAGCATATCATGAGTGCTTTTAAGGATTATAGTGATATTTTAGGCCAGTTGGTTAACTGGGATAAGTCTTCGATTTATTTTGGTTATTCTTTCTCCCCCTCTTAGATTGGTATTTTGCAGTCTTTGGTTGGTATACAAATTGGGCAGCTTCTGTTTCTTATTTGGGAGTCCCTTTGTTTCAGGGTAAGCCTCGAAAGGCGATGTTATGACCTATTGCGGATGAGATCTTGTCTAAATTAGCTAAATGGAAAGGCAAGTCCCTCTCTTTGGCTGGTCATGTTACTCTGATAAGGTCGGTCATCACTGGTTAATTTATGCACTCTTTCATGATTTACAAGTGGCTTTCTTCTTTACTGTCACTAATTAACCGCAAGTTGAGGGACTTTTTGTAGACTGGTTCTTGTAAGGAGACTAAGTTGGTTCGGGTAGCTTGGGATCATTGTTGTAGGTCTTACTCACAGGGTGGCCTTGGTCTGAAAGATCTTGGGTTGTTGAATGACTCGTTGTTGCAGAAATTTACTTGGAAGTTTTAACCTCTGATGGTTTTGATTTCTCATTTCTTCAGGAGAGGTATCTTAGGCATTTGCAGAAGCCTCATGGAGGGCATGTCACCTCCTCGATTTGGTCTTCTCTTCGGACAAATTATAGTTCTTTTCTTAAGGAAAGTATCTGGTTGATTGTCGAGAACTCTCAACGGGACTTTTGGTGAGATAATTGGTTAGGGGTTCCCATTTTATAGCTTTTAGGGATTCCATATTATTTAGCTAATCCACTTCGGGTGAGGGTCTTGGATTTTATTCATGAGGGTAGATGGGTGCTGGACGATTGTTTTTGAGTGCGCTTCCCGAATCTATGTTTTTGGATTGATTGGATTACGATTTCTCTTGTTGTGGATTATTTGGTTTGGGCTAATTCTCAGGATGGTCGTGTTTCTTGCAAGGTTGCTTATTCCTAGTTTCTCTGTGATATTCCTTAGGTTGTTTGGTGGAGAGATGTTTGGTCTCGTTTTATCTCCCCTCACGCTCAGTTTTGACTTGACGTCTTATGTTAAACATGCTTCCTACTGAGGATCGCCTTTGTAAGTCTGGGTTCCAATTGGCTTCTCATTGCAGTATTTGTGGGCTTAGTAATGAATTTACAGATTATCTATTTCTTTATTATCCTTTGCTGGTTGCTCTTTGGGAGGTGGTTTTCTCGGCTTTCCAGTGACGTGTCTCTACCGAAACTTGACAATCCTTCTTCTTATAGGCCATGTCAGTTTCCTTTAGTGAGCAAGTCAGGATTTTATGGAAAGCGGCTATCCATGCAATGATATGAGGGGTGTGGACTGCCCGTAATCAGTGGATATTTGAAGGGAAGTTGGTGGACTTTAGATCCGTCCTTTCTTGGTTTGACGTGCAGTTTCAGAGGCTAATCACATGGATATTGGTTGTATGCGTAATTATATGGACGATCTTTTGATTCTTTGTTGTTTCGATCTTTGGGGTTGCCCTTCTAAAGTCCCGGTGATCAAGAGTATGATTTGGTTGCCTTCGGCTCCTAGTTGGATCAAAGTGATTACAGATGGCGCTGCTATGGGCTCTCCGGGGTTGGTGGTTGTGGTGGTGTCTTTCGAAACTGTAGAGCCTTTGTGAAAGATTGTTTTGCTATTCCTCTTGGTTAGGTTTTCACATTTTAGACCGAGCTTTTGGCGGCTTCATTGGACATTAATTTTGCATGGAAGTATGAGTGACATCGAATCTGGCTTGAAAGCAATTCTTTTTATGTGGTTCGGCTTCTTTCTTCTCATTCTGAGATGGTTCCCTAGAGGGTTCATCAGGTATGGCAGCGCTGCATCTTCCAGATCTCATAGATGGATTTCCATGTTTTCTATATTTCAAGAAGGGGAATCATGTTGCAGATACACTTTCTAAGCATGTTTGGAGCTTCAGGCTGATTCTTGGTGGTTCTCTACCCTGCCGTTCTGTTCTTTTTTAGTTGGCAATGACTGCATGAGTTGAGAGTCTTTTCGTTTTTCTTGATGTTTTCTTTTTCTTTTTGGTGTGGCCTGCGTGCTTTTTTTTTTTTTTTTTTTTTGTTTGGGGTTGGTTTCCCTTTGGTTCTTTGTGCTTTGTTACTTTTTGTTACTATTTACTTTTCTTTTATCTTTTATATATATGGATACTGTCTAAGAGTTTTTCAGCATATGATTGCTTGTGATGCTTTTTCCTCTTATATCAGTCTAATTTTAAAAAAATAAATATAATTTATATATTATATAGATAACTAATTAATAATATATATTTTAAAATATTACATTTTATTAACAATATTTAAAAAAAAAAAAAACTAATTAATACGAATTTATGGTTTGTTAGCAAAAAAATAAAATAAAATAAAATTATGACTTGTCTTTTTAACATACCAAAGAATGTAATACTTCCAAAAAATAAAAACTTAATAATTAAAAATCAATTATGAAATTGATTAAGAGAATTTATTCTTATCTCATTAACTACGTGATTGACTCTTGATTATCAAAAAAGATATTATTAAAAATTATTAAAATTAATAACTTACCAAATATTATAATATAAATTATATAGATAACTAATTAAGAATATATATATTTTTTTCTGAAATATTACAACTAATTAACGGTAAGAAAAAAAATAACCAATTAATACGAATTATGGCTTGTTGGCCAAACAAAAAACAATTATGGCTCGTCTTTAAAACTTACCAAATAATGTAATACTTCAAAAAATAAATAAATTAATAATTAAAAATAATTTATGAGATTGATTAAGAAAATTTATTCACCATCTCATTAATTACATGATTTCCTTTTGATTACTTATAGATTTTTGATGTAGAAAAGAAAAAAAATTATTAAAAATTATTGCAATTAATTGTAAATTATATAGATAACTGATTAACATTATTTTTTTTAATGAAATATTACAACCAATTAACCCTAAAAATTAACAAATAGTACTGATTTATGGCTTGTTAGGAGAAAAATTATGGCATGTCTTTTAAACTTACCAAATGTAATACTTCCAAACAAAAAAAAAATAATTAATAACTAAAAATAAATATGAGATTGATTAAGAGAATTTATTCCATTAATTACGTGAATGCCTCTTGATTACCTATAGATTTTTTATTTAGGAAAAAAATTATCTGTGAAAGTGAAGAACAAAGAGAGAAGAGTGAAAGAGATGGAAAATAACCTAGGGGTATTTTTGGTTATTTTAGAATATTTTTAGAATATATGTTATTTTAGAATAATTTTGGAATATCTAGTTAATTATAGTAATATTTTTCAAGTTAAGGTTAAAAGAGAATTTGGGTGCAGATATTGCCACTAAAGAAATTATTTGTACACTCATTTTTTTTTATAAGTAAAATTACATAAACTTGCCCTGATTATACGAATTATTACACTAAATCCAATAAAAAAATCATAATGACACTAATTTCCCCTTGACCTGTTGACTAGCGATTGACCGTTGTTAGTCAATCATGGAAAAGAGACAATGTCTGTTTTGCCCTTGTTATAGTATTTCGAAATATTATATTAAATAAATTAATAAATAATATATATATAATCAAATAACTGTAAAAAAGAAAAAAAATTTTGAAAAAAAAATATAAATATCAAATAATTAATAGAAATTAGAAAAATTTTACATAATAAAATGATCTCTCCAAATCTCCATAGAGATTAAATGAAGGAGAACACATCTTCATTAGAGGAAATCTAAAATCTCTATTAATGAAGATGGTATATCTCCATTAATGGAGATTTTGGTTCCAGATCTTCTCCAAAAATGGAGGAGATCCGCATTCTCCATTAATGAAGAATATTTTAGGAGATCTGGAACCATATCTCTTATATGGAGAATCTCTATTATACATTTTTTTATCTAAATTTTTTAAATAATTTTTATTGTTTGTATTTTTGGATGTGATTGTGATGGTAAAGAAGATGAAGGGTAGAGAAGAAGAAGATGAAGGGTGGAGAAGAAAGAAGCAGAATTATTTTGGGTTGCAATTTGCTTTATATTGGGTTGTGATTTGATTTTTTTATGGTTGCTATTTGGTCTCTAAAAATTGAAGGAGAGAATGAATATACTTCAAATGACTTTATTCTATAATATTATTTTTTGATATACTTTATTCTATAATATTAGAAACAATAAATATTATGTTTATTTTCACAATTTATTTTTAATAACAAAAAATATTTACATTTCACTGACTTTTGACAAAAAATAGTTAGAACACACAAACACACACACACAGACGAAATAAGGGTTTTATCACTTTTTTGAGCTGATTTTTCAAGACTATCACCACTTTAATCACTTATGTTTTAAAGACACTAAAGTACATGACTTTCAAAAATACCCTTACTTTTAGTATTTTTTTATAATATCTCTGACTTTAACTTTCTCCTACATTTATGTTGTCTGAAATCTACTTCTCTCACTAACTTTAAATTCTCTGTAAACTGAGATTCAAGTTCATCTTCTTCTCTATAAACTGAGTTCCAAGTTCATCTTCTTCTCTATAAATTGAGATCCAAGTTCATCTTCTTCTCCAAGTTATGGTCACTGGTGATCTCCTTCTCCAACTCTTGGTCGCTGTTCATTTCCTTCTCCTTCTGTAACTCATGGTCTTGTTCTCCTATTCGTTTGTCTACAAATCACGTTAAGGTAATTTCATTTCTTATGTTTTTTTGGTTTGAATCTTCCATTTGTAAAGGTGTTTGAGGTACTTAGGTTTTGTTGCACAGTCTGTGAAACTTCAAATTTCAGAAGTCTTGGATATAAGTCTCGGAACGTAGTTAAACTAGGTCTCGAAACATGTTATAAACGTCTCGGAAAGTAATGGGTTATTCAAAAGTCTTGGAGTCTTTATTAATGCTCCGAGACTTTTTAATGTAGTGTCCGAGACCTATTAACCATGTTCCGAGACTTTTGAATTAGTTATAATTTTTCCAGACTTTAATCTTCTTTGGTTTCCTATATGTGGTTTCCACTTTGCCTCTCATTGTGTGAATTTTGTTATTCACTAACCGATATGGTGAATGGACTTAGAGAAGGTATAATTGTTATACCTTCTTTAAGTTCGTTAAACCTTCTCTAAGTTCACTCATCTTGTCGGCTTGTGAATGTATAACAAAATTCATTCAAAGGTATCATGATAACAACTTTGTGAATGTATAACACCTTAGACAACATAAGGAATAGGTTATAAACGTCTTGGAAAGCAATAGATGGTTCCAAAATCTTGGACGAAAGTCTTAGACGGTGTTCCCAAAGTCTCGAACAATGTATAAAAGTCTCGAAGAGTGTTACAAAAGTCTTGGACATATAGCTTAAAAGTCTCAGGAATTGTTTTCAAAAGTCTGGGATAGTGTTCCCAAAGTCTCGGATAATGTATAAAAGTCTCGGATAGTGTTACAAAAGTCTTGGACATAAAACTTAAAAGTCTTGAAAATTGTTTTCAAAAGTCTCGGACAATGTTCCCAAAGTCTCGGACAATGTATAAAAGTCTCGAAAAGCTTGATCCTCCAAGACTTTTGATTGATCCTCCGAGACCTTTGTCTCATCCTCCGAGACTTTTTGGGGTTTTCGAGACTTTAGTTTTCTGCTCAGAGACTTATGGACTTTATACTGAGACTTATTGACTATTTTTTGAGATTTATTTCATGATACCAACTTTAATTTTTTATTCAATTTTATTGTATAATCCCCATTGTTATTATGTTTATGATATACCAACTTTATTTAATTAATATTTTTGTGTACAGGAAAATGGATCGGGTTAGACTAGTTATATCCTATAATGATCGATGGGAGCAACTACAAGACGAAAGCCAAAGGTTTGTTGGCTCGGATAATCAGGGAATATACGTGTCAAAAAATATGACTTTTGAAGAGATGTTGGCGCGCATGCAGTCCATTGTCCACTATGACCCAAACTAATACAATATTGATCTATAGTCAATATCATGCGTTTCTAGCACTACATGTTGCACATTTGTAAGAAATGATGATGATGTTCAGTTTATGCTAAGATAGGGTGATTCCTCAAGTATGTGTTAGCTTAATTGAAAGGAGACATGGAGATGTGATGGGTGATGTCATCCATTTTCATGGAAATCCCTAAGATTATCCATCCGTTAGCGGTAGTAACCAAATGTTCACACAACGGAGTGGGACCTATAATGATGGAAATCCCTAAGATTCAGAAAACATTTGTAGTGTCTCGCCTGCATCAGTTGACCTTACAACTAACATTGAACCTTATTTTGATGATTACTTTGGGCGTCAATTTGAGGCCAATATGGAGCAAAATATAGAACCCAATCATGATCATGTATGTGACCGTGAAAACGTGGTTGAAGAACCCATACAACATCAAACTGAAGGAAGGCGTGTACAAGGTCACCGTCCCCATTGTAGTGTACTGGATATACCGAGGACATCCAATGTCCCAAAAAATCTTAATATCTCAGCTTTTGATAATCAATCAACTTGGGTTATTCCTGGATCCGAAAGGTATTTATTTGGTCAAGTGAACAACACCATAGGATCACGTGAACCTAACACTTAGATTTACAAAGGTCAATTTTTTCCAAAAAAAAAAAAAAAAGTGATTTGAAGAGGTTAGTAGGCCTTCATGCAATTAGGGAAAACTATGAATGGAAGATTAAAAGGTCTAACAAGTCGGTTCTACATTTGGTGTGTAAGATTGACAATTGTACGTGGAAATTAAGAGCGGTGAGGAGAGATGAAGGTACATACTTTCAAGTGAGAAGTTTTGTAAGTGAACACAGTTGTTCTTTGGAGGAGGTCTACCGATGCCACCGACATGCTAGTGCGGTCATAATTGGTGAAATAATAGCCCCTAGACTTCAACAACACGATGGTCATCTAATGAAACCTAAAGATATAATTACGGATATGAAAACAATGTATGTCATAATTATGGATATGAAAACAATTCAACATGTATAGGAGACATAGCTTCACTACATCAAATTGCTCTTGCCATTAACCTTGTTCAATCCTTGCTTCAAGTTCGGCAAAAGTGACTGCATCTCAACCACCGAAATACTTGTGGTGTATGCCATTCAAGACATCCTCTTATAGCTCCGTGTCTAGAATGGCTTCGAACTTCAACCTCATGATCAAGCAAAACTCGACCCTAAAAAGTCGGACGCTATATGGACCCAACATTAACCTCATCTCATCACTAGGTCTGTCGTGGTGTAACTCACGCAATAGCAATCGAGGCACAATACCACCGAAAAATGCCATTCCTAGCTGCATGCATTCCCAATTGCCAAAACATGACTACTGATACCTTTCTCGCTCTTCAGCCTTATTTTCCACTACTCCATCAAGTGCCTCATCAATTAATTTCAGGTTTTGCATGTGGTTGTGGTGAGTAATCTTGGCGTTATACCACCAGTCGACCTGGGGAGTTTTTAAGCTGGCTCTCAAATACCTCATCTGTAATTCATGATCGTACTCAATTTAGGTAAGGTAATATTTCCCAGTAAGTCTCGGAACAATATAGCAATGTCTCGGAAGCAATATAAAAGTCTCGAAACGCATTACAAAAGTCCTAAAACATATTACAAAAGTATCAGACAAAAGTCTCGAAACACTTATACAAAAGTTTCAGAAAGTGTTACAAAAGTCTCGGCCAAAAGTCTTGTAGACTTTTGTAACACTGCTGGAGACTTTTGTAACACTGTAACATTGTCTGATAATTTTGTAATATTGTCTGAGACTTTTGTAATATGCTCTGAGACTCTTACTAATCTATTTATTGTTCATCTTCTTCCCCAATCTAACACTACAAACTAGAAACCAAGTCTAAAACTGAAAACCCTAAAAACAAGATCTAACAATGCAAAAAATAAAAAAAGTATATATAACCCAACAAAATTCAATCAAATCATTATTCAAAATCAATCGTTGAAGTTACATACCTTGTTTTTGACAGAAATCGAAATGGAAAAAAAAAAAATCATCGCCGTCTACTGTCGAAATCCGATTGGTTGGATGCTCTGAAATGTCGCATAACTTCTCTCTCTACTCTCTCTGTAAAATTAAAAGTAAAAAACTCAAAATGAAACATAACTTTTCAAAATATCTAACATGGAAGTACTTTTGGGGGTATTTTTGTCCGTTCACAATAATAAGTGTCTTTTAAACATAACTTATTAAAACGGTAACAGTGTTGCAAAGCCACCTCCAAAAAGTGACATCTGATTTTTGAACTCCACATACACACACACAAACATTATAAAGTCAGTCATTGAATTTATCTACTTTTGTTTGAAGGTTATTAATTAAACATAAGAAATTTTTTACGTGAATTTTTATGAAAGTATCTGTTTAGATTTTTAATAATAAGATGACACCATTTAAAAGTGGACTACCACTACAAGAAAAATAGTCTAAGGCATCATTCAATTAGCAGCATACATCAGGTAAATATTGCCAAAAGTCACATATCGCAACGCGCAAAAAATGCATGTTTTGGAAGTAATTTACAGCAACACATATGCGTAAGTAGTCAATAATTGGAGACATATTGCAACGTACAACTGATGGATGTTGCAAAAGGTTACATATTACAACACGCAATGCGAGTTGTTAAAAAATCACAATATATGACAGCACGCATTTTACGTAAATTGTTAAATGACTTTTCTTTCGCAACATACAAGTTCGCATGTTGTTAAACTATTTGTTTTTCGCAACACGTAAATTTGCATGTTGTTAAATTTCTTTCATTTCGTAACACACAAACCCACATATTGTTAAATGTCTTGAGTTTCGCAACACTCAGATTTGCATGTTGCTAAATTTCCTACATTTTGTAACACGCAATTTACACGTTGTTAAAGGGGTTTATCTTTCGCAACGCACAACTTTGCTTGTTAAAAATGTGTCTTTCACAACACGCACTTACTTATGTTGTTAAAAGTAATATATTATACAACACACCAATCTTATTGTTGTCATAGACTTATATTTAACAACATACTTTGTTTTAATGTTGTCAAAACTCGGAGTTCTTACAACTAGATTATATATGTTGTTAAAAATAACTAAATATTCATTTTCAAAATATGGTGTTTTTAATGCTTATTATTTTTTTATACTAATTAATTTAATCTAAATATATAAAAATAAAAATTTAATATTAGATCATTTTATTTATATTATTAAAGGATGTTTACTGCAGTAATATAGACATATATATAGCAATAACATAATTATTAGGATGGTTACGTTACATTAAAAAACTTAAATTTTGACTAAAATTTATTATTTAAATATTTAGTTATTTATTTTTTTTCAATTCAGGGATAGAAATCTATTATATATTATATATATTATATATATAAATAATATATAATTATATATATATAATATAATTTTATATTTTATTATTATTATCCATAATATATCATGTTATTATGAATGTTTTATAATTGGAGGTATATAATATATATTATTATATTAAATAATATATAATTATATATATAATATACTTTATATTTTATTAGTATTATCCATAATATATCATGTTATTATGAATGTTTAATAATTAGGGGTATTTTGGTCAAAATATAGTTAACTCCATTCTATTCCGTTATTAACCAAACAAAATAATACTGATTCAGAGACTAATTCTAAAGTTTCAACCAAACAAAAAACTTAGTTTTCCTTTCCTTTCCTTTCCTTTCCATTCTCATTCTCATTACCATTCCGATTACTATTCCACCATGTAACCAAATGTGACCATAGAGTATTGACTAATAACTCGACTATATATGTTTTAAAAAATATAATTTTATTAAAAGTTTCAATAAATATTTTTTAATATATGTTTGTTGTAGAAACTAGAATTTTGATTAGTTGAATAAATTTAAATTTATCTAACAAGGTTTTCATTTTTATTTTATTAATTTCTAACAACTCATATATGTTATATATAAATATTGTTCAATTGGTAACACATCAATTGTTGTAGTCTAATGTTAAAGACCTGCAACATTGACTTGAGGTCTCAAGTTTAACTTCAAGTAATGACACAATTAATTGTCATTACTTTATTCTATAGTATTAGAAACAATAAATATTATGTTTATTTTCACAGCTTTTTTTTAATAACAAAACATATTTACATTTCACTAAATTTTGACTAAATATAGTTAAAATGCTAAAAGATTTATATATATATATATATATATATATATCATGTTATAAATGGATTCTATGGTGTGAAAAAAATTATTATTAATGGCAGTTTGAATTGTTTAAAATCTAACAGTTGAAAGGAAATGAAGTGAATTTGGATTGTGTAATCAAACAATTGGAACAAAATCAAGGGAATAATATGTATGTAAAAAAAAAAAACATAAAATTACAAGAAATGTTTTGGATCTTGTTGTATAACATATTCAAATAATACTTTTGTCAAATATGATTGTTTGTGATTTTTATTATTATCTTTTGATTTTAAGTTAGATTAGGTAAATTAGATCAATAAAAAAGAAAAGATTAACATACATATACAAATAATATATATATATTTTCTGGAGGGCCAGCCTGGGATTGTAAAAAAGGAAAGAGATCTAAAAGATCTTTTTCCTCAAATTTATGTGTATGTGATTATTAATATCTTAAGATGAGAAAACAAAAAAGAACGATAAAACAAAGTTGATGGAAACTTATATAATTATATGTTCAACTGTGCAAGTCAAAAACAAATTATAGGAGATTAATCGACTTATCTACACTTTAAATAATTGAATTCGATTTCGAAAATAAAGTATCCATGATCTTCTCAACCTTATCTACAGGGAGAATCTTTCCAAGTAAGATCAATATTTGAAGGTTTCAGTCTTATCCAAATCAAATCCATTGTGATTTGGGAATGTATATAAATACAGAGTCTGGTGATACCTGATTTCATATCATAATATCATACAGAGTAACAACATGAATACTCCAAAATTCTCTTATGTTGTCTTCATGATTCTGCTGTATGCTGCAATTGCATCTGCATGTTGTGATAACTTTGACACGGCTGGTATGAGCCGGAAAAGCTTTCCAGACGGCTTTGTGTTTGGGACCGCCACTTCTGCCTACCAAGTCGAAGGCATGACCGATAAGGATGGGCGCGGGCCTTCCATTTGGGATCCTTTTGTTCATGTTCCAGGTAAAAATATTATATACAGACGAGTTTTTTCTTTAAATTTTGTTTGTATTGAGTGATGATTAATGTTATGTTTTGGTGAAAAGGAAACATTGCTGGAAACGCTACTGCTGATGTCACTGTGGATCAGTATCACCGTTATAAGGTAACAAAATATTAATACAGTATCGTTAAAAACAAATCGGCAAATTTCTGATCTGTATAAAATTATTTCATTTTCTTGTTACAGGAAGATATTGATCTCATGCAAAGCTTAAACTTTGATGCATACCGATTCTCAATTTCGTGGTCCAGGATCTTTCCAAGTATGAATATTAATAATGATATTGCATATATATATGACTCGATTTTGAACTTATGATTTTTTTTTTTTTTTTGCAGATGGAACAGGAGAAGTGAATCAGTTGGGAGTCGATTATTATAACAGAATGATTGACTATTTGGTTAAGAAAGGTAATTAAGCTTGCAATATAAATATAATATATTATTTTTAGTTTTGATTAATTAATCATTTTATGTGTAATTTGTATATAGGGATCACTCCATATGCAAATTTGTATCACTATGACCTTCCACAGGCTCTTCAGGATAGATATAATGGAATGTTAAGTTGCCAATTCGTGTAAGTAGATCACTAAATAAATTGTTTTTCATTTTGGTTTGATGATTTATTTTCCTGATCATCTGCAAAGTTCAATATTGATTGTAAATATATTATAGGAAGGATTATGCAGATTTTGCAGACTTGTGTTTCAAGACTTTTGGTGACAGGGTTAAGAAATGGTTCACATTTAATGAGCCAAGGGTTATTGCTGCTCTTGGTTTTGATGGTGGTTCAAATCCACCTTCAAGATGTTCGAAACCATTCGGAAACTGTACGGCTGGAAACTCCGGAACTGAACCTTATATTGCTGCCCATAACATGATCCTAGCTCATGCTTCAGCGGTCCAGAGATATCGTGAAAAATACCAAGTATGATCTTTAATTACACTTGTTATATACAAGTAAATTTAATTATTAGCAAATAAAACTCAATGCATATTTTATTTGTAATACAGAAAACTCAGGAAGGGCAAATTGGAATTCTCTTGGATTTTGTTTGGTATGAACCTCTTACACGTTCAAAGGCTGACAACTTAGCTGCTCAAAGAGCAAGAGATTTTCATATTGGATGGTAATTAAATCCTTATAGAAATTATATATGTTATTTGTTATTAATTAGCTGATTAATGAATGAATTTTGTTGTAATTTGTAGGTTTTTACATCCTATCACATATGGTGAGTATCCTAAAACAATGCAAGAAATAGTTGGGGATAGACTTCCTAAATTTTCAGATGAAGAAGTTTTATTGGTGAAAGGGTCACTAGATCTTTTGGGTGTCAACCAATACACTACTTTCTACATGTTTGACCCTACATGGCCTAAATCCAAAGATTTGGGCTACCAATCTGACTGGAATGTTGGTTTTGCTTGTAAGTCTCTTTCAAAATTGCATCTTTTGCAAATTATTTGTGAGTCCCTATTTTCTAATTTTGTTATATAAATTTTGCAGTTGCAAAGAATGGGAAACCAATTGGTCCAAGGGTAAGTTAATATTACATGGCATCACAATTTTCTGTTTAATATATAATGTTTCCAAATCGTGCATGCTTGGTCCTAATAAAACATTTGCAGGCAAATTCTGGATGGCTTTACATTGTACCTCGGGGTCTTCATGGTGCTGTAATGTATGTAAAAGAAAAATACGGGAATCCAACCATGATTCTCTCAGAAAATGGTATGAATTAATTATGAGTTTTTTGGTGCCTATTTCTTATCTTCGATCTCAGTAAAATTTGACTAACTCGATCATGATAATAACTATAGGTATGGACGATCCTGGCAATGTCACGTTTTCACAGGGACTACACGATTACACAAGAATAAACTACTTTAGAGATTACATATCAAACCTAAAGAGGGCTGTTGATGATGGAGCAAACGTGGTTGGCTATTTCGCTTGGTCATTGCTCGACAACTTTGAATGGTTATCGGGATATACTTCTCGATTTGGTATAGTGTATGTCGATTACAACGACCTAAAGAGGTATCCCAAGTTGTCTGCATACTGGTTCAAGCAATTACTAAGAAGGGATCAGTAAAGAAATAAAAGCATGCAGTAGTATTGTTTAGGTTTAGGTTTCCTTCAAGGGTAATTATACCAATGTTAACGTCTTTGTGTTTAGGTTGCTTATTAATGAAAATCCTTGACTAGTTGATCATCTACAATTCTTTGTTGTTTTGAAAAACAGTAGTAATGACTTTCCACTGGTTGATCAATTGCATTTGTTTTTCTGTGTAAGATTTGAAATTATTTTCAATATTCTCTCAATGAAGCTAATCTTCAAACATCACTCTAATTCACAACCTCATTAAAAATAACTTCATTTCGTCCAAAAGAATTTAAAAAAAACAAAAAAAAAAAAAAAAAAACCAATAGGAAAAAGAGAGAAGAAAGAATAATGTCTTCTTATGAAAATTTTAACATTCTCCCATTTTACGTACTCAAAAATTTATATATAACACCATTTTTCTCACGCGCGACATAAACCTCTTAAGCAATGTAGATTAGAAATCCTTAAATTAACCAACCAACTTGACAAAGTATTGTTACTTGCTTTGAGATAGTAAATTATAACATTTGTATCTATCCAACTATCTAGTGACAATTTCCAATGCACCATGCTAATTGTAAAAACCTTGATCGGGTTCAAAAATTTAATAGCACACTTTAAAGAGTAAGTTTTAAAACTATTAGTATCACCGACTTAATAACTTAAGTTTTAAGAGTGATATTATTGACAATCCATTAAATATCTTTTTACACTCCATTTTAAATTTTATATTATATGACATTTTTGTCATTATGAAAATGACTAAAGAGTACAAAGAAATTTAATACATTATCACTACATGAAAATATAAAATATGGTTTTTCTTAACGGTTATTTGTTGACAATTTTTAACGTCAAAGATTTATGACAATTAAAAATCATCAACAAATAACTAGCATTATATATATATATATATATTATTAATATATTAATATATAATATATATAATAAAATAATATATATAATACATATATACATATTATATATAATATATATTATATATGTTTATATATCCTTTTTAAAATATATAATAATATAAAATATAATACATATATATAATATTTATATATAATTAATATAATATATAATAATAATATTTTTTTTTTGGAAAGAAGGGTATTTTTGGAATGGAGTTGGGGCATATGAGGGTATTTTTGGAATACAGATTTTAGTTTGGAATGAAAGGACATTCTATTGGTTTTTGGATGGAATGCCTATTCAATCAAAATGGTCGAATCCCTATTTCAATGGAATCACTATTCCATTGCATTTTAACAAACCAAACGAATAGAGTGACTTTCTTTCCTTTCCATTCCATTCTATCCAACCAAACATGGCATATAGGAGACCCGTGACATCAATTGTAATAAACATGATTTGAATTACAATTGTCACTACATGAGATATATTTCTCAACATGCATCTTGCCATTTAATGAACAAATGTAAGACTCGGATTACTAATTTATATGGGTAATTACATTATTAACGTGTCTCTTAGTATGAAGCAAGAGGGTGCAAAAATAAATAAACAATTTTTCCAATTATGTTTGCCCAAAAACCAATATCTTACTATAAAATTAATCAATATCGGGATTTTTTTGTGTGTTAAAAATAGGAAGTAAAAGTTTAAAAAAATTATTAAAGATAAAAAAATTATATATTATGAATGTTTTAAAATATATAATATAATATAATATATATATAATATATAATATATATTATTATATTAAATAATATATATTATATATTTATTATACAATATATAGATTATATTATATTATACAATATATATATATAATAATATATAATATATATATTATTTAATATAATAATATAATATATATATATATGTAATAAAATATTATAAATATTAAATATTATATAATATTATAAATATACATTATTTACTAAATATATAATATATTATTTAATATATATAATATAAAATATGATTGATTTTGTTTTCTTTGTCTTTATTGTTTCGTTTTTTAATTATGAATTTAAATAATAAAATAGGTAAATAGGGGCACTTTAGTCATTGTGGGTTAAAATTGTGGTCAACGGTTAGAGTTAACAGAAGTCAACTATGGGAACTTTAGTTATATTCTAGAAATACCCTTATATGCCCCAACTCCATCAAAAAACCAATGGAATGTCCTTCCATTCCAAACTAAAATTTATATTTTATAAATATCCTTATATGCCGCAACTCCATTCCAAAAATACTCTCCTTTCCAAAAATAATATATTATTATTATATATTATATATATTATATATATTATACTATTATATATATCATATTATTATTTATATTGTACATTATTACATATATTATATATAATATATATAATATTAATATATTAATATATATATATTATATAATTATATTGTTATTATATATATATATATCATATTATTATTTATATTATAAATTATTACATATATTATATATAATATTAAAAACTACTACATGACTGCTCTCCACCACCAGATAGCCTATTGACTTTAAGATCATGCTCTTGACCTTCCTATCCCTAGTCATAACAGAGATATAATCTTCATCAAGGCAGAAAAGGAAGATGAGGTTCCCACTATTATCTAGATCCCCAAACAACTGCTTAGAGAAAAACTCAAAGAGATCATGCCCTTTGAATGAATCACTAACTATGAAAAGGCTTTTGAAAATACTACCCTTGTAGTTGCTTCTGACACAACTTACGTCAAGGAATTGGATGGCTCCATAAAAACAGTTTATGAGCCCATCTCAGATTCAAGAACTTCTCCTAGTACTAGCACTCCTCCAGTCTTTCAAGCACTCATGATCAAACCAGTCACTTCAGAAGATGACATTCCTATCCACAGCTTTCAGGTTGATGGATCCATAATATGCACAAACAAAATCAATGATCACTTCATTTGGGATGTTGATCCAAACATGTGTGATGCAGATTCCGACTACCGTAATTGTTTAATGGGATATCAAACCCCATGCAAACCCTTCCGATAAACTTGCAGACTAGATGACCCAGATAGTCCATGGATAGGTTTACAACCCATCAAGAACAAACCACTGCCCATCTATGAGAGAGCTTTACAGATCATAAAATCTGAAGGTCTTTTAACTTCTAAACCAGAAACTCTTGTTCCACTCTCTTCTCCCCCCGTACCTTGCTACATGACCTCTAACTATGACCAAGACTTCCCTCCATTGGAACCTACTTCAAATCCAAAAAAAAAAAAAAGGTTTTCCAAACCCTTTGTGCAGACCACTGAAGTCTTGCTCGACGGATCTCTAAAACAACCTTCTCAGACTGAGCAAGTACTTAACTGGCAATCACATAATGCCACAATCCAAAATAGAATTCTCAACTCTATTGATCAGAAGATGGACCGAGTTACTCATCATGTTTCCCAACATGAAAATCGGCTTCATAGCCTTGATACTATCTTCAGAGACTTGTTCTCAGACCGCCAGTCTATAATAGCTAAATTAGACGTTGACCTCCACTGGTATATCAACCATGGTTATTCCGGCCCTGATTTTGACAAAAAAGAAAGAGAAATCCGACAACTCAAAGAACAACTGGAACAGTTGCATAGAGATCACTCTACCTTTGTACTTCCTCCATTTATCCCGACTTCATACCCGTTCGCCCAGTCAGTGATCTTTTCCACATCTCCTCCATATTCGCCTTCTACCAGGCCTCCTAACATTTCGCACCATTTCAAATCTATTGGCGAACTTTTTCGAAAGTACCCTTCTCTTTCCTCTGCTCCACCAAAACAAACCAAAAGGCCTTCCTCCACTCGGAAAGATAAACAACCTGCTCCGGATCATTACAAGCCGACTTTATATACTTCCCGTGAAACTCCTTCGTCCTCAGAGCATGAAATGGATTCTATTTCCGGTGACACTTCCTAATCTTTCTGGGATACAGTCCCTATCACATCTCCACAATGGTCTGTCACAAGTGATGTAGCTGATATCACTCAGATCTTCATGGCATCTCGTCCAGATCCACAACTGTCCATGCAAACTTACGATTCTCCTAAAGAGGCCTCCACTGGACCAACCCCCTTTGTTGAAGAACCACTCAACACTTTTGCCTCTGGACAATCTCCTAGTTCTAGGCCGACAAATGGTCTGTGGTTTAACCTAAGTGACTCTTCACCAGACATCTAGAGAAAGAAAATTTCTGAAATGAGTTAATGGCTCAATCTCTGAATGGCCAAATCTGAACAAAACCTGGAAGCGATCTTGCAAGAGTTTGTGTCCAGATTCACATGATCTCTCCGAGATTGGTACCAAGCTCTAGGGGAAGCAACTGCAATTTGTCAGATCACCCTCTACCTCCCAAGCTATGGGCATCATTTTCAGAGAATTCCTTGGCGACCCTAACCAGTTCTACAAACAAGCTAGACAAGAATTCTTTGAAATGCATTGATGTTCTCTTCGCAAAAAGGACATTGAATTTCATTATAAGTGAATGTCCAGCAGATTCAGCATCATTGGCGGTATCAATGACCCCAGTCTCAAACATGTCTATTTGAATTCCCTTCCTGCTGAACTGCTAGGTGAAATGCAACGGCGAATTAACTCGTTCGGCAGAGCTTTTGATGACATAACCCTTAGAGAAATCCATATGTTCTCCATTAGAGCTCTAGACAAGCTCTGTGCCACACAAAAAGTCTTTTCTAAAATGCTTTGTGAAGGAAAGAGATACGAATCTTAGTGCAAGCAGCCCTCGCACCAAATTAAATGCAAGACAGATGAATCTTGTACCTGTAAGCCCAAAAAGAAGCATCATTTCCACTCTCCCAAACGCACAAAGAACAAAAATTTAAGTTTTATATAAAGAAATATAAACGGGCGAAGAACAAATCACTAAAATGCTTCGTTTGTGGACAAAATGGACACTATGCCAAGAAATGCCCCAACAAGAAGGCCAGGTCAGCTAAACTAGTTCACCAGCTCAAACAAATTGCAGATGTAGTTCCATCTAATGTAGACATTGAATCTATCTTCTCAAAACAAGAGGTCGTTGAAAACAATACCACCTTTGTTCTTCAAGACAGATTTTGCATCCTACTCAGAATATTCTGACTTCTCAGATTCTGAAACCCTATATGATTCTTATCAGGCAGCTCAAGTTGATTCACACTCAGGTCCTCAGGTCTCCATCCAAATCCTATTCGACAAATACTCCAAATCGGTTGATGTTATAGCATATTTTGACACCGGTTCTCATAACACAATGATGAACCTCAGGATTCTCTCTCCTGATATGTGGAAACCCTATGTCCGCTACTTCAAAGCCGCTGATTGTAAAATATTTACTACTAATCTAATTTCCAAAAATAAGATTGGTATTAAGATTTTCCTGTCATACACTTTCTGGACTCGGGTTATAGGAACACCACTGCTATACAAGGATATCCTCCTTAGATGGGATGTCTACTGCCAATGTCAATCTCTCTGAATCCTCCCCACTGGAATCAGATACAAGAGAGATTTCAAAGCTTTCTCCAATATCCCCAAGATTTTCCCTCTTTCTGAAATTCAACCTTCGTTTAAACATATACAACATAAGTTACTATAGTTCTGTACCAACAGCCATGCTGATTTCAGACATTCATCACCATTGTGGAAAAATCCAGACTTCTTTATTAAGATTCCCGTTAAGCTCAATAAAGACGTTAATCCAACAAAGGCTTCTCACTCAGAATGTCTCCCTCTGACCTTCAGATGGCAAATAAAGAATGTGATGAATTGCTTAAACAAGGTTTGTTGGAACCAACTTCCTCACCATAGGCATCTTAGGCTTTCTATGTTGACAAATGATCGGAACAACTCAGAGGAAAAAAAAGACTAGTAATCGATTACAAACCTCTCAACGTCTTCCTCAGAGATGACAAATTCTCGGTTTCCAAGACCAACACGCTGTTCTCCCAACTCCCTGGTGCCACGATCTTTTCAAAGTTTGATCTTAAGGGAGCGTTTTGGCAAATCGGTATCCATCCTAATGAAAGGTATAAAACAGTATTCTACCTCCCAAATGCCTAATACCAATAGACTGTCCTGCTGTTCGGCCTCAAGACGGCCCCCTCTTTGTTTCAGAAGGCCATAACTAGAATTTTCCATCCTATTTTTCATTCAGCCATAATCTACATTGATGACATCTTACTATTCTCTCCAGATGAGAATGCCCATACTCAGCTCCTCCATCAGTTCCATGAGCTTATTAACCGTTATGGTATCATGCTTTTTAAAAAGAAAAGTTTGATTGGCCAAACAGAAATCAACTTCCTTGGTATGCATGTCTCTAATGGCTAGTACCGTCCAGGTCCTCATCTTGCTCTTCAATTACTAGAATTCCCTGATTCAAATTTGATTATCAAACAAATTCAACAGTTATTCGAAATAGTCAATTTCATTAGAGACTTTCTTGCTCAAGTGAGTCATTATACTTCTCTCTTATCCAGCCTCTTAAAAAAGAATCCTCCTCCTTGGAACACTAATCATACAGAGGCCGTGCATAAACTTAAGGAAGTAGAGCTCAATCTCCGTCAACACTCACCATTCATTCTACTGTCTAGCTCATCCTCTAGAATGACGCCAGTGATACATTTTGGGGATCCATTCTGATTGAGGACAAAGATGGACAACGAAGATATTATGTCCATGCTAGTGGACAATTCAAAGATGCCCAACAGCATTACCATACAATCTATAAAGAGATTCTTGCGGTCAAAAATGGTATTCAAAAGTTTGACTTCCATCTCAGGACAAAAAGCTTTATTGTTGAAATGGACAACTTTTTTTTTCCAAAAATACTCGAATTCTGTAATAAGATTCCTCCTAATCCTTAGTTGCTAAGACTAAAAGATTGGTTTTCACTGTGTGACTTCACTGTTAAGCACGTGAAGGGCCAAGACAATATAATTACGGACATACTTTCCAGACCACCACCTGTCCATCTCATAACATCTTTTGGAAACATCCCTTTCATCTACATGGCAACCTCAGCCTCTTTCTCCTCATCATCTTTTCCAGCCCTTGCTGAGAAATCCTTTCCACAAGAACTTCTAGAAATGATTCCTCCCAACCAACAACCTTCTCTTGCCCACATGCAAGAATTTGCTCAGTCTCATCTCCTTACCTATTTAGCCCATATTCAGAATCAAGGAGTTCGACATGCTTTCATCAACCCTACCAGACCTTTCCTTGATCCTTTCCTGATGCCACCCTTTTATTACTTTTCACCTCAGGTTCTATGGTTTCATTGGTGTCTATCTGTTCTCCACCATCATGCCATCGTTTTCCCTTGCCAGGCACTATATGTACATTTCTATGATCCCTCTCAAGATAATTCCTTTCTAATGACCTTCCTACAAAGGTTCAATTCTCTTACCTACTGGAAATCCTAGCTCACCAAGCTCATTGGCTAATATAATTTATGGAAACTCGACTATGCATTTGTATCATCAGTCTCCTGCATCTGGATACTTCACAGACCTTACAGGTTCAACCATCACAAAAGAATTTTGTGGTCTCCAAACATCTGTTTTAAATGGCATACAACTTATGATTACCCAAAGTCTTATCCACAAAATCTCCAGATGTCCTTGCTCAATTTCCTTTGCAATGTCAATGGTGTTCCACCTCATAAGCACTACGTCCTCCTAAACATACCCAGAGACTCCTCACAAAGTTGGCATCCTGTTTGAGATTCCGACCTGCTTGATTCACAAGACTCCATGCCTCTTGACACCTGGCCTTGCACTATTTGTGGAGCCCACGACTCGGACGACGAAGATCACACCTACTGTAACTTGAGCGGCCCGTGACCTTATCAACTTCCTGTACACTTTAATTATTGTATTTGAATTATTGTCTTCATGTCCGGCCATCTGTTAGGCCATATCTTTTTTGTTTTAATAATCTTATCTTGTCGGCCACCTGTCAGGCCCTACTTATCTTTGTATTGTTATGCTTTCTTTTGTCTACCACTGTTTGGCAAATCCTGTATTGTCGATTGGATGTATTCTCCATCTCCTTCTATATAAGAGGACGCTCTTTCTCTGTAAAAATCAGAAGCTGAATAAGTTTTCAATAAATATATAGTTTTGTGAAAATCCTCCCATGGCGGGTGGCAATCAGAAGAATAATTAGGCCAAAAATTAGGATACATTCTGGGAAAATAAAACTTCCATCGAAGAGAAGAAAATGAAAGGCTTTCATAAAAATTCTCGTAGAATCGAGAATGAAGTTTTCATTTTGTACATGCCAGATCATGAATTAGTAACTGCATCCAATCTCCAAAAAAATCCCAATTGTTTCGAACTTTCTATTTTTGGAATGGAATATTTACGGAATCTCCATGAATAGGATCAAACCTTATTCTATGGTATTTACATGAGATTCCTCTTACTTGAACCGTCTCCGTACAATATTAATGCTTTCTCCCTAAAACGACAAGAACAAAAGCCTGGACGGGATACTCACAATGTAACTGGCTTGAGACAGACAATGACCTTGAGCTAAGGAACCAAATTTTTTTTTCTGATGTGCAGGATCCTCAACTAGAGGCAAGCACAGAGTATACTTAGATTATTACAGACAGTTAATCATCTTTTAGAGAAATATTGAAGGAGAATGAAGAGATATATATAAGTATATGGGAGAATTGCCTTTTAGTCCCCATAGGTTACCGTAATCTGCATTTAGTCCACGTTTTTTTTTTATATTGTAACTTTTAGTCCTTCCATGATAGAATCCGTCAAAAGACAGATTCTGCCATGTCAGTCGGACTAAAAGACCTTAATACCCCTCATGTGTGCTGATGACATGGAAATGACCGTTTTACCCTTATTTTTGTCTTTTGTGTGGCCATTTAATCCTCCACATATTTATTAAATAAAAAATATATTAAAAAAAATAAAATTAAAAAATGGAATTGGAAAAAAAAATGATCTCCACTATCCATCTCAAAGATGGACAGTAGAGATCTCTCTTTTTAAAAACTAATTAAATTTAAAATTAATATATATATATATATAAAACTAATAAAAAATGAAAAAAAATAATTAAATTTAAATTTAAATTTAATTAAATATATCCGTTGGTCAAAATCCATCGAATTTCTCTGATATTGTGTATTTGTGTAGAATTGTTGATTGATTAAACTTAAAAAACAAAACAAAACAAAAAAAAATAACAAAAAAGAAAGAAAGAATACAAGATAATCCCTTAATCACAAGATAAAATAACATAATCCCAATCCAATAGACACAAAAACTTGAAATTTAAAGTAAAATAATCAACCCTAACCATTTAAAATTTAAAATTATCACCATCATAATCACAGGGTAATCCCAACCCAACAAACACGAAAACTTGAAACAACGAAGTAAGATATAGGAATGTAAAAAGAACACAAGTATCCTATACCCAGATGGCCACATTAGCTACAAAAGCTTTTTTTAGACCACAAAAATAAATAAATAAATAATAAATAAATCACAACTCATTGGTAGAGCATACCAATCAATGACTTGTCAAATTTTAAGAGCGAATTCTTTAACCTGCAGAACAAAAAAGTAAATATCAAGAAGAGAGATCGAGAATAGCTGAAGAAAAAAAATGAAAACCTTGTGAGGGGTTAGAGAAATTCGAGCAGTTTCAGTCAAACGAGGTAGGTCTGGGGGTTTAAGAGGGGAGCTCGTGGTGGTAGTGGAGCAGTGTCGGATAACTAGCTTTAGAGGTGCTAATTTCAGCAGAAGAATTCCTATGCTCCCAATTTCTTTCTTCTTCAAGAACCTTATCCAAAAATTTTAAATCAATCAACAGTTCAACACAAATACACAATATCAGAGTGTTTGATTTGGGTCCCACTTTTGTAATCTCTTAAACCAACTCTTTCAATAACAAACAAATCAATTTCAAATTGTATACAAACAAAAAATTCAGTGAACCAAACACAAACCAAACCGATTTCAAGACCCATAAACACATCAAATCGATTTCAACAACCACAAACCCAAACCAAGCCCCAATCGAAATCCAATCCAATCGAACCCAAACCACCCACACCCACACCCACACCCAAATCCAATTGAACCCATAAAAAAACCACACCCAAACCCAATCGACAAAGAAGAAGAAGAAGAAATCTCATCTCTTCCAAAAACCCTTTTGCCTGTCCTGGGTACCTCCTTTTCGGCTTCTCCGATGTTGTCGCAGGCACCACCACCGTGCCATCGCCTTTCTGAGTCACCTTGTTCTTATTTTGTAAGATTGAGACCGAAGCGACACGAAACCAGGTTTGGTGTTGGCGATGGTGTTGGTCAATTGGGGTTTCACTAAAAAGGAGTATGACTGAGAGATTAAGGTTAGAGAAAGTGAAATTTGTAAAACTAATTTTGGGTTTGTTTATTAGATGAAGGATTGATGCACGGAAACGGAGTAGTAATTTTTTTTTTTTTTTAAGGAAGAGTTAGAAAACAATAGAAAGAGAAAGAGATCGGTTCAAATAATTTGATGATGAAGATGAAGAGATAAGAGATAGAGAGAGATGAGATAGAGATGAGAGGATTTTTATTTTGTTATGTTTTTTCTTTTTTAATTTTTAATTTTTAATATTTATTGATTTAGTTTTTTATTTTTATTTTTATTTATTTATTTGTTTTTTATTTACATCTTATTTTTTTTTTAAAATATTTTTATTTCTGAACTGACGAGAACTTAAAGCTTCTAGAAGATGGTCGGTCAATTTACCTATTTACCCTTGTTGACCTAATAGAATTCAGTGAATCCCTAACGGAATTGGACGGTAGGGGCTAGAATTCATATTGTCAGAATAATGATGGATTGAAAGTTACAATACTAAAAAAAAAAATATTTTATTATATATTGTATAATATAATATAATACAATATATATTATATTATATAATATATATAATTAAATAATATATATTATATATTTATATTATATAAATATATTATTATATATATTTTATAATATAATATAATATAATATAATATATATAATTATATATATTATATACTTTTATATTTTATTATTATTATCCAAAATATATCATGTTATTATAAATGTTTTATAATTAGGGGTATTTTGGTCAAAATACAGTTAACTCCATTCCATTCCGTTGTTAACCAAACAAAATAATACTGATTCAAGGTCTAATTCTAAAGTTCCAACCAAACAAAAAACTTAATTTTCCTTTCCTTTCTCATTCTCATTCTTATTCTCATTCCGATTACCATTATATCATGTAACCAAACGTGACCATAGAGTATTAATCAACAACTCGACTAAATATGTTTTAAAAAATATAATTTTATTAAATGTTTCAATAATTATTTTTTAATATATGTCTATTGTAGAAATTAGAATTTTGATTAGTTGAATAAATTTAAATATATGTAACAAGGTTTTATATAAATATTATTCAACTGTAAACACATCAAATGTTGTAGTCAAGTGGTAAAAACTTGCTACTATTGACTTGAGGTCTCAAGTTCAATACTTAGTAATTGTCATTATTAATTGGTGGTGGTCTGGTGGCCGGCTGTCGATAGGAGCCCACACTCTTAGGTGATTCACGTTCGTGATTAGATTGGAAGGTCTTGCGGATTACTATCGACGCAACGTCAATCGTCACGTGGAAAAAGGTACAATACCCTTTTATTATATATTAATTAATCAAAGGTTAATGTTCTTCTTTTAAATGGAAAATTTTTGTAATATATAATCAAACTTTTCGCTTCCGTCACATGTTTTTCCCTACATACATAACAATCATACAAGCCTAGATTGTGCTTACACATATCATACATAATGGAATCAAAAGAAAACTACTTAAGTTTTTCGATGTATATACAAAACCAGGCTCTGATACCAACTTAAAGAAAAATGGTTTTGATTATAAAATAAATTGCAGCATGATAGGGTTTCAAAAAAATTTTCGTTTAGAAAACATATTTTCGAGACCGAATTTTGTATAAAAATGTATATATAAAATAAATAAATAAATAAATAAAAAACTTGAAGTATACCTGATTGTTTTATTAAAGCTTTGATTTTGATTTCACCACTAAGCCTTTCAAGTTATGACCCGCGGTCTGATAACTTGTGTGTGGGCACATCACGAATACAGATAGGACTAGACAGAGGTTATAGAAATCCAGAAGACAACCCCTTGCCTTCTCCTTGTGTTCGGCTGACTCTTGTAAGAGAAACTATTTATTTATTTATTTTATTTTTTTGGTGCTTTGGCCGCACCTCTTTTTTTTCTGTATTAGGTTTTGGTTGCCTTTTTGTTCCCTAATAAGTATCTATTTATATCAAGATCATTGGGTTTAGTTGTCCAAGTCAAAATAGGATTCTAAATCCTATTTTAATTTGGTCACCACTAAGACTTGAACCTGTGACCTCTAGGATTCAAAATAATCTTTATTATCTTTAATCTTTTTGTATTAGTCATGGTTCAAACCTTTAAACTCCTATTAATAATTAAATAATTAATAATTCTTAATTATTAATATAATTTAAGTTCCCTAAATTTATTCGTGTCACTTTCGTAACACATTAATTGGACTATCCAATTAATTAACTGTGACCCTTGTTACAATTAACTATAAAGAGCTAGTAAGGGGACCTAATTGACCCACAGTTTTAAGCTCCAATAATACTTAGAAAAAATTAATTTAAACTCTTTAATTAATATTCCATGATTATTAACCTCAGAGTTACTCCACTAAAAACCCAAGGTTGTACTCTCGAAACTACAGATGTATTATATAGACTGAAATCTCAGTGTCCATTGATATAACAATTACATATGATATGATCCTCCACGAGTAGTTCATAATTAGAGATAGGTCATAAAGTTTGTTATACCTCTCCAATTCTATATTTTCCTTTAAGTACCATTGATTTTCTAATGAACAATTATATCTTATCTTCCATTACGAAAAAAAGAGAGCACTTTTAATTGTTCAAGCCTTGAATCAACCCTTAAGAGAACTACTCCTCTACTTCTCGCAACAAGAAGTGGATTCCTTTATTGTGTGCAAACCTTTCCAACCATAAGCTAAACTGTGACTCCAAGATATGGAGTTATTGATCGGGAATGTTACTCTGATCTCATCCATGGTATGTCAAAAGCCATAATCCAATCTGGAGGAGTCAGTAAGACACTCAGAATTAAAATCACCCATATATAGCTATTATTTGTTGAGATATATGAATCTCTTCATTTAACGAATCTTGGTGAGAGATTCATATAGATCATGGCCATGTCCTATATGATTTCATCATATAAGGTGCCTCAATTCCCATGTCACTATATGAGTAGTCTATGATAAGACCATCATACATTACGGAATGGACCGTAGCTGTATAAACCACAAACAAAGTACCTAGATTTATTTGCTCTCTATGGACTCTTTAGATTGCATGTCTCAAACTAAATCCTTTTGTATATGACACTCATATACTCAGTTTGAGATTACATCCAGCAATCTTGGATGTTTTGCACATATGATATAAGCGTACAAGTGTCAATAAATCAATATTTATAGAATGAAAAACAACTTTTTTAATCATATTTTTATAACATTTACATATGACAAGCTTTATGGCATAAATCTTAACAATTTTTTGGCGCTTTGGTATCTGTGGTCAACCGGCCAGATCCCCATTTATCAAAAGTATGGTTTGGTCACCTCCTGCTCCAGGTTGGATCAAAGTCAACATGGATGGGGCTGGCTTGAGTTCTCCGAGTGTTAGGGGGTATGTTGGTGTTTTTCGTAATTGTTGGTCCTTGGTTAGAGGTTATTTTGTGATAACTCTTATTTCTACACGAAGTGCAATCCCTTTATTTGTATATTTTATGCTCATTTCCTGAGCAAAACCATGTTTTTAACAACTTAAATAAGTGTTTTAGAATTTCCTCCAGAAGGAGGGCTTAATTGCATAAATGTGGAAATTCTAGGGCTAAAGCGCAATTTAAGAAAGTTATTCGGCGCCGTTGTGGTTTTGCGATTAGGGGTCGCAGAAAGGGACTAGAGGATCCGCTTTTCTGGACCAATTCTGCGCCCTTGATTATACGGCCATGGACCGTATAATATGGCACATTTTTGTTGACTGATGTGTTTCATTTTGAAATTTTACACCCAAAGGCGCTGATATCACTCGATGCTATCAACTTCAGTTGCCATTTTTTTATTCTTGGGCCATAAAATTTCGGCCAATCAGAGATCTTGTCTCTTACTCTTGACCTTGCTGAGAGCTTAGAGGAGAGGAGTTATTGGAGATCTTGGTGGGCCCTCTTCAATAAGGAAGCATTGAAGATGCTAGTCCTAGGAAATGATGAGAAAGACTTTGGGGGGAGCTCTCAAAGAGGCATTCTTGGGCTTCACACCCAACCAACTCCGATCACACAATAGAACACAGTAGAACCTCTCATTTTCTCTCTGAAATTGGTGGTTCTTCATCAACATTGGATCTTGGAGGAGTGGATTCTTGGAGAAAGAAGTATTGGAAGCCATTGGAGACCAAGCTTTGCAAAAAGGAGATCATCATCTTAGTTTTTCTCTATAAACTCTACCTTTTATCTTCTTGTATTAGTTATGGTCTATGTTTATTGGATATTTTGTATGGTTTATATGTGTAATATGAGTTAAATACTCTTGTGCTAGAGCAATGATGAAACCAAACCCTTAATCTTTTGTCAATGGCTCCTTAGTTTTTCTACAAGTGCTTGTGTGGTTATATGAATGGTTTTTATGCCTAATGCTTTTTTCTTGATTGCCCATCTTGTTGAATGATCACTAGATAAACAAAATATTCACTATATATAACTAGAAAGTGAGAGATACACTAGACTAGCATATAAGGTTCATGTATGTGTTCGATAAATCTTCATGAGTTCATCATATTTTGTATATATGGATACAATATCTAAGACAACAAGAGAGATTAGAGATTGATTCAACGGAATACGAACCTATAATCTATACTTGCACATTTGAGGGATTAAGTGAGTCAAGTGGTTAATTAAAAGGGTGAGGTGGATTTGATGTTAGCACTCTTTTATCATAATTTCACTTTTTTTCTTGTTGTGGTTGGCACTTTACTTGTTTTAGAAGTGATCATTTTAGTGTTAAAATTCTAGCAATTTTCCATTTTTGATTATCCAAATAGTATATAAACTGATAAAAGCCAGTAATCAATCCTTAGTCCTCGTGGGAACGATCCCTACTCGGCCATTATATTACATTCTGACCTCGTACATTTGCGAGAGTCTAACCTTGTGGTTGTAGACCGATCAATTTTTAGCACCGCTGTCGGGGATTAAGCAGAAAATTGATATTGGAATTAGTTGGTTTTTACTAGTTTAGACTTGCTACTTTCATTTTCTTTTGTGTGTATTTGCAGGCAGATTGCTCTTGTATGCACCAACGTACATTGAGTAACAGTCCCTTGGACTTGCAGTATGATCTGGACATAGAGGCTACCGTAAGGAGGAATCACCAGAATCGAAAAAGAGCTAGAGCCAGAGAAAGAGCTATGGGAGATCGAGACCCTATTCCAAATCCAGCTCAAAATCTAAATCCCGTTCCAAATCCAAACCCAGAGCAAGGTGGTGCCAATATGGCAGATGGAAGGATCTTACAAGACTACCTTATGTCGAGGGTGGTCATAAATCTATCCTCAATTCAGAGATCGACGGTAAATGCGAACAATTTTGAGATCAAGCCGAATTTGATTCAAATAATAGCCTCCACAGTTTAGTTTGCGGGTCATGCTCATGAAGACCCAAATGTCCACCTACAAAGTTTCAATGACATTTGTGACACATTTAGGTACAATGGAGTCCCTGAGAACTTTATCAAATTGAAGTTATTTCCGTTCTTCTTAACATGCGACACTAGAAGGTGGCTTCAAAGACTGCCTCCGAACTTCATCATCACTTTTGAGCAGCTAGCCCAAAAGTTTCTCAACAAGTATTTCCCACTTGGAGAGCGGCTCACCTCATAAATGAGATTACAAACTTTGCCCAATATGAGAGTGAGAGCCTTTATGATGCATGGGAAGGTTCAAGGAACTTGTGAGAAAATGCATGCAACATGGTCAATTGAAGTGGCAAATTATAGAGTCATTCTATACCGGCATTAGTAATGCCACAAGGACATTGATAGATGCGGCAATTGGTGGTTCTCTCATGAAGAAGACAGATGATGTAGCTTGGAGTATTTTAGAGGAGCTTTCTTCCACAAATAATCATTGGGGGAATGATAGACAAGTAAAGAAAGCCCCGAGGATGATTGAAGTGAATGATGTAACCGCGTTAAAAGCTCAAGTTGAAGCCTTAACCAAGCAAGTGAGTAGAATGAGGGCTTCATCAAGATAAGCTAATGTGGCATGTTGTGAATTGTGTTTTAGACCCTATGGAAGTATGGATTGTGACTTTGAAAACCCCACATCCATTGACCAAGTGGCATTTGTGAACTACAACAGAAATTTTCCTAACCAAAACCCTTAAAACAACCCGTTCTCAAACACTTACAACTCGACATGGAGACAAAACTTTGCCTTCTTTTGGAAAGACCCCAACAATGCCCTCCAACCACCACAACCTATTAACCAAAAACAACCTCTCGGTTTCCAAGTTCAACAACAACAACCTCAAGCCTATAACAGCCAAAATTCGGGCTTCCAAAACCAATTCATCAATAACCAAGATGAAAGGAAACCATCTCTTGAAGATATGTTCTCCAAGTACATGGGGAAAATGGACACTCGTATGGAAGTCCAAGATGCAGCCTTAAAAAAACTTGATACCAAAATAGACCAACTTGCTCAACATTCCTAAGCTTCTATACAAAACCTTAAAGTACAAGTGATTCAACTAGCAAGAGATGCCCAAGCAAGACAACAAGGGACCTTGCCTAGTGACACAATCATAAACCTAAAGGAACAATGTAAAGCCATCACTTTGAGGATCAGAAAAGAGGTTGAGCTACCTAAAGATTTTGGAGTGAGGTAAGGAGTTGTAGTTGATGAGGAAGTTGAACTTGAAGTTGATGAAAAAGTAGATGAGGAGGAGAGAGTTAAAGATAATCTTGAGGAAGTAGTTGTTGAGAAAGTGAGGCAAGCTAGTGCACAACCATCCACATCAAGTGATCCACCACCGCCTCCAAAAGTCAAAGCAATTGTTCCACCAATTGTTCCACCAATTCCCTATCCACAAAGATTGAAGAAGTACAAGGAAGCTCAAAGTTTTGCCAAGTTCTTAGAAGTGTTCAAGAAGCTACATATCAACATTCCGTTTGCGGAGGCCTTAGCACAAATGCCCACCTATGTGAAGTTCTTAAAAGGGCTTATATTAAACAAAAAGAAGCTAGTGGAGTTTGAAACGGTGGCCTTAACGGAGGAGTGTAGTGCAATCTTGCAGAACAAGTTTCCTCCCAAGCTAAAAGATCTGGGCAAGTTTACCATCCCTTACACCATTGGTACTTCAAATTCCAGTGGAGCACTTATTGATTCGGGAGCTAGCATCTATTTGATGTCGTTCTTGGTTTTTTAGAATCTTGGTGTGTGAGAGGTGAAGCCCACAAATGTGACCCTCTAACTTGCAGATAGATGTATCAAGTATCCAAGAGGAGTGATGAAAGATGTGCTAGTGAAGGTGGAGAATCTATATTTTCCGGTTGACTTTGTAATTCTAGAGATGGAAAAAGATGTAAAGATTCCATTCCTTTTTAAGGAGGCCATTTTTGAAGACAGTAGGGGCATTAATAGATGTGAGGGAAGACAAAATGACTTTGAGGGTTGATGATGATCAAGTAGTCTTCCATATGTCCAAGGCCATGAAGAAACCAGTGGATGTTGAAAATTGCATGAGCTTGGAGGTAATTGAGCCTTTAGTGGAAGAATTTTTCAATAAGACAAATCCAAAAGACCCTTTGCAAGCTTGCATTAGAGAGAGTGCAACCAAAGAAAATGAAGATATAGAAGTGGCCGAGCATGCTTTGTACTTGGACACATTTCCATTGACAAACTTTAGAAAAAGATGGCACTTTGAAGAGTTAGGTGTGGGCAAACCAAGACTTCCACCATCCATGGAGAAGCCTCCCGTTCTAGAGTTGAAGCAATTGCCTTCAAATTTACGGTATGCATTTCTTGGAGAGGCATCATCCCTCCTAGTCATAATCTCATCATCCTTGTCCAAACTTAAAGAAGATAAGTTGGTGAGAGTATTGAGAAAGCACATAAATGCGATTGGATGAACCATTTCCGACATCAAAGGCTTAAGCCAATCAATATGTATGCACAAGATACTTATGGAGGATGATTTCAAGCCATCAATTGAACACCAAAGAAGATTAAATCAGAACAAGAAAGAAGTATTGAGAGTTGAAATTCTGAAGTTGCTTGATGCGGGTATTATTTACCCAATTTCGGATAGCTCATAGGTGAGCCCAGTGCAATATATGCCAAAGAAAGGTAGGATAACCATGGTCCCAAATGAAAACAATGAGCTCATTCCAACTAGAACGGTGACCGGGTGGAAAGTATGTATAGACTATAGGAAGCTCAATGCCGCCACAAGAAAGGACCACTTTCCATTACTATTCATTCACTAAATGTTGGAGCGCCTAGCCAGTCACAACTACTTCTGCTTCCTAGATGGGTATAATCAGATTGCCATAGATCCGGAGCACAAAGAGAAGACTACTTTCACATGTCCTTATAGGACATTTGCTTATAGGAGGATGCCTTTTGGTTTGTGTAATGCTCTGATAACCTTCCAACGGTGAATGATGGCCATTTTCTCAGATATGGTGGAAAAGTTTATTGAGGTGCTCATGGACGACTTCTCAATTTTTGGGTCCTCATTTGACGGGTGCCTTCACAATTTGAGTTTGGTTCTTCAAGATGTGAGGATACAAACTTGGTACTAAATTGGGATAAATGTCATTTTATGGTAAAGGAAGGCATATTGCTAGGACACAGGATTCCTGAAAAGGGGATTGAGGTTGATAAGGCCAAGATTGAAGTGATAGAGAAGCTTCCTCCACCAATTTTGATTAGGGGAATTAGAAGTTTCTTAGGGCATGCGGGTTTCTACCAAATATTCATTAAGGATTTCTCTAAGATCACGAAACCCCTTTGTTCTATGCTCATGAAGGATGTGCCCTTTGTTTTTGATGAGGAATGTTTAAGAGCTTTTCAATTGTTGAAAAATGAGCTAACTTCGGCTCCTATCATCTTTACTCCGGATTGGAATTTGCCGTTTGAACTTATGTGTGACGCAAGTTACTATACGGTGGGTACCGTATTAGGTCAAAGGAAAGAAAAATGTCTACATGTCATCTATTATGCTAGTCAGACTTTGAATGAAGCTCAAATCAATTATGCTACTTTAGAGAAGGAGTTGCTAGCCATAGTATTTGCCTTTGACAAGTTCATGTCATATATAGTGGGATCTAATGTGATAGTCTACACGGATCATTTGGCAATCAAGTATTTAATGGCCAAGAAAGATGCCAAGTCGAGATTGATATGATGGGTTTTATTGCTCCAATAGTTTGATTTGGAAATCAAGGATAAAAAGGGAACTGAGAACTTAGTTGCCAACCACCTCTCAAGATTAGAAAGAGATGGAGAATCGTTTGATGTGCCAATCAATGAGAGCTTCCCGGATGAGCAGCTGCTGTTAGTTGAAGGGAGCCAAGTTCCATGGTTTGCCGATTTTGTGAACTTCTTGGTAAGCAATGTGGTGCTAATGGAGTTGAATCATCATCAAATGAGGAAATTCTTTTATGAAATGAAGCTCTACTTTTGGGATGAACCACTGTTATTCAGAGTTTGCAGTGCTGAGACCATTCGAAGATGTGTGCCTAATGATGAAATGGAAGAGATTTTGAGTCATTGCCACTCCAAGGAGTGTGGAGGACATTTCGGTGCATCAAGGACATCAAGAAAAGTCCTCCAGTCAGGTTTTTGGTGGCCTACCCTATTCAAGGATTTTCAAAGCTATGTAGAGGCATGTGACTGATGTCAAAGAACCGGAAATATAACAAAAAAGGATGAAATGCCTATGCGCATCATGCTAGAAGTTGAGGTCTTTGATGTTTGGGGAGTGGACTTCATAGGACATTTTCCAATGTCTTGTGAAATATGTACATGTTGGTGGTCGTGGATTATGTGTCCTAATAGGTTGGAGCCATACCCACCCACACATGTGGAGCAAATGATGTCACTAAGTTCTTGAAGAGGAATATTTTCACCAGGTTTGGGACACCAAGGGCCATTGTCAGTGATGAAGGATCCCATTTTTGCAATAGGCGATTCGAAGCATTATTGAAAAAGTATGGGGTTAAGCACAAGATAACCACCCCGTACCATCCGCAAGCTAATGGCCAAGTCAAAATTTCGAACCGAGAGCTCAAAAGGATACTTGAGAAAACAGTGGGAATAAAAAGGAAGGATTGGGCCTTTAAGTTGGAGGATGCATTATGGGCGTATCACACCATATATAAGACTCCTATAGGCATGTCACCATTTCGGCTTGTCTATGGGAAAGCATGCCATCTACCTTTTGAGTTAGAGCACAAGGCTTGGTGGGCAATAAAAGCCTTGAATTTCGAGATGAAAGAAACCGGTGAGAAGAGGTTTCTTCAACTTAGTGAATTTGAGGAATTAAGGCTTGAGGCTTATTAGAGCTCAAGAATTTACAAGGACAAGACGAAGAGGTGGCATGACAAGAGGTTGGCCTACAAGGAACTTAAGGTTGGCAATAGGGTTCTCTTGTTCAATTTAAGGTTGAGACTATTCCTTGGAAAGCTCAAGAGCAAGTGGACGGGATCGTTTACAATAAAAAAAGTCTTTCCGTACGGAGCCGTTAAGATTGAGAACGATGCTAAGGAAAGCTTTAAGGTGAACGGGTAATAGGTGAAGCTCTACTGGCAGTAAGAAACAGAGGATAATAGGGAGGTTATCCTCCTCAACGAGCCGAACCAATGAAAGGGAGTACCACTTTGTTCATAGTTAGATACTATTTTGCATATTTTTATGTTTTCATGCTTTTAGGTAGGATTTGTTTCTTCCTAGTTGTATGTTTTTGTATTTCCAAGAAGGTTTTGATGGTGGTTCCATACCACCACTTGTGCATAAGTGAAAATGGGTGAAAATGGTGAAAAAAAATAAAAGAAAAAAAGATGCAAGACATTTCGGCGGCTATGGGCCACATATTTTCAAGGGCGTAGAACATTAAGGGAATCTCTGGTCCCTTTTCGGCGCCCTATTCGGTGGTCCATAATCGCAAAAAAGGGTGCTGAAATCTCCTTTACCAAAACACACCATTTCGAAAAAAAAGGCAAAAACGCACCCTATTTGGCGGCCAAGGGCGCAAAATAGGGCCTAAAATTGTGTGTTTTCAGCACAAAAACGAGGGCTGTCAGGTAAGTGCCCTAAATCACCCTAAAAAACCCAAATTGATTTTCTTTCTTTTCCAAGGTGCTCTCCTCCTCCATTTACGCTCAAATCAAGGTAATCTCCTCCCAAATCTCCATCTTTCTTGCACGAATTCACTCTTTATCTCTTATATCTTAGTAATTTTGCACACAAACTTACATTTATGAAGTTAGGGAATATATTTCGTTTTTATTGGTTGGGGTGGCATGTTGTTGAGAGATTTTCGTGTTCTAAGCATGAGTTTTGCTAATTTTGGTAGTTTGATTGTGGCTCTTGGATTGATTTCAGTTTCTCTTAATCTTTGATTGATTTTAGAGTAATTTGTGAGCCAATTTCGGTTTGGTTAATGATTTTGTTGCTTGGAAATTATTTTTCTAATTTTTTCAGTCATTTTATTTTATTTATTTAGTTAGTGTAATTTTTATATAGCTTTTGGATAATATTTGCTTATTTTAGTAATTTTAATTTTAGTTTTATTTATGTATACTGGTTTATTATTTTCTTTTTATTTTTCTAGACTAAGTGTGGTGATTTTTGTGTGGCATTTTGCATGGAATGTGTATATCTTTTGTTTGCAGGAACCAGCAGGGTTTGATTCAAGCATGCCTCACGCCAGTAAGAAGCAAAAAGGCAAGAGTGTTTCTGCCAGTGGGTCTAGTGTTGGGTTCCGCAATCCGAATTTTCATGTTAGACTGGAAACATAGACCTCAACAATCTGATAGGGTCCAAAGTCCCGCAGCAGGTGGATGCCATGGGTTGGCACAAATTTGTGACCACTGTTAACCAAATCAATGAAAGGCTGGTCCATGAGATCTACGTAGCCATGGATCTCAAAGAGTTTGAGAAGGGTACTTCGATCAAAGTGAAGGGAGTTGATGTAGGGTTTAGTGCTCAAGACATCAACACGTATTACAGTACCTAGAACCATAGAGATTTAGATACATGAGTTCCTAGGCTCAACATTTTCAGAAGGTACAATCTAGATCTTGCGAGGGAGCTGCGTATGCCGCATGTGGTGGGGGTGTGGGACGATGGCCATTAGTTGCTTCAGCATGATTTGGAGCTGACTTAGGCTTTTGGGTAATCTTTTTGTCGTGCTTGATGAAGCCATCTAGGTAGATCACCATCACAGTTTTTGATCTCGCCAAACTCCTGTATTGTATCAAACATCAGTAAAGGTTGGATGTAGGAAAAATAATTAGGCGAGCAATCATCCAGGCTGGAAATGTTGACAACCTAGTCTTGCCTTTCCCTGCTCTAATCTCTTGCTTTTGTGAGTAGGCTAGCCTAGAGCCTGAGGAGGGGGACAGTATAGCATAGATGGACGGGCTACTAAACTCCAAGACATTCAATGACATCTCTGCCTAGAGGTAGGAGGCTAGCCTACGACCAGTTGCACCCGGAAAGAGGCAGAGGAGAGATGATGCTGCTTGTGCTGCTGAGGAGGCTGATGTAGCTACAGAAAAGGACCTAGGTTCTGTCTCAGTAAGGGACCATAGGCTAGCTTGGGTAGATGAGCTTACAGAGGTCAGCTTGGGTAAATGAGTTTTCCCAAAGATAGACCAGTATGGAGACGAGGTAGAGTGCTTTAGAGGCGAGGC
Source organism: Acer negundo (assembly GCA_035582765.1). Classification (NCBI taxonomy): domain Eukaryota; kingdom Viridiplantae; phylum Streptophyta; class Magnoliopsida; order Sapindales; family Sapindaceae; genus Acer; species Acer negundo. Next base: position 26,659,030 of record CM069237.1, on the reverse strand, counting down.
AGACCGCTCTTGAGAGAGGGATTGCTGATTTGACAAAAGCTATCTAGGACAGCTACTTGAGTGCCTCAGAGCGTCGCGATGGAGTAGGCCCGAGTTCAGAGCATGATGGCTAGGTTGATTTCTTGACCATACATGCAGGGATATCTTATCACTTTTTGGTTGTTGGATTTTACTCTTATCGGGTGTTTTTAGTTGTTGGATTTTAGTTATGGTTTTTGCTTTGCTTAGTTTTTGGAAATTATTTTGTGAATTGCTTTTAGTTGGATTTTATAACTTCTTGAATATTTTGTCTTGTTTGGTAGTGTTTTGTGTGTGCTTGTGTGGTTTTTCATGCAGATAACATTTGGTAGTATTCCCATTTTCAAACGGAACTCTGTCCAATTTTCTTTAAAATATGCAAACTTTGAGGACAAAGTTTAGTTTAAGTTTGGGGGCACGACCTTGGTATAATGTGTTTGTTTTCTGCTAAAAATGAGCCATTTTTTAAAAATTTTAAATTTTTGTTGAGTTGCTTGTGAGATGTTCCGTGGGGCGGATTTCATTGTATGATATGTTTCACTGAGTCCGGGCTTGGGTAGCATTAGTCAAAGCTGCACCACATTGCTTGCACACATTTTACCAGACTGTAATGTGTTTTAGCAAATGGGGTATCGCGCTTAAGAGATCTAGATCATTAGTAGAGACTATCCGTGTGAGACTAGAGCCTTAAATTGCATCTTTATGAGTGTAAATTTTTCTTTCAAAATTTTAAACACTCATCTTTTAGATAATTGAGCATGAAATTTTAAGGACCTCACTCCATGCATTGGGCATTAAAGAACATCCATTTAAAGGCATCACCTTAGTTCCGCCTTGTTCGCTTGCTAAATTCGTGCCTTAAGAGATGACGTAGGTAATTCGTGTTAGTCACTTAAAATGGCCCAAATACAATCCCAAAGCCTTGTGTGTGTGTTCTTTAATGTTCTATCATTTATAACGCACACTCTAAAACCAATCACTACCTCCCATCGCATAAATACATCACCACATATCACTTAAACACTAAACCAACCCTTGACTACGATTTTGATTAAAGATCATTGAGAAGTAAGCTCAAATAGTTTAGATTTGTAAAGAAGTTGTTTTTAGGCATATTTTGTAAATTGTATACCCTTGATCTTTTGTCAAAAAAAGAAAAAATATGCTTATCAATGTGTAAATGTGTTTAGAATAAGTTTTTGTGCCTAAAACTCTCATTCAAAAGGAGAAAAGTGTTTTTAGTGATAATCTTTTTCATAATCGCTAGCTTGTCCAAAATCACCTTACCTCTCCATACCGAATATTCCATCGCCCCATTTATACCTTAAAAGAAGTCCTAACCCTGTTCTTAATGTTTGATTTTGTTCTTGTGGTCCTATTGCATTCTAACTCTAGCGGTCTTTTGAGAAATATCATGCGTGTAATTTGATAATCATTTGGTGCATAACTTCCATCTGTATGAGTTTGTTGAGTGAGCTTAGGTTCTGTGTGGTAAAATAAGAGAGTACTGGAAAGGATTAGAGTCGAAGCAAAATGTTATCTTATGACTCTTGTGTTCGATTCTTTTGAAGCTTAGTTCACTATCAAGTATGGAATTGCAATCTCTCTTGTTGTAGCACCTTGACTTTTGAAATTCTTTCCTTGTCTCAGTGGTCTTAGCATTATTTTCAGATGTCCACTCTTGGTTACACTCAATGTTGTAGCTCACTTTTCACTAGGCTCAACAGAAATAATTTTTGTATGTTTTATTTTGATCTTTGTAGGTTTTTCTTTGTTTCGGTTTGCTCGGGACGAGCAAAAGATAAGTTTGGAGGGTGTTGATAACTCTTATTTCTACATGAAGTGTAGCCTCCTTATTTGTATCTTTTATGCTTAATTCTTGGGCAAAACCGTGTTTTTAACGGTTTAAATAAGTGTTTCAGAATTTCCTCTAGAAAAAAGGCTTAATTGCATAAATGTGGAAATTTTGGGGTAAAAGTGCAATTTCAAAAAGTTATTCGGCGCCCTTGTGGTTTTGCGATTAGGGGCCACAGAAAGGGACCAGAGGATCCGCTTTTCTGGTGCAATTCTACGCCTTTGATTCTGCCCATGGACCGCATAATAGGGTGCATTTTTGTTGGTTGATGTATTTCATTTTGAAATTTTACGCCCAAGGGCACCGAACAAGGTGCCGAACAAGGGTGCTGATTTTACCCGATGCTGTCAACTTCAGTTGCCATTTTTTGATTCTTGGGCCACAAAATTTCAGCCAATCAGAGATCTTGTCTTTGACTCTTGACCTTGCTGAGAGCTTGGTGGAGTTATTGGAGATCTTTGTGGGCCATCTTCATTAAGGAAGTATTGAAGATGCTAGTCCTAGGAGAATGATGAGAAAGACTTTGGGGGGAGCTCTTAAAGAGGCATTCTTGAGCTTCACACCCAACCAACTCAGACCACACAACAGAACACAGCAGAAACCTCTCATTTTCTCTCTAAAATTGGTGGTTCTTCATCAACGTTGGAGCTTGGAGGAGTGGATTCTTGGAAGAGGAAGTATTGGAAGCCATTGGAGACCAAGCTTTGCAAGAAGGAGATCATCATCTTAGTTTTCCTCTATAAACTCTACCTTTTATCTTCTTGTATTAGTTATGGTCTTTGTTTATTGAATATTTTGTATGGTTTATATGTTTAATATGAGCTAAATACTCTTGTGCTAGAGCAATGATGAAACCAAACCCTTGATCTTTTGTCAATGCCTCTTTAGTTTCTCTACAAGTGCTTGTGTGGTTATATGAATGTTTTGTATGCCTAATGCTTTTGTCTTGATTGGCCATCTTGTTGAATGATCACTAGATAAACAAAATATTCACTATATATGACTAGAAAGTGAGAAATACATTAGGCTAGCATATATGGTTCATGTATGTGTTCCATAAATCTTCATGAGTTCATCATATTTTGTATACGTGTATACAATCTCTAAGACATCGAGAGAGATTAGAGATTGATTCAAGGGAATATGAACCTATAATCTATACTTGCACATCTGAGGGATTAAGTGAGTCAAGTGGTTAATTAAGAGGGTGAGGTGGATTTGATGTTCTAGCACTCTTTTATCATAATTTCACATTTGTTCTTGTTGTGGTTGGTACTTTACTTGTTTTAGAAGTGATCATTTTAGTGTTAAAATTTTAGCAACTTTCCATTTTTGATTATCTAAATAGTATATAAACTGATAAAAGTCGGTAATCAATCCTTAGTCATCATGGGAACGTTCCCTACTCGGCCATTATATTACATTCCGACCTCGTACACTTGCGAGAGTCTAACATTGGGGTTGTTAACTGATCATTTTGCTATCCTTCTTGGTCAGGTGTTTGCCTTTGAGGCTGAGCTTCTTGCGGCTTCCATGGCAATAAACTTTGCTTTGAAATTTGGTTGGCGTCGAACATGGCTAGAGAGTGATTCTTCCTATGTGATTCAGTTGCTCTCTTCTCGTTCTGATATTGTTCCTTGGCATGTGCGGTAGGCTTGACCGAGGTCCATTTTTCAGATCTCAAATATGGAGTTTCAAGTGTCGCATATTTTTAGGGAGGGTAACCAAGTGGCGGACGCTTTCCTAGCATGCTTTAGGGTTAGTGGTTCTCCACCCCTCCTTTATGTTCTTCGCTGATGGGAAATGACTACATGCATGGGCCGTGAATTGTTTCATTTTTCTTGATGTTTTCAGTTTTTTCTTTTGTAATATGCATCTCTTGTTTGGTGGTTTTTTTTTAATTTAATTTAATTTATTTTTTCCTTGGTTTTTTGTGTCTGGTTTGGCTTTTGTTACTCTTTGTTATCTATATAGTTTCGGATACCGCCTAGAGGTTTTTCAGTATATGATCGCTTGTGATACTTTTTCTCCTTAGGTTAATCCGTTATATATATTTATAAATATATATATATATATATATATAATGTGTTTGTGTATCATGAAGATTTTCTTTCGAAAATATACAATAACAATTACATGTAGGGTGCCAATATTGCCATTTACAAAACTAATTAGTATACCCAATTTTATAAGTACACTTATGCATGTCTAAAATTTTAAAATAAATTATTTCTATAAGCACTCATTCTAATATCAATAGTATCATTATTAAAATGAATATATTTATATTAATGCAGTTTATTTATAAACCCTTTTAAATTACTAACACACCCAATTTATAAAAAAATTCATATTATTTTGGGAATCAAATCCTCTTCTAATGATGGTCCAATCTATTGTTGGAAATGATAGGGACTTTGAAGTAGCGTGAAACAAGGAGAGAATAAGACCGACGCCTATATTCCAAGATAAACTGAAATCCACCAAAAAAGAGAAAAACTCTTAAGAGAAAATATGAATTCTATTAGATAAAAGTTGGTTTGCTTTTCGACTTACAAGCCTATTTAAAATATACAAAACCCTAATCCTTATTGAGCAAGGAAGCAAGCCAAATTTATGGAAAGTTACAAAAAATAGCAAAATTGAGATAATAGAGGAAACAAGTAATATGAAAGTCCTAAATCAAGGCAGAATTGATGGTAGATGATTTTGACTTTTAAAACTTGATTTATTACCAAAACAAAAGTATCCTAAAATAGCAAAAACGGCAATTACAGGGCTTAAAAGATGGAATTTGACCGAAAAAGGTTATGTCTCACTGCCAAAGGCTATGACTTATTAATTAATTGTTGTTTCGCTTTAACTGTGAAAGTTTCACGCCATTCCGACTCTGTCACCAGTAATCATTTGTACTTGAATTTCCGTCGGTCCATCAAAGCCACGAAGGACTCCGCCACCTATTTTACATCAGACTTTTGAAAGTGAAGATATAAAACTGGATTATATATGAGGTCAAGAGATCTACAATATGAAATTCTCCTATATATACAACTATCTTAAAATTAAAAAAAAAAAAAAAAAAAAAAAAAAAAATCATTGATATCTACAATTACTCTATTACTTTTTGTTTATCGATAGAGTTTATAACTATACATAAAAGAAAGACAAACAAAAAGTAAAAAAAAAAAAAAAAAATACTAGTCTCTATATGATCAGAGTTTGAAAATTATTTTTCTACTACTTTGTTATATGAAAATTATGTGATGAGAATAAAGTTTGATACTTGAAATAAAACTAGAGTTTAATTAGAGTACATCATAAAAAGTAATTTGTTCATATTAGTAAATTTTTATCGGAATATTTTTGTTATTAAATTTTTTAATAAAATTGGTGTAGTAATTAGTTGTATGTGTTAAAATATCCGTAAAATATCTTGTTAGCAAAAGTTGATTGCTCATTTAATTAGTTTACAATCTGAAAAAAAGACAGTAATTCTGACCTTGTAAATGACGCAGTTAAATTTAAATTCTGAAACAAATTCTCCATAACTAACGTTATTTTAACAATCTTAGAATCCAGAGAATCTCTCGGAGTATCTTCAAAATGCATTTAAATATATTATATAAATAGTAGAACCACCTTCACTTTCAACTACACTTCTTTTTCTCATGCACAGCAACGGCATGATGAAGAACTTGAGATTCTCGCTCGTTCTCGTCCTCCTGTATGCGGTGCATGCATCATCTACCTGTGTAGACGAATGCGAGCTCTTCGACACAGCTGGGATGAGCCGCAAGACATTTCCCGAAGGATTCCTATTCGGAACAGCAACCTCTGCATATCAAGTTGAAGGAATGGCGGACAAGGATGGTAGAGGTCCCAGCATTTGGGATGCTTTATGTCAAAGTCCCTGGTAACAAAAAAAAATAAAATTGAAATTAATGTACAAATTTTTACAAATTTTAATTTATTTATAATAATAATGTATTTGTGTTGGAAAGGAAATATTGCCAACAATGCTACAGCTGACGTGACTGTTGATCAATATCACCGTTACAAGGTATGCTAAGAAATGTACACCTTGAAAATGAATTTTTGTTTTTTTTTTTTATATACTTGTTTGTAAAAAATAAAAATATACCTTAAGAAACAAAAATTTTATTAATAATGTGATCTATGCTAATTTTGTTACAGGAAGATATTGATCTTATGGTGAAATTAAACTTCGAAGATACCGTTTTTCAATTTCGTGGAGCAGGATCTTCCCATGTACTTGGTTTCTTTCAAAATTATTTCAATTTGTTCAAATCATTAGGATCATGATCTGACCGTGAAGAAACTTTGAACTGACATTTTGAAATTTCTAAATTATTATTGCAGCTGGAACAGGAGAAGTGAATCAGAAGGGAGTTGATTATTACAATAGATTGATAGATTACATGCTTGAAAAAGGTAAATAATATATATAAATCAGATTCATATTAAATAGTATCTACTTGCTAAATCAAATGTTGATAATTTGTAGGGATCACTCCATATGCAAATCTATACCATTATGATATTCCATTAGCTCTTCAAGAAAAATACCTTGGAATGTTAGGTCGACAATATGTGTAAGCTAGCAAAATATCTTAGCTTGTTTTTACTTAAATAACTTCGAATATGGAAACAGTGTTTAATCTTAAAGACCAACTTTTTTTTTTTTTTTTTTTTTTTTTTTTAGGAACGATTTTACGGATTATGCGGAATTTTGTTTCAAGACCTTCGGTGATAGAGTTAAGAATTGGTTTACATATAATGAACCAAGGGCTATAGCCGCTCTTGGATTTGATAACGGCATAAATCCACCTTCAAGGTGCTCGAAAGCATTTGGAAATTGCACTGCCGGAGACTCTTCAATAGAGCCGTACATTTCAGCTCATAATATGATTCTGTCACATGCTCAAGCAGTCAAAAGATACCGTTACAAATACCAAGTGAGTTAATTATAATTCAATATATTGTATCAATATTACATTTTTGGGTAAAAGTTGCATATATGTAAATGTGATTTCAGGAAACACCGAAAGGAAAGATTGGAATCCTCTTGGACTTTGTGTGGTATGAACCACTTACTAGCTCAAAGGCTGATAACTATGCAGCTCAAAGAACCAGAGATTTCCATATTGGATGGTAATTAGTATCATAAACCTTTACGCTCTCGATCTCTTTTATGCATGCGATCATGAATTCTTAATATGTGTAAATATATATATATATATATATATATATAGGTTTCTACATCCAATTACGTATGGAGAGTATCTGAAAACAATGCAAGAAATTGTTGGAGAAAGACTTCCAAAATTTACAGAAGAAGAAGTTGAGTTTGTGAAAGGGTCAATGGATTGCATAGGTGTAAACCAATATACTAGTTATTACATGTATGAGCCTACTTGGGCCAAGTCCAAGGATTTAGGCTACCAAGCTGACTGGAATGTTGGTTTTGCTTGTAAGTCGATCTCTTGACATATACTAATATTTATAAATATATATATATATATATATATATATTATTGTCTTAGAATTATTCATTTCTAAATTCAAATTTTGCAGTTGAGAAGAATGGAGTACCAATTGGTCCTAGGGCAAATTCTGGATGGCTTTACATGGTACCCTTTGGTGCGTACATAGCTGTAACATATGTCAAAGAGCACTATGGGAATCCATATGTATTTCTCTCAGAAAATGGTACGAAGAATTTAATTCGATCTTTCCAATTCATAATAAATCTTTTGAATGAATTAATTTGACTAATTATGAATTGAATGGATCACTATATATAACAATTTTAGGTGCAGAGTCATTACGTGACTATATTAGAATAAATTACTATAGAGATTACTTGATACAGTTGAAGGTCATTGATGACGGAGCAAATGTACATGGATACTTCGCTTGGTCATTGCTCGACAATTTTGAATGGCTATCAGGATATACTGCTAGATTTGGCATAACCTATGTCGATTTCAACACCCTTGAGAGGCGCCCAAAGTTGTCTGCCTACTGGTTCAAGCAAATGTTGAGGAGGGATCGGAAAATTAATTAAGAGAAATTAACATATATGTTTTCTTTGTTTTCTTAGGATGTTTTTCTTGAGTAAATAAATCCCAGCTGTTAAATAAGTTGTTTTGTAATAATTAAACACCTTCAAAATGTTTATAAATTATCATATACCATTTCCTGATCAATGCATCACCTTGTGTTATACCATAATTAAAATGCATGATGGGTTGGTGGCACCTTCGATGTCATCATTTCATTGGCTTGAAACTTAAAGACTTGAAGAGAAATTGAAAACAGAGAAAATAGCAAATGAATGAAGCAGAGGAAAAATTGATTTCTACTCGCTGAATAATTACATCAATGGCGTTCTGCTTATATACTAGAAATTGTATAAAGGGAATACAGAGTAACAAACTCTGACGTGGCACTATCATTGGTTCTAATGATGCAGTCACGTGAAGGCCATGTGAAGTCAATTATTAGACAGCTAAGGTGGCAAATTTTAAAGTTAGTTACAAGATAAATTTAGAAAATGCTTATTGTACTACTCTGGATCACAGCTCTAGCTGAATGCCGTTGTACTCCACTTGATTGCATTGATGTAGAGCTGGTTGATCATCATCATCAAGCTATGTAGATGTGCTTGATGTCAAACAAAACTAAGCTTTGCTAGATCAACTAGAACCTAAAGTTTCTGAATTTATTATATGGTATTTAAGTTGGTGAGGGTTTCCCAACCGATAATTTCAATAAGAATCTAAAGTTTTGGATTCATTGTTATATATATAAATATCATACTTTATTATTTGGAATCTGAAGTTTCAAATTCGAATTCAATATATAACTTGAAGTTATGAATTTGAATATAAAGTATCGAAGTTTTTAACTTGAAGTTATGAATAAAAAGGGTGATTTAAATTTACATCGTGTGAGATGATAATTGGCAATCTGAATATTGGAAAAAGAAAATGTAAAGGTCTAAAGCTCTAAATATGAAAACAAAATCAGAATCCAAAGTTCTGCATATTGATTATAGCATAAAATTCTCAATTTGAAACTAATAATACTTGAAATTATGAAATCAATTTAAATTGTGATATTAAAATTTTTAATATCAAATTTTGGAGAAGAGTGATTCGGCTTGCATCTTACTGAACCGTGCTTTTGGTATAGAGAGTTGTGCAGTTGCATATCGTTTCATTGAACCGTGCACATCATTAGGTCTCAACCGCATTTTCTTTCTAGAGACTCAGCGCGATTGGCCTTCGTCTTAATGTACAGCACGCTACAACGGCATTTTCTCTCCAGTCATTTAGCACGGTTGCTCGGGGTCCTAGTATATCGCATCCCTTACCCACATCAAAAGCTCCAGCTCAGCATAGTATCGAACTTTGTGCCCTAATTTTGGATTACCTATAAATACATCCTTTCATTATCTCAAAGGGAGACCTCTCAATCACCAAACACCAAAAACATCATCTTTACCTCTTTACAACACAAGATTACACCTTTACAACCTAACCTCATCAAATCCACCCACATCTTGGAGATTCTTGAAGCCAGAAGAATGAGATTCATCTTGCCCAAGTGGATCTCAACCACTCAAGAAGCAAGTACAAGCCCTTCAATGAACAATCTGAGTTTTCTCTACAACTTTTCTATATATGTTTTTATTTTCTCCATTGATGTGTAACTAAAACTCTAAGCTAGGGAAATGATGTAACCCTATTTGACTATTTTATGTAATTGATTAGTCTACTATTCTATAATCAATCTATATTTAGTTTCATTCATTGTATCTATAGATCTTCCCTTCTCTTTCATGTTATTTTGTGACTACCGACTACAACTTGACATGGATTTATAGATTAGATTACATGAGAGATTAAGATCTACGTATGAATGAGTATTCATATGTAGATCTTGATTGCAAGCTCTAATGAATGAACAAGTTGATTTATGCATGATTTTAGTAGATTAAAACCTCCTTTAATTTATGATTTCAAATAGCCATGGACAAGACAAGCTCAAACTTGAGGTTGTGTTTGGTATGCGGGACGGGACGGGACAACGCGGGACAATTTCTTCTTGTCCCACGTTTGACGCGACTTTAGCATGGGACAGAACAGGATAAGGTGGGATAGAAATCATCAAATCCTATCCCATCCAAAACCCTAGGCCAGACTTGTCCTATGCATGGGACAAGTCTCAAAAAGACCTTTTTACCCTTAAATCTTTAAAAAATCATAAACTTGTGCAATAATATATATATATATTATTAATATATATATGTTATAATAATATATATTATAATATATATAACAATAATATATATAACAATAATATATATGATAATATATAATATTTATAACATTATTATATATTAATAATATAACATATATAATATCTTATATATATTATTATATAAATATTATATATAATAACATTTAATATATCATATATATTATAATACAATATATATTATATATTATTATTATATAATAATATCATATATTATTATAAATATTAATAATATATAAATATATTTAATATTATATTTTATTATTATATATAATATAATATAATGTATTAAAACTTATTTCATATACAATAATATATATAATTATATTTTATTATATATATAATATTGTATATGTAATAATTTTTAAAATATTATATATAATAATTTATATAATATTATATATACATATGAGGGGCACTCTGGTCATTTGAACCTCTTGTCCCGTCCTGTCTAAACTATACCAAACGCATAACAGTACAGTTAACAGTTTTGTTTCAGACATTCTAAACACATTATAGAACAATTGTCCTGTCTTGTCCCGTCTTGTCCTGTCCCACCCTGACATGTCCCATCTCTGTGCCAAATGCACCCTAAAAACCGAAAACGTAAGAGACCCATCACAAAACAAACAATAACCTAGATCGGAGTGCGTGCGTCAATGCGTGTGCACTTTTTTTCTTTTTTATTTGTTTTTTCAAAAATTAAAAATTAATAAGGGTATTTTTTTTTTTTCAAAAACTGAAATATTGGCAATGACAATAAAGTTTTTGAAAATTAATAAATTTAAAATTCCATATATATCATATATGGCTATTTCTTAAAAGATGCCATAGAATATTATATTCTAAAAATTGATCCTATAAGCAATTAGGTGCTGAAACATATATATGGGTTAATATTAAAAACTTCTCCTCACTTTTGAACTATTATTGTATGTATAGTTACAAATGCTTTTATTTTAGAAACCTCCCCTATAAACTAACACTGTTAGCATTCCGTTTATGTTGACTGAGTTTGACTATTAAAAAGTCTAAAATGTCATTATTTAAGTTTTAATTGTATGAATTGACCATTATACCCTCATATTTTTACCAAATAAAGTAATAAAATGATACAGAGGGTGAGAATGATAACTTGTAAAGGAAAAATTATTCTATGAACAATTTTATCCCTAAAAATAATAAAATTACAAATGAATCAAAATCATTGAAAATAAACCAAAATATGTATTTATTTATGTATTATTTATTTATTTCTTTATTTATAAATATAAGCAAATATTCATTTTCAATGATTTTAGTTCATTTGTAATTTTATTATTTTTAGGGATAAAATTATTCAATAATAGCTTCTCCTTTGCAAGTTAACATTCTCACTTTTTGTATCATTTTATTAATTTATTTGGCAAAAGTATACGGGTATAAATATCAATTCATACAATTGGAGCTTAAATAGGGATATTTTACTTTTTAGTCAAAATCAGTCAATACAAACGAAATACTAACGATATTAGTTCATAGGAAAGGTTTCTAAAATAAAAGCATTCGTAACCATACATCCAATATTAGTTCAAAGGTGAGGGGAGGTTTTTAATATTAACCCTATATATATATATATATATATATATATATGCTAACTCTGATTTGAGAATTGTGTAGATTTTACAATATGAGATATTTTCCCTTGGAAATGAATTATGGGAGCTTGAAAAACATTTCCAAAGGATTTAAAAAGCCTACACTAGCAGCCACTTAAACAATTTGGTTCTTCAACTATAAAAAGCTTATCATTATCCCTAATCACTTCAATGGAGTCAATTTCTGCTCCTCCTTCATCTGTCACCATTGCATTCCTTGCATCAAACCCCAACTTTTCACCTGCAGTTACATTAACTGTGATAATCAAGTTCAACTATAAACTTTCTCATCTCATCCCTCAAAATAATGTCCCAAATAATCAAAATATTTCCACACTACTATTATAAATTTATATCTTAAACATGGAGCATATTCCTTTTTCAAAATTTCAATCAAATTGCCCTTTCGCAATATAAATGCGGATATGTGCACAATATTTTTATTCGGATATAAAAACTCAACTATTAGATATATAAGCATAAGCTATGCATTTTATAATGCTAGAATTATCCCTAAATATTTTAGTAACTTTTATAGGTGTGTGATCCTGGACGTTTTTCGTACACTATCCCGATTTGCTCCCACAAGAAAAAACATACAAGATCCCGCACTTTATAACATAAATAAATAAAGGAGAACTTTATAACTAGCCAAAAAATTAATGGCTTTACTATTTTTGTCCAAGATTATTATTTTTACTGTTTTTGTCAAAATTTCCACTTTTTTGATAAGATTGTCCTTCTTTATAATATCTCTCACTGATCTCACGCCTCTTCTTCTTCTCTCTTTGATCTCACGCCTCTTCTTCTTCTTTCTCTCCTTCTCTCTCCTCCGTCTTCTCACTTTCTTCTTCTTCTTCTTCTCTTTCTCTTTTTTTCTCCAGATTTTTCCCAAACCCAGATTTTTTTTTAAATTCAGTTTTTTTTTTTTTTTTTCAAAATTCAAGATTTCATTATTTATTTATTTTTTATTTTTTTTAACGGTTGAGTTTAAGTTTGGGTTATGGTTGTGCTTAAAAAAATTCAGATTTGTGGTTGTATTTAAGTTTGGGTTTCGTTGAATTTTTTTTTCAGATTTGATCTTTTTCAAACAAAATTTTCAGATTTTATTTTGTTTAAACACACCAAGCTATGAATTAAACACACCGGGCTATCAATTAAACACACTAGACAAAACTCATTAAACACATTAGGCTAAAACGAATTAAACACACTAAGACAAAACGAATTAAACACACCAGACAAAATGAATTAAACACACTAGGGCAAAAACAATTAAACACACCAGGACATTAATTAAACACATTAGACAAAACTCATTAAACACACTAGGCCAAAACGAATTAAACACATCAAAGCAAAACAAATTAAACACTCCAAGCAAAACAATTAAACATACCAGACAAAATGAATTAAACACACCAAACAAAACAATTAAACACACCAGATAAAAACTAATTAAACACATCAGGCCAAAACGAATTAAACACACCTGATAAAAACAATTAAACACACCAGACCAAAACGAATTAAATACACCAAGCAAAACGAAATTAAACATACCTAGTGTGTTTAATATGTTTAATTGGTGGCCTAGTGTGTTTAATTGGTGGCCTGATGTGTATAATTAGTCTGGTGTGTTTAATTGATTACAACTGGTATGTTTAATTAATCTGATGTTTTTAATTGATTACAACTGGTGTGTTTTATTGGTTTATACCTGGTGTGTTTAATCGTTCAGTCTCTAGCCTGATGTGTTTAATTGAACAAAATCTGGAAAAAAAAAAATTTAACAAACATGATTTGATTTTTTTTTTTTTAATAAAAATCTGAATTTTTTAAACAAAAAAAGATCTAGAAAAAATTTTAAAAAATATGAAAAAAATTTTAAACATTCAAATCAAACTAACACTCAAATCTAAACATTTACAACCACAACCACAACCACAACCACAGACAAAACAAAATTAAACACACCTGGTATTGGTGTGTTTAATTGGTGGCTTAGTGTGTTTAATTTGTGGTGTGATGTTTAATTAGTCCGGTGTATTTAATTGATTACAACTGGTATGTTTAATTAGTCTAGTGTGTTTAATTGATTACAACTGGTGTGTTTAATAGATTAGTCTCTGGCCTGGTGTGTTTAATTGAACAAAATCTGGAAAAAAAAATATTTTAACAAACATGATCTGATTTTTTTTAATAAAAATCTGAAATTTTTAAACAAAACAAGATCTAGAAAAAATTTTAAAAAATTTGGAAAAAACTTTAAACATTCAAATCAAACTAACACTCAAATCTAAACATTTACAACCACAACCACAACCACCATTAAAATCAATTAAATTCACAACCATAACCACCCTTCAAATCAACAACTAACACTCAAATCCAAACATTTTTTAAATCTAAAAATTTTTCATAAAAAAAAAAAAAAAAAAAAAACTGAATATTTTCAAATTATCCGAAAAAATAATTTTTCAAAAAAATCTGGAAATGTTTTTTAACAAACATAATTTGGAATTTTTTCAAAATTAAAAAAAAATCAAAAAAACTTGAAATTGAATTTTTTTTAAAAATTTGGAAATTTTTTTTTACAAAAGCAAAATCTGAAAAAATTTTCAAAATAAAAAAAAAAAAAAAAAAAACTGAAAATTTTTATATAAAATTTGGAAAAAATGTGAAAGAGAAAAAGAAGAGAGGAGAGAAAGAGAAGAAGAAGAAGGAGAGAAGGTGTGGTTGAGAAAAGAAGAGAAAGAAGATGAAGAAGAAGGTGTGAGAGAAAGAAGAAGAAGAAGAACGTGAGAGAGAAAGGAAAAAAAAAAAAAAAGAGATCCTGTGAAAATGAGAAAGAAAGGAGAGAGAAGGGGTTTTAAAAAAAAAAAAAAAAGTAATTTTGTTTTCGCAGCCACATGACAAAAATAGTAAAAATGGAAATGTTGGACAAAAATAGTAAAACCCTATAATTTTTGACTAAAAACCCATATTTCCTCTATAAATATATATATATACGGAAATTTTCCTATGAGGATGCCCTGATAGAATTATATAAGGACATTGAATGTGAGTCACTCATTTTACATACTTTGACTTGGTATGTATGCACTTATCAAATCACTTTTATAAATGAGTGGCTCACACATATATATATATATATATATATATAATTTGCACCATATTTAGAGAGTGTAATACGTACCAGCAATATTCTTGAGCTCCTCAAGTGAATTTGGCAATCTAATCAATCTCCCAGATACCATGCAACGATTTTCTCTTCTAACTACAGGATGGCCTCTATATATGCTCACTCTTTGACAATTCACTCCCTCTAATTTTCCCATTTTGCCCTCACATTGATCCCCTTCAAACTTCTTCAAAATCATTTCATGACTGGCTGTGGTATCGTGCATCATAATCCGGTGTCCAATCTCCCGTTTCTGAAGCATCTCATTCAAACTTGTTGATGAAAATTTGTACGTGTTTGCATCAACAACATCTGCACCGTTCATCACTAGCAACTGCACCATGTCCACATGGTTCTCGGCCATGGCAATTTGTATAGCCGTTAGGCCATGGCGGTCTTTTGAATCAACGTTCAATCCGTATTTAAGCAATTCTTTCATCACCGTCAGATCATTTCTTTTTGCAGCTGTGCATAGGAGATCTCCGGCAGTGTATGGGTCAGATATGGCGGCGCAGTGGTAGAGGATCCGGAAGATTGAAAAGTGCTTTGATGCTATTGCTTCCCACAAGGCAGTGTTACCATTCATGTCTATCAAGTGCAGTGGCATGAAATATGATTAGTAGACAAACGAAATTAATGATGAGTAAAACTAGAAAAAAAAAAAAAAAAAAAAAAATCTAGATCAATACATAGAAGGGCCAATATCATCATCCATCAGCAAGGGCGGAGTCCGAAATTCGAATTTGGGGGCCATTCTAAAATAATAATAATAATAATAATTTGGGGGACCAAAGGGAAGAGAATTTACCTCGCAAGTGAATGTTGCAACCATACTTAAGCAATACCATTACACAATCTTCATGCCCTTTAGAAGCTGCTATGTGCTAATGCATCAAGTACAAAGTCATATAATAAGTTATTAATCAATGAAATAATCTGAATATATATTTGTTATTAGGTTTCAGATATATACCAAAGGGGTTTGTCCTTTGGAGTCTCCAATGTCAGGATCCAACCTTGCCTTGAGAAGCTCATCAAGAAAAGCAGCATTTCCTGTGCTAGCAGCTGTAAGCAAATTGAATGACATGTTTGGATCATCTTCTTCTTCTCCACCACCCTCCACTAGCAAATCTCCAATACTCAAATCCTTGAGCTTTTTGTGATGCTGAAGAAAGTTTTTCAAAATGGCAAGATTGTCTTGTTGTTTTGACTGCATAGCTTCAATCAAAGCAGTGGTTTTGAGCCTCAAGAGTTGTGAAAGTGTTTTGGTTCGAAATGTGAAGGTTTGTGGTTTGCAGCAGAGTGCACCAACTTCCCCAAACATGTCCCCAGAATGCAGAGTCCCAACAACCACTTCTTTCTCCATCTCATCACAATCAATTATCTCTAGTTCACCCGATACAATTATGTATACATCATCTGCTGTTTCATTCTGCATTATCACATCTTCCCTTGGTGGTATGTACTCTGCTTTCATCGTCGCCACCTGTACAATAAGAGGCCTATACATAGTCTGGTCTGTACAACACAAGGAAATCAAAACAGAAACTGAGAATAATCTCCTATATATTACCAGGAGCAAGAGAATTTCCCTGGAAACACCTTGGAAAAGATAAACTTTCTCGACAGTCGGTAGAAACAATTTCTGACAAATGCTTTTGCAAATAGACTTCGGTAGCTGTTCAATTAGTTGATGCTGATTCAAGTTCTCAGCCTTGAATCTTAAGCACATATAAGCCAATATCTGCTCTTTCATCCTTGGAGGCAACCGATTTCTGCACACAAAATTTGATGCTGCTTCAATACTGTTCCTCTGCACCATCATCAAATTATGATTGTTTTTTTTAATCAAAATTTACAATAAGTCTTTTTGTAAATTATGAACATGCATGATAGTTTATTACTTACAAATTCCATAGTCCGGCGAGTTCCTTCAACAACTAAATTGGTCATGTTACCAATCAAGTAAGATGTTAAACCAAGGTTGAAGAGCATGTAGAAGATGATGAAGATCATCTCCACATTGTTGACGGCGTGAAGATCGCCGTAGCCGACCGTGGTCATGGTGGTGATGGACCAGTACATAGCTGAAATGTAACGAATCCAGAGACCTGTCTCTTTGAAATTAGGGTTTGATGAGCCTATCCATGTCTTCCCTTGATGTGGATAAATAATTGCTAGCAAGTAGTAGATGCAACCAGCGCAATGCACCGTAAATAGTGTCACCTACACATCAATTTTACATTTTCTTAGTAATTTCTTATGGTTTCTAATAAGTTTAGCTAATGATAATTTATCCCCGCAATCAAGGGTAGAGATGCACATTTGGGGAATGGGGATGGATATAGGTCCCCCCATCCCCATCCCCACTTCACATACCCTTCCCCAATCCCCCTCCCCCCATTTCCCCATTTGGGGAAAATGGGGATGGGGAATTTTGGAGGGAATCTATATCCATCCCCGTCCCCAATTTTCCATTTTTCCAGTTTTTTCCCGTTGTTTCCCATTTCCCTGTTTCCTCCGTTTCCCCCATTCCCCCATTTGACTAAAATTTACAAATTAAATTAAAAAAACAAACATTCTATTACAAATACAAAATAAAATTCATTAGTGCATTTTATATAAAATGTGTATATATACTTAGGGAGTTAAGGTTTTCAAAGAATAAACAAAAAAATTAAAAATATCTATTATAATTATATTTATATATGTTTAGGGGAAATGGGGATGGGGGATCTACCCCCTATCCCCTATCCCCATCCCCATTTCAACGTAATTGTGGGGAAAATGGGGAAATGGGGATGGGTCCCCCCATCCCCATCCCCATTTCAATTTGGGGATGATTTTCATTCCCATCACCCCCCCCCCCCCCCTCCCCCCCAATTTCCCTATTTTTCCCAAAAAAAAAAAATCCCCAAATGGGGATGGGGACGCAGAGAATTGGGGCCCCGAGGAAAAATGTACATTTCTAATCAAGGGTGAAGCCAGCATCGTCTAATTTGGATGGTTTGGGGGTCAATTTGAAAAGTTGATAAAATTTTAATAGAAAAATGTAAATAACAAAACAAGTAGGGTAAAATTTAAGTTGATATAACCTAATCCAAAATTTAAATAAACTTCTTTAAAAAAAAAATATTAAGGTGGTTTTGCCCTAATTTTGCCATATATTGCGCACACTAATGTTGAAATAGTAGCTAGTAGCTATTGAATTTATTTATTTTTAAAAAATTGCATTCTTGTAATTTAATGCAATCTAAAATAATTATCATTGTATTGATTATCGGAGTAACATAACATCGTATATTGAACTCACAGCTAGAAGCCTGCCACACCGGACCCAGAAATAGCTGAACCTTATGTCTTTCTCTAGCCTGCAAATTATTAATTCAGCAACATATATACCAAATGTGAGCTTCATTAAAATTGTAACCTAAACAACTTTTCATGTTGGGTGAATATCAACCTGGTGAAGAGCTGCTTCACTCGCCGTAGCCGCCAGAACCGGAGAATCCCCAGAAGGGAGTACGATAAACCCACCTTTTGTTTTCCGGTGAACAAGTAGCCTAGTGCCTCAAAGGGAATAGTCGATGCCACATCCATCAAGAAAAAAGTCGATAGATATCTGTCAAACTCACATATGACATCATTTCAGTTAATACACAACTTTAAATTTATATATATATATATATATACAAATAATTTACTTAGAAAGTTTTATCATGTCCAATGGAGAACAAACACCTTCCATCCATAGCAAATATATATATATATATATCATCATCATCATCATTATTATTATTATTATTATTATTATTATTATTATTATTATTATTTTGAAGGGAATCATTATTATAATGATTATTATTATTGAAATATTACAATAATTTAAGATTTTGTAGGGAGACACAACTCGAACAACTCAAACCCAAAACCTTATGTTGTAAGTGTGATTATGTTGTAGGTGTGATGGGCATACCATTAAACCAACATTATCTCATCTACCATTATGATTATTATTATTATTATTATTATTATTATTAAACAAAATTTCACATAAGTCCTACTTTTTTAGCGATTTGTCACCTTTATAAATGTCTTTCCCTATTCATCACTTTAGTCCTTATTTTCCAAAACTCATTAGTTTAGTCTATTTGACTAAATATTTGAAAATCAACTATATTAAAACTCGTGAAAGTACACTTTTGCCCTTATTACTATTTTTATTTAGCTAAAATGATTATCTTAGCTTTAATTTAAGAGAGTTTCACCTTACAATCAATAAATTATCTATTCACACTCCAATTTTTTTTTTTTATTAATGACAATATTAACCTAAATTAAAATTACTAAACAAGACAAAAAAAAAAAAAAAAATTAAGATACTCCAAACTAATTAAATTATTAATAAAAAAATAAAAAAAAAACTTCTCTCCTAAATCATTAAATTAAATATTACGTATTAAACTCTCTCCTCTAAATATGTTATTACCATATTAAACACTTTCTTCTAATTAATCTCTCTCCATTTTCAAAACAAAAAAAAACAAAAAAAAAAAAATCATATTTCCATACTTTCTTGATTAATCTCTGATTAATAGTTAAAAAAAAAAAAAACTTATGAATATTTTAGTTTTTTACTAACAGTAATATATATATATTAAAAAAAATTAATTTTTAATATATATATACATATGAATTTAAACTTAGAATTTCTAAGACTAATGAAAGAGTTAAAGTTCTCTAGGCAATTACATATTTACAACAGTAACAAAAAGCATTTTCATAGTTGGAATTTTTTATTTTTTTTATTTTTTTTTTAAGTATATACGTACATATGGTTCATAAAATTCAAGCTTATTAATTAATTTTTTTTTTTCTTAACTATTAGTCTTGCTTGAGAAAGAATGGAGATAAAAAAATTAGAGATATGTATTGTAGGAGAGAGAGTTTAATATGGCAATTAAAAATTTAGGAGAGAGTATTTAATATGTAATAATTAATCTAATGATTTATGAGAAATAATTTCCTTTTTTTAATAATTTAATTTAAAACAGATAAAAAGGATCATTTTGTAACAAAACGAAGTGTTTTTAGAATATTTTAAAATTTAAATTTTGAGAATGGAGTGTTTTTAGAAAAGAAGTGTAATAAGAAAAAATTTGATTGTCAAAAGAAGCTCTCTAATTTAAAATTAAAAAATAATAAAATTCTCAATGATAAATTCTTAAATAAATAAATTACTAAAAAAATCTTAAATAAATAATAATAATAAAATCCATTAATTTTTTCTTATTTTGTAATTTTTTTCATAATGGATATTTATTTAGCTAAAATGATTATCTTAACTTTAAATGATTAATTTTCATAATTATTCTTTTGTAATATATTTATTTAAGATTTTATTATTGAGAATTTTATTGTTTTTTATTTTAATTTAATGCTAAGATAATTTTTACAAGTATTTACTAAAAAAAAAAAAAAAAAAAAAAAAAAAACAATTAAGTAAACATACATGAAGTGTTGTGAGGGTCTCATTTTCTATAGTTCGTCTTAGACCTTAAAAATCTCAGGGCTAGCCCTGCCCCCACCCACCTAGAGAAAGTTCCCTTTCATGATTTATTTTCTTATGGAACTTAATTCTTTTTCATTCTAACCATAATTAGTAAACACACCATAAAAATAAAATAAATGTTATATATTCATATAACATTTACATTTCCTAAAAACCTTTCTTGAATATTTAAATTTTAGAGATAATTTCATCTATACCCTCTAAATTTTATAGTTAATATTGAAATCAGATGGATCTGTCTAATTTTTCAGGAAAATCTTAACGGAATATATGAAATTAACCCTTAAAATTTATCAGAAATTCTCTTAAGAATTTATTTGGAAAATTTTGTCAAAAAAATTTCCTATAAATTCTAAACTTGAAGTCATTCGGATATATATTTAACCTAAAATTAGAAAAGTAAATAATAATAATAATAATAAATGAGCATTTTTTTGAAGTAAAAATAAATAAACTTTTAAAAAGTGATATTTTCATTAAACATTTAAACACCATGAAAAGCATTAAACAACTTCAAGATCATGTCTGATAAAAACACTTCTATTAAACAAAAGATTGAATTATCATGATCAACTTTTTTACTATTCATTTTTTATTATAAGTATCAACTAGAAGTTTCAAAATGAGAATACAACCAATCAGCCAAAAAGTTAGGAGTTATCAACATTATTGAATTGATTATTAATTTTTGGAGTTTTTAATTGAAATAAGTAAAATTTCAAATATATAATAGGAGTTAATGCATGTGGGAGTGTTTACATATCATATTATAAAAAGCATCTTTAAATAGTTAAAAACCATCTATGTTTATTTAAAAGTGTTTATTTGAAAATAGATAAATTCAATTTAAAAGCAATTGAATTACATTTGAGAAAAGTAGTTAAATTAATAGATAAATATTTTTAAAAATTAAGAAATTAAAGACAAACCTGACAGAAATTTTTTTGGAGTGACGAACAAGGAGCTGTGTTCTTGGATCAATATATGCGACGAAAAATGTCAAGACGATGTCAATGGCGAAAAAGAGATCAACAATGTTGTCTGCAATGCAGAGTTTCTTATTTGGAGTAGAATTTAAAAATGCAACCTCAAACGGATAAACCCATGCTGAATATGCCACCAATACCACCATAAATGTCTCCCAACACCTGCACATATATATTATTATTTTCAGTCACTTGTTGAGTAAATTTTTTGTTATCAGAATATTTTTATTAATTTATAAATAAATATCAAACATTTATAATAATAAAAAACAAACATGATCAAAAACTAGTAAACTTTTGGGTAATAATTTGCCAATTAAAAAAAAAGGAAAAAAGATTGCTGAACTCCACCAATTACATTCTAATAATAAATTAGATAAAAATTCACATTTTTGTCAAAAATATGGCTAGAAATTCCACTTTATGGCTTGGCATACAATTTAAGAAAGAAATTCCGCTTTATTGGGGTTCATGATGATGATTGATAATGATGGGCATGACTGAAAATGTAACGGCAAGTCGGCAACTTGAGTTAAT
Organism: Acer negundo; assembly: GCA_035582765.1. Lineage (NCBI taxonomy): Eukaryota > Viridiplantae > Streptophyta > Magnoliopsida > Sapindales > Sapindaceae > Acer > Acer negundo. Next base: position 26,636,895 of record CM069237.1, on the reverse strand, counting down.
TTAATATATATATATATATATATATATATATATTAAAAAAATTAGAGTTAATTTAATTAATGGGTCAAATTAAAGTATAATTTGGTCTTTAGGTCTTCCTGTGACTGCATTGAGTCAACCACTAACCCGTGTCGAAATTAATCAAATTAATGAACTGGAATTTGGTCACAACTCTTTTACCACATGCAACTGCTTCCACAATTCAAGTAGTAGTTTTTAAGAGCTAGAGTTTTACTAACAGAATAAAAAAAAAAAAAAAATAATAAAAATATAAAAATATATAAATTAATAAAAACAGTTTTATGATCAAAGTTTAAAAAGTACTAGTTCTAATTAAATCTAACTAGAATAATATCATACGTACCTTTGTCGGTAAGAACCTTTGTTAAGCTTTATATTTAGGAGACATTAATTAATTAATATTTTTTTAAAAAAAATATTAGAATAATTCTGGGTTTTTTAGGATGGGGGATAAGACTCAAATCCACAACCTCGTGGTGTAGGTGTGAGAGGCTTAATCACTGGATCAACCTCATCTTGTCCATATTTAAGTGACATTGGGTGCGTTTGGTACGGGGACAGGACATGATAATTGTTTCATATTGTGTTTGGAATGTCTAAGACAAAACTGTTAATACTTTACTGTTATGCGTTAGGTGCTACTATTGTCTTGTCTAATATACCAATATTATCCGTCCCATTTACCAAATGCAGCCTAAGAGCACCCACTTATAAATAATTATTTAACAACCAACAAATTGAACATGCATAAATACATATACATGAAATTCACGCATACATGCGTACATGTATGTAAAGAAAGAAAGAATGATTAAGATTTAAGACTGTATGCATGATTCACATATGAAAAGAATCCTCAAGTGGATAACATTAGAACAAGCATATACTTTTTCCTGTACCAACTAATGGTTGTTATGGAAAACCAACAGAAACCAATCTAGAAAATGATCCCTTTAATTCCAAAGATTTTTTATTATTTATTTTTATTTTTATTTATTTATTTATTTTTTTGCTGCTTTTAAATCTTAAAACAGTAATTATAATTGTAACTTTTATCATGTGTCAATTGTCTTGATAAAAAAAATCGAGAGATGAGTTGATAAATATGTTGCTAAATATATAACAACTGTTATTTAAATTCTACATACGTAAAACATTATTATAGAAGGATGAAATCATTATTTAGTCATTAGATACTATATATGTTCATAGGAAAATAATACTAAATACATGAATACAAGCTAGATAGCAATATATTACCTGTATCTGGAATCCATAGGTGAGATGATCCATTTGGACTTGGTTTGATTCTGGTTAAAGCTTGAAACACCAAGAGGTGGAAGAATAAGCTTTGACAAGTTACGTAGGTTTAAAGAATTGCTTTCATCTTCTTCTTCAAGGTGATGGTGGTGGTGGTGGTGGTGGTGGTGTGGATCTTCTGTGCTCTCTCCGAGCGCCTGTGGCTGCTTTTTTGCCTTGCTATCTCTCTTCATGTTAGAAGAAGCTAATGAGTGAAGATTATATGGACTGAATTTCATTTCCATTATTCCTCAAATCACAGCTCTATATAGCTAGCTAATTAAGTGGGATCTTAGAGATTGGTTTGTAAAGATTATATGGACTGAATTTCATTTCCATTATTCCTCAAATCACAGCTCTATATAGATAGCTAATTAAGTGGGATCTTAGAGATATGGTTTGAGAGAGAGAGAGAGAGAGAGAGAGGTTGAAGTGGGGTTTTGAAGTTGGGTTGGTTGATGTGGGAAATTAAAGGTGAGGCTAAAAAGGAAGAGAGAAAGAAAGAGTTTTAATTGTTTGGTGATATTATTGTGGCCTTGTGGGGTGTGTGTGTGCGTTTGTGCCTTTGTGGGGGCAAATGTTGGAGGGTGGTCCACGTACTCAAAGGATGGTACATGTAGTGAGCCTGGAAATGAAGCTATTATATATATATATATATATATATATAAAGCATCTTTTAATTCAATTGTTCACATATAAAGAACTTATATATTTTATATCGGTTCGAATTGACAATAGAATATATATATATATAAATTCATATATGGATACATAGCTTGGCCTAATGGAATCATATGTGATTCTGCATTGATTGATGTTCGTTTGTGATAAGATTTCTGAAATGGAAATGATGGTCAAGAATGCAATATTTGGCATTCTTGTGTGGGTGAGGACCATAATGGGCCACTCTCTCATAACATTTTAGCTTTATCTTTTGATTTAATGTTCTATGGGTCCTAAGGAAGTCTTCATAATAATTAAGAAGACTTGTCAATAAAAAAGTTTGATTGTCGATATATGAATATATATATATATATATATATAGTCTTTCTATTGTCAGTTTGTCTTGACAATAAATATATTAGGATGAAGAATGTGGACCATAGATTATGGAGAAGTATGTAAATCTAATAGTCTACATTTTTCATCATGGTATATTTATTGTCAGGACGAACTGATAATAAAAAATCAGCATATATATATATATATATATACAGTCCCGTTTCTATCAGAGTATCCATATATAACTTTATCAAAATATTGAATGTGAGCCACTAATTTATAAAAGTGATTGACAAGTGCATACATACTAAGTCAAAATATGTAAAACGAGTGGTTCACATTCAATGTTTTTATATAATTTTATCAAGGCATCCTCATATGAAAATTTCCGTATATATATATTTATATATGAGGAAATTACAAGAAGTAACAAACAATTTATTGGTTTATTATTTTTAGCCATAAATTTATATTTTATTATACTTATCACCTTTAGCCTTGAATAGACAAGATTGCTATCAATTTTGTCTTTATTTCACCTGCCCATAAATTTAGAAATCAACTGGTATGTAACTTGAAAATCATTAGTATGTAAATTGAAAGTTAATTGGCATGTAATTTAAAACTTAACTGATATGTAACTTGAAAAATCAACTCGCATGTAACTTGGAATCAAATGGCATATAATCAAGTTACATGTCAGGTGAATAAAATTTAGTGGTAATTTTGTCCAAAAATGATCAAAAGTGATGAAAACAATAAAATATAAATTAGTGGCTAAAAACAATAAACTAATAATTTTTTTTTACTCTTTATGAACTCTCTCTCTCTCTCTCTCTCTCTCTCTCTCTCTCTCTCTCTCTCTCTCTCTCTCTCTCTCTCTCTCTCTCTCTCTCTCTATATATATATATATATATATATAGGTGCCCGCCCTAGCCCGACCTCTCATTCCGTTGATTTTGAAGAACAACATAAATAATGTATGAAAGTTATTGTTTTTAAAACTATAAGCTTCATCTCAACCATTCAAGCCATTTCAATCTGAAGGTCAATCTAAAATTGTGATTTTTTGGATTAGTCTGAAAATTCCATGGTTTGGCAATCTTTAATTAGGCTCAAACTATCAAACGTAACACAGAATTTTTATATATCACCATTTTTTTGTCCCCATTTTCAGAAGTTCCCATCAGTCCGGCCAAAGAGTTTGTAATAACTTAACACTTCTATTGTTTTGTACGTACGTTGCTCTAATTAATATTAAATAGTTAATTAAATTAAATAGTTAATTAAATTAAATAGTCCTTGTGTAGTTGTGTATTCCTAATTTAATGGCGTTAACACAGAAATTAAAGGCCATCAATTATTTTTTTCAATCTTCAATGGGTGGTGGTGATGATATGTTGACGGTCATGCATGGATAGCTGTAGAAGCTTCTGTTGGAGGATCTTGGCTCAGGCAGGGCCTCTGGTGTTAATTTTTAGTGCCACTTGAATATGATCCTGTTTTTTGGAGAAAATATACAAGTAACAAGGCAAAGATTATCTTCTTCATCGATCGACTAAAATTAATGTTATGAATCCTATGATTGATTTTTTTTTTCCCCTTAAACTATTAGATAATAAGGATTTTAGGGGGATATAACTTGCCATTTTATTAATGTTTTATTTTTTTTATTTTTTTTATTTTTTTATTTTCTATTATTTATTTATTTTTTATTTTTTTATTTTTTTATTTATTTTACGATATCTATCTATCAGGTTTTTATGTTTATTTTTATTTTAGGCTTTTACTATTAATAGGATTCGAATTACTTGCCTAAACCTCAAACTTATCAATTTACCAGCTTCCTACACCCTGTTGGTCAATTTTATTTATGTATGTGTAAGTAAAAAGCTTATCACCAAAAAAAAGTCAATTCCAATTCCCAATTCCCAATCCCAACTTTACCCTGTCGGATTTGTCCACTCAATACTTAATGGCACTTAATTTATTCCATTAATTTAATTTAATTTATTTTATTTTTTAAGTGATAAAATTATTTAACCAACCCCTAAAATCACTTACTTATAAAAGTGAAAAAATTTCAATTTTCAATTAAACAAAAACCAGTTAAATTTATATCAATTTTTTACTTTCAAAACTATTATCACAAATCTAACTTATTTTCAATTTTGTCCTCTCTTAACCCCCAACCATATTAATATATTTTTTTTCTTCTCACTTTTAATAAACTTTAGTTGCCATAAAACTTAGTTCCTACAAAACTCAAACAACTTCATTGGAATTAAGATTTCGATTCCAAGCTATATTCGGTAAGGACTTTTTTATATACTAGTGTTGGAGCACGTGCAAGGCATATGCTTAAATCAATATTTGAGTTTCATATTTACAAATATACATATCTTTGATAAATAATAAATGTTAATATAACACATATGATTTTAGTTCATATAAATGTTATTACATTGATCTAACACCTTGAGGAAGTCTTAAACTTATGTGGATGATTTAATTATTTTTCTATTTGACCAGAAACCACCGCTTGGATTTTTTTCAAAACATTTTTTTTTATTGCATTTCACTTTACACACATCTATTGTATAGTCTACAAAGTTATAAAGTTTAACACAAATTACATTTCCACCCATGTATAATTTCCTTTTCTTTTTCAACACATTAAATACATAGAAAATTATATTTTCATCCCCAGTCCCATTTTACAATTTAAAATAATAAAAAATCCTTACTATATAGTCCATGTTGTGTTACTATTACTAAGACCTGTCTATTAAGTAATTATACAAACTTGAAAGGTTATATTTGTTAATCGTCGTTCAATAATCTAAGGGATGTTATAATTGAAATCTTACTAAACTCTGCTCATTAAGTAATTATATAAACTTTAAAGGTTGTAATTGTAATTTTATATGCAAAGAAATTAAAAGAACAAAAAGGGATGCTATAATTGAACCGACATATCACACTTTTATATATAGTATAGATATAGATATTTATTTGAGTTCAGTCCATATCATTGTCTCTAGCCTCTTAACAAATAATCATATAAAATCATAATAATTACTAAGACATGTCTATTATGTAATTCTACAAATCCGAAAGCATGTATTTGTCATTTGACTTTTCCAAAAAAATAAGGGATGCTATAACCAAAATCTTACTAAAAGCTGTCTATTAAATAATTATATAAAGTTTAAGGGTTGTATTTGTATTTTTACTTTTAAAAAAATTAAAAAAAAAAAAAAAAAAGTCAAAGAAATTAAGAGGATGCTATAATTCCAAGTGGCCATAATTCCAAGTGGCCATCCACACTTTTATATATAGTATATAAATATATAAATATAGATATTTTAAATTAAGACAAATTATGGAAATTACTATACAATTCATGTTGTGTTACTATTACTAAGACATGTCTATTAAATAATTCTACAAACTCGAAGACTTGTATTTGTCATTTGACTTAAAAAAATAAAATAAATAAGAGATGCTATAACTAAAATCTTATTAAAAGCTATCTATTAGGTAATTATATAAAGTTTAAGGGTTGTATTTGTAATTTTATAGGATAAAGAAATTAAAAATTAAAAATAATAATAATAAAAAATAAAAAAAAAAGGTCAAAAGACATTAAAAAAATACTAATAAAGGATGCTATAATTCAAGCCTCTTTTATATATAGAATAGAAATAGATATATATAATTTGATTACTTTTATTAATTTAATTTTAGAATTTAACATATCTTTTACTTGTTCTTCAAATTACTTGTTATATTGGAGTCTAGGAGATGAGTCAAGTAACTACCTTAATATTAATAATATAACGTAGGCACATTTGAGATTAGCCAATGTAGCCTCTCCGCTGTATATGAAGTTGTCATATTTTAATTCTCACTCTTATTCTGAATTTCTACCATGGATTATTTTACGATAAATAGGTGCATAAAGGTATGTCAAGCTAAATTCAAATTCAAATCCATAATATATTTATTTATAAATTACATTATTTATTTTACAAATGTAATTAAACAATAAACTTGGATAAACTATAAATGTTTAAAATAAATTTGAAATATTAATAATAACTAAATAATTTTATTTTAAAATTATTAAATTACTTGTTATAGTTGTATTTAATATATTAAAGTGTAAATATATAATAAATAAAAGTTAACGGGTATAGATATAAAAGTATTTATTTTCAGATATTTGTAACTAAAAAACAACAACTTATCACTTATATTTAGTTTTATGAGAAAAAAAAAAAAAAAACATGTTATTGAGTCTTTGGTTTTCAACTTTTCAGTAATATATAAGCAAATTGCAACCAACCTCCTTGAGGTTTGCTCTTAGATAAATAAAAACAACTTTTCCATTTAGGGAAAATCGTATTTTAGTCCCAATAGTTTGCCTTAATCTGCATTTAGTCCATGATTTTTTGTCTTTCTGTGACATAATCCATCAAAAGAATAGATTCTGTCATGTCAGACTTGTTAAATGACTCTAATGCCTCTGATGTGTGCTGATCCTATTGAAAAGACTGTTTTACCCTTAATTTTGTCTTTTGTTATCAAAAATTAAATAATAATTAAATTTTAAAATAATTAAATAATATTAAAATAATTAATAAAATATAAAAAACAATTTCCAAAACTAAAAAAATATATATATATTTAAAAATAAATCTCAAAACGTTACACCATCATCATTAACAACCGGTGTTCACTATCCAAGAACCCAGAAGTCAGAACTCAAAACTAACATCAACCCACCATCACCACCTTCATCTTAGGACCACCACCACCATCATCACTAGACCCAGAACAGGGACCACCACTAGACCCATATTCGGACCACCACTACCACCGCCATAAAACCTGGATCCGAATCGGACCACCATCATCACAAAACCTAGAACCGTATCACATCACTGGTCGACACCACTCTAAATTACAAAAAAAAAAAAAAAAAAAAATGGATTCGACCAAATCATTCTTCAAAATCATCGACGACAACACCTCATCCACCAATGCCAATCTCCTCTCAGATCTGGCCATGACTAAACCAAACCCGCATAACCAAATTAGATCCCAATTTAAAGAGAGATGGATTCGCGCGAGAGGGTTTAGAGAAAGAGGGATCTACGAGAGAGAGAGAGGGAGAGAGAGATAGCACCAAACCGGTTTTGGGTCGGTTTGGTTTCGATTTGGGTTGGGGTTTCAGGTGGTTTTGGTTGGTGGTTTCAGTGGTGGTTTTTGGGTGGGATTGGTGATGGTTAAGGGTCGCCGGGGATGGGTAGTGGTGCACTGGTGATTGTTTTGAAGAGAGAGAGAGAGAGAGAGAGAGAGAGAGAGAGAGAGATTTTGATTTTTTTTTCGAGTTTTTTTAATATATATATTTTTAAAGACCGTTTTAATATTATTTAATTATTTTAAATTTTAATTATTATTTAAGTTTTTGATAATAACAATTATTATTTAAATTAATAATATTTATTTGTTTTTTAAAAATTAATTTGTAAATTACTATTATACCCTTTGGTTATATAAGATTCTATAACATCTGATGTTATTTTACCTTTTTACCCTCGTTGACTTAACGGAACCCTAATAGAATTGGACAGTAGGGATTAAAATACGTATCTTTAGAGAAAGGATGGACTAAATATTACAATTCCAAAAAACCGTGGACGAAACGCATATTAAGGCAAACGATAAAGACTAAAATATAATTCTCCCTTCCATTTATTGACAATCACCTTCCCTCCAGTTAGTCAACATCAGTTAACTCCAATCATTGACCGTTAGTTTAAGGGCATTTCGATACTTTCATAAATAAGTATGATTAATGGATTGTACTCTCACATAAATATTGTAAATTTAATGCATGGCATAATTATAGATAATAAAATAATAATTTTTGAAATTTAAAAATAAAAAATAAAAAATAAATAAAAAGGTATTTCTTGCCCATTGATTTGCTAGCAAATGCAATTTTATAGGCAATCCAAATGGTCAATTGGAATTTTTAATTAATTTTCTTCAATTGGAATTTATCAAAACTTGAAGGATATTTTTATCCATAAAAAAATTTTCATTCAATCATCCACATACAGACCTACCCACCTACGACAAGATCTATTTTTATAATTTTTTTTCTTTTTCTGTAAGTCAAAATAGGTGCTGGCAAGTGACAACTGACTTAGGGGTAATTGAGTCATTTTACAAATTTGACATGGTTAATGTTTAAAGTTAACTGATGTTGACTAACTGGTGGGGAGGAAAGTCTCTATAAATGGAAAAGTTGTTTCTAGTTGTCTAAGAGTAAACCTCAGGGAGGTTGGTTGCAATTTGCTCTATACATACATACTTACTTACTTACATACATACATATATATATGGTCCCGTTCACATCAGTGTGTACTGATGTAACTACATCAGTACTGTTAACGAGAAAATGTCAATGGGGGGAATTTCCAATTAACACAATGTGTATATCGTAACGACAAAAGAACAACAATTTTTATTTGTAAATCAAATATAATACACGATACAATGGCGATTTATGAGAGGTTTAGGTAGGAGGTTTTTGACACAGTTGGTGATGGCGATTGTGCTAGTCGATAAGTGGAAAAATTGAAGTCAAAAATCGATCCCCTCTCTTTCGAGAGTCTGGTTACATTTATAGGTCCCTTTTCTTGCTACTTACTCTGTTAATTAGTCAATCAATTTAGCAATCAAAGGGACATTGACGGTGGCTTCATTTAGGCACGTGAATGATCCCAAAATCAAGTGATTTGTTTTCCTTCTTGGTGAAATTGACAGTGTTAACTAATCCCATTTTAAATAGAGTTTACAAAAGGCAGGAAAAGTCAACTTTCCTTGTACTCGAATGCCGGCACATACTGTCCTTCCTATTGCATGGTCCTGGTCCCCTTGGTGTACCGGTCCTTCCTTCTTTGATAGTCTTCTCTTTTGATGTATTGAAAACTCCTTTGTTACCATGATCCCTACTGCTTATTAGACCGGTTCTAGGACGAATTGCGGTATCGGGGCATTATGCACGTCACTAGATCGTGGTACCAGTGTTCCTCGGGCATCAGTGAACCGGGACACTATGGTAGCGGGGTCCTCAGGACATTGACTTCAATGTTTCCTAGTACCTGAGGATGTGGGTGACCTCGATCCCGATCCCGATTCATAGATGGCATGCCTGGGTATATCGGTCTTGCCTTTTTCCTAGGGTAGCTGGATACTCCCTATAGTGTCCTTCTACTTCAGGTGATTTTGGCAAAGATGGAAAATTCTTCTTTAGACCCCTGCCTTTTTAGGCAGTTAACAAGTACCAATACATATGGACTACTGATAATAGAGAAGCTTTGAAAAGTGCATAAACTTTGAGTCAAAGTATGTAAATCTAATGGTCCACGTCCAACGCACTAATTAAGTTATATCAGTGCGCACTAACTTGAACATTTCTGCATATATATATATATATATATATACAGTCCTTCTCCTATCAGTTCGTCCTGATATAAAATATATCAATTCCTTGAATGTTGGCCATAGATTATGGAGAAGCACTAACAAGTGAATACATACTGGGTCAAAGCAATTGAATCTAATGACCCACATTCAAGGAATTTATATATTTTATATCATGAAAAATTGATAGGAGAAAGATTGTATATATATATATATATAATACTTCTCTAATCAGGACTGTCCTAACTTTATAATTTCAGGACGTCAAACTACAGCCACACATTCACAGTGGGCCTATAGCCACACATTAATAAATACCTTCACCCAATTTGAATGTGTGGCTATGGTTGAATGTCATTAACTTATAATTTCAGGATGTCCTTACTAAAAAACCACTATATATATATATATATATATATATTAACGAGATGAGGTTGGTCTAGTGGTTTACCTCTCCTATCTACATCATGAGGTTATGGATTCGAGTCTGTCCACCTCCTAAGATTCTGAATTATTGTAATATTTATAAATAAAAAAATCACATATATATTATTACCAATTTACCACTGCCCAATATGCATTAATGGTAATGTATGCTCATTCAACATGGTAGTGTTTCCTAATTATTATTGTTTTTCAATTTTTCCTATATTTCTCCTTTTTTAAATGTTTTGCATTAAAAAAATTAGAAAAAAATATATTTTCCAAACTCAAAAAATTTGATTTCTCTCTCTCTCTCTCTCTCTCTCTCTCTCTCTCTCAATATATATATATATTCATTTTTCTTATGATCCATGTAAAAAAAACCTCATCAAAATTCATTAAATTTCAATATTTGAATATGATAGGGATAGTTTGGACATAAAATGGTATGCACTTGAGAATTATTATTATTATTATTATTATTATTATTATTATTATATTATATAGTAATTGTCTCCCAAGAGATCCTTTATTTTAATTTTTGTAATGATTGGAATCTATTTGTAATTAAAATTTGAAAATTTTTCAAGAACTATAGCTATTTGTTTTTTCACTTCTTTTTTGTCTTTTCTTGTGATGCTCCATGTTCAATAAAATCAGAAAAATATAGTTATAGTGCTCGAAAAAAAAAATCAAAATTTGATCGAAGAAGAAAAAATATTTAGCGCAATCTAAGAACATTCTCTAGCTACGCCCCTGGTTTCAAGTACTCCAAACCCATCCCAAGCAGATTGGATCCCCCACCAATTGTGGGTGGGTCAACCGGTTGGGGTTTTTTTTTTCATCTCTAAACACGACTCGAAATTTCTTAATTTCAGAATTTATGAATCCCACGATTGCTCTTATATAAATGTAACTTAAATTATTTTCATCTTTATTATTTATTATTGTGTAAAAGGAATACAGTGTGGATTATATTAATGAAAGAAAATAATGAGAATGACACATGATTTGGTGGCTAGAGATCGTAACTCTTAATGCTTTCATGCCTAAGCTTCAACGAGAAGAAAGAAGAATGATATTGCCAGTTTAATGGATGAGGAGGGGAACTGCTACAGTAATGATGAAGAGATGTCTAAGCTAATTTGTGAGTACTTCTCAAACATATCTCAATCCTCTAAGCCTACAGAATCTGCTTTACTCGTAGCCACTTACCCCATTAAGGCCGAGCTGGATAGGGATATATGCTGTGATCTGGAGAGGATTTTTCTGGCCGAAGAGGTGAAAATAACAGTCTTTGATATATGCCCAACAAAGGATCCCGACCCAGATGGTTTCCACACTATTTTCTTTCAAAAGTTTTAGGTTGTTGTAGGGGCTGAGGTGACTCATGTTATTCTGAAGGTGCTTCATGGTGAGGGTTCTAACCGAGATTTTAATAATACTAATGTGGTTTTGATTCCAAAAATTAAGAATGCTCAGATCCTCTAGGACATTAGGCCTATTAGTCTCTACAGTGTGCTATACAAAATCGTCACTAAAGTGCTTGCTAACAGACTAAAGCTGATTCTTCCTACCATTATTTCTCCTTCCCAATTTGCTTTTGTTTTGGGGCAAAATTTTTTTTTGATAATGTCTTAGCATGCTTTGAGATTCTACATTCTATCAATAAGTGGAATCAAGGTTCTAGGGGTGTGATTGCCTTGAAAATTGATATAAGCAAGGTATATGACAGAGTGTAGTGGGACTTCCTGTGTGCTGTCATGATCAAATTGAATTTCCCTGTTAAGTGGATTCAACTAATTTCATATTGCATCTCCTCCTCAAAACTGTCCTTTGTGTTGAATAGGAGGTAGTGGGTAGTGTGGTGCCTTCGAAGGGTCTCAAGCAAGGCTACCCTCTATCACCGTACATCTTCCTTTTTTATGCAGAGGCTTTGTCTAACCTCATCTGTTGCTATGAAAGTAATGGTAGAGTCATTAGAGTGAAATGTTGTAAGGGTAGCCTTTTTGTGAGCCACCTATTTTTTTTTTCGGATGATAACATCCTTTTCTCTAAGGCCTCTGTCGAGAGCGGCCTTCGCTTTAGAGAATTGTTGGAGATCTACGAAAAGGGTTCAAGTCAACAGGTTAATCTCCATAAATCAAGTATCTATTTTAGCCCTAATCTTTCGCCTGCCATCTGAAAGAATATTTAGGATAGTTTTAGGATTGGTAATAGTCGTTGCCACGACAAGTATCTCGGCCTCCCTACCTTAGTGGGTAGGAACAAGAGGAAGATGTTCAACGAGATTAAAGAAAGAGTGTGGAAAAGGGTGAGGGTTTGGAAGGGATCGATGATCTCTTTGATGGCAAAGAGATCTTGATTATGGCGGTAGCTCAAGCCATTACCACGTATATGATGAGTATTCTCCAGCTGCATCTCGGTTTGTGTCATGAGTTGAGCTCCATGATGTCTAAATTTTGGTGAGGTTCTAAGGGTGGGAAAAGGAAAATTAGCTACATCAAACGGGATCGCTTGTGTCTTCCTAAGGTTCACGAGGGTGAACCAAATTAAGGTGTACCTAATATAAATCTAAAAGGGGGGGGGGGGGGGGGTGGTGAATATATTTGATCCAATTTTACTCAATTTTTGTTATCAGTCAAATTAACGAAAATACCCTAACTAGTCACAATAATATATCAAGTGTATAAAGTGCAGAATTGTAAATGACACAAGATATTTACGTGGACACCTTCAAGAGAAAAACCACGGGCTAGTAAGTGCGCCGTACTTGAACCTTGAATCGACTAAATGTGATAACAATTACAACCTAATCCCGGTCAATAATCACACACCTACCTAATCCCGGTATGAGTAAACCTAGTCCAATTGCTTGTGATTTAAGCTATCTAATCCCGGAAGCAACGCAAGACTTACTTCTTAATGAAGAGATAATAAAACCTAAGTGAATATATGATGATATACAAAGTACAAATAAAGCTAGGTAACCTTAGATGCTTATCTAGGATGATGAAATAACAATTAATACAATCCTAGATATCAATAGCTAAATGACATGTCAAAAAGCTTAGCTAAACATAGATCATGAAAACATAGATAGCTATCACAATACAACACTCAATCAATTCATCACAAACAATCTTTATCTTGTATCAAGTATTTGATCTAAAAACATACAAGTAAATAAAGAGAGGGCTTGTTAAGAAAGACACTAAAATTAGATGAAGTTAGTGAGATCTTACCAAGCAAGTTGTGATGATGCGAAACCATGCATGATGCATTCTATGTGGTCATAGATGATGCAATATGAAGTTTGATGCAAAAAGGATTAGCTTTGAGTGTTTAAAGGCGAGTTCTTGAGTATTTTTCTTGCTTCAAAAAATATCCTAAGTATGAAATCTGATTATGAACTCTCTCTTTTAACCTAAAGTCATAGAGGCATATATATAGGGTGTCAAAGTCAAAGTCTTGTGTTTTGATAAGTTCCCATGTTTTTGCCCTGGGTGCTGTACAGGTCACTCTACATAGAGTGACTTGTATAGCGACTACCTAGGAATCACAAAGATCATGAAGAACAATCTTCATAGGCACTGTTCGAACATTGCTTGTGAACAACACTTGAACAACGCCACATATCTGTTCGTCTTGGGAAAAATATAGGCGTTGTACGTAGAGCACTATTGAACAACGACCGTACAACGCCTTCTATTAAATGTATCAAGTATGATACATGTATAACCCATTTCCACCAGGTCTAAGATGGGCGCTGTACGAAGAGCGACCGTACAGTGCCTACATCAATTTTGCAACCTAAATGCCTAAATGACATGGCATTCTAATCCTAAGATGCAATCAATAAAAATGTGCATGAAGAGATATGAATGATCATGAAAGAGCACATATAAAAATACACACAACATTCAAGAATAGGAATTATGCATGAGTTGTGAGTGTGTGCAACTAATCTCTTCAATTGCAAGTAAGCATATAGAAATTTACCTTTGGTGCTTATCAATCTTGAGGTCTTGAGAAGGCTTTGTGCAAATCACCATCCATCAAAAACCTAGGCTACCCTTACATCAAACCCCACGTTTGGTTTGTCATCGAAATATGTTAATCAAACTTAAGGAACTAATAATCTTCCCCTTTGGCTATTTCTTGACAAAACCACTATTCACATTGATCCTCACAACAGAATAGAAACTACCGGGTATACAATGATTTTCTACATTACAAAGAGATGATACAAATATAAAACTTTAAGTCTTCAATCTCTTGTAGAACAATCAAACCTTCAAAACAAAGTTTCTACACTTTCCAATACAAGTAAATGTGAGATTAATCAATTGAGAACATAAACAAGCATTTGCACTTTAGAATTTAAGCACAACATCATGCAATATATATGCAATGCAATGCTCCCCCTCAAAAGGTTACTCCCCCTCAATGTGTATCTCCCCAACATGAAAATATGCTACTACAATTAGCACAATAAGCATACTTTCATCACTACTCTACTCCCCCTTTTTGTCAAGAGATGGGCAAATAAGTATTCCCCAAACAGGTCACTTGTAGCAAGAGAGAAATAGAAGCATACATGTCATTTGCAGAATCATATAAGACATTTTATGCAACTCAATTAAAAGGAGAGATACAAGGAGATTTATTTTCATAGAAAATGTGTGATAAAAATGCTTTGCATGCAAGACATATTTCATTCAAGTCCAAAAATCAATGGTATTTGGCAATGCAAATGACAAAGGTTTCTTATAGGAATTGAAACCAATTTCACCATTTGTCATGAATTAAAGCAAGGATATAGAGAATTTATTGATTTCAAATTTAGAGAACTATATCCAACTTTATAAGTGAAACATATCATGAGCAACTTTGCACCCTATTTGATTTTTCCGGATAAGATATCCGTATGATAGTAGACATGTTCAACATATAAAGAAAGAGAGACATTTGGATTTTAAAATCCATAGAATGGATATAAGATCCTTTGTTCATTTTGAGTCTCATATGCTTTTCACACATAATTTTGCATTTAAGAATTGCAATCATCAATTCATGCTTTTTCATTTTTAAGCATGTCATTAAGAATCATCATGTCATGGAGATCATTATAGGTCATTCAATAAGTACTTCCTAAGAGAATCTCCTAGTCCAAAAATGCATGTTTGAACATAAATAAGACATGGATTGCATTCAAAGCATCATTCACACTTATTGAGATAAAAGCATATATATATATATATGCAACCAAGATACTCCAGCAATTAATAAAGAAACATAAAATTTTTAAAATTTTTGCATTCAACAAATATGCAATTGCTCTATTTGCTTGAGTTCCCCAAATGGGGTCAATCACCAAAATACATCACTCCACGAGACATATCCCAATAGATCTACTAAGGGTTTTAAACCTTGTTGCATCTAAGGGTTTAGTAAATAAGTCCGCTAATTGATCATTAGTGCTTACATGTTCAAACGCTATGCATTTATTTTCAACAAGCTCTCTAATAAAGTGATGACGGATGTCAATATGCTTAGTCCTAGAGTGTTATACTGGATTCTTGGAAATTTAATATCACTCATATTATCACAAAAGAGAGTGAGTGTACCTTGGTTGAATCTGTAGTCGACTAGGATTTGCTTCATCCATTGGAGTTGTATGCATCCACTCCCAGCAGCTATGTACTCAGCCTTGGTCGTGGACAAGGAAATCGAGTTTTGCTTCTTACAAAACCAAGACACCAAGTTGTTGCCTAGAAAGAAACAACCGCCCTATATGCTCTTCCAATCATCGCAATTTCCTGCCCAATCTGTAAAGCCAACTAAACTAGCATTAGTGTCAAAAGAGTACCATATCCAATAGTTGGATGTCCCATTCACAAAGCGAATGCTTCTCTTAACGGAAGAGAGATGGGACTCATTAGGATCCGATTGGTACCTAGCACACACACCCACACTAAAGGAGATATCGGGCCTACTTGAGGTCAAATAAAGCAAGTTACCAATCGGATATAAAGTTTGCTCCACACTTTTTCCACCAGCATTCTTGCTAAGCTTCAAAGTGGTAGTCATGGGTATATTACAATGTTTGGCATTTTCTAGACCAAACTTCTTTATTAGGATTTTAGCATATTTAGCTTGGGTTATGAAAATCTCATCATTTAATTGTCTAATTTGTAAACCTAGAAAGTAACTTAGCTCACCAACAAGACTCATCTCAAATTCATGAGACATAACTTCAACAAATTGTTGGACTTTGGTGTTGTTGGTGGAGCCAAATACAATGTAATCAATATAGATTTGGGCTATAAATAACTAATCTTTGTTTCTCTTGATGAACAAGGTTTTGTCAACACTACCCCTTGTGTAGTCATTATCAACAAGATATTGAGTGAGGCGCTCATACCAAGCCCTCAGTGCTTGTTTCAACCCATAAAAAGCCTTCTTGAGGCGATAGACATGGTTGGGGTGGTGAGCATCCACAAACCCCTTGGGTTGTTCAACAAACACTTCCTCTTGCAATAAGCCATTGAGGAAGGCACTTTTGACATCCATTTGGTGCAATTTGAACTTGTGCACACAATAAATGGACAAGAGAAGCCTAATAGAATCTAAACAGGCAACGGGAGCAAATGTCTCCTAAAAGTCAATACCCTTAATTTGATAATACCCTTGTGCAAGAAGTCTAGCCTTGTTATGCACTATGTTGTCATCCTCATCAGATTTGTTCCTAAAAATCCACTTGGTGCTTATCACATAAGTGTTCTCAAGCCTAGGAACTAGAGTCCAAACCTCATTCATTTCTAATTGATTTAGCTCTTCTTGCATGGCAAGAACCCAAAATTTATCATTCAAGGCCTCATCAACCTTTTTGGGTTCTATTTGAGAGGTGTAGCATGTATAGCTAATGGGATTAGCTATTTAACGCTCAGTCCTAACACCCTCATTAACCTCTCTAATGATGTCTTATTTATCATGGAGTTTCCTAACCAATGGAGCAGGTTCTTTAGAGTTCAAGAAATGAACTCTATCAATAGGTTGTGTGTCCTTTACATTATGAGTCTCCACAACATTTTCTAAGGGAGAGTCATCAACTATAGCAACCTCATCCTCATGGTATTGGACTTGAGCTTTTCATCATCAATGATAACTTTGGATGATTTCATGACGCTTTGAGTCTTCAAATTGAAAACTCTATAGGCTTTACTAGTTAAGGCATAACCAATAAAGATACATTTATCACTCTTAGCATCAAACTTGCCAAGGTAATCATGGTCATTTAATATGTAGCATGTTCTTCCAAATATGTGGAAGTAGCTCACATTTGGCTTTCTACCTCTCTATAACTCATAAAGGTTTGCCTAGTACCGGGTCTTAGGAAAACTCTATTCCCTATATAGCAAGCCATATTAACGGCTTCAGCCCATAGGTTCCTAGGGATATTGTTGCTAAGCAACATGATACATGCCATCTCTTGAAGGACGCTATTCTTTCTCTCAATAACTCCATTTTGTTGAGGTGTACTAGGAGCCGTAAACTCATGGAAGATGCCTACACTATCACAATAGGTTCCAAAAGAAACATTTTCAAAATCCATCCTAGGGTCACTTCTAATCCGTTTTATGCTTTTAATATTTGAATTAATTTCATTTTGAATTTTATTACAAAACATTTTAAACTTGTCAAAAGTTTCGGATTTTTCTCTAAGAAAATATGTCCATGTGAACCTAGAGAAATTATCTACATAAACAAAAATGTATCTTTTTCCACCTAAACTCTTGGTTTGGATAAGACCCATTAGATCCATGTGGAGAAGTTCTAGGGGCTCTTTGGTGGAGAGATATTTGCCCTTTTTGTGCATGCTTTTGGTTTGTTTCCCTTGTTGGCAAGGTCCACAAACACCATTGGCTTTCTTCCCAAGCTTGGGAAGGCCATGCACAACATTGAACTTCTCAGGGATTCGTAAATCTTGAAAGTTCATGCGGCCAAGTCTTTCAGGTCACAACTCAACTTGCTCTTCCTTGGACACATTGTTTGAGACTATTCTAGCTTCAAGACAATAGCAATTGTTGCTAGATCTCATACCTTTCAACAAGGTTTATCCATTAGGCAATATGATAGAGCAATCATTTTTGCTAAATAAGACGGAAAGTCCTTCATCACTTAGATGAGAAATGTTAATCAAATTGGCTTTCAAGCCATCAAAAAATAAAGCATTGGATAAGAAGGGCAATCCGGGAATGGAAATGGTTTCTTTCTCTACAACTTTCTTTTTAGATCCATCACCAAATGTGACACATCCTCCTTCCTCCATGACAAGAGTCTCAAAGAAACTCTTGTTTCCCGTCATGTGCCTAGAGCACCCACTATCTAGATACAAAAAATTAGAAGAATTTGCCTTCAAGGCAATTTGTGCAACATGGCAAACATTTTCATTATTTCTAATCCATTTAGGTGAAACATTTTCTTTCCTAGTGGTCTTTGGTACATGGGTTCTAGAAGTCCTAGAATCATGCATATTAATTTTATCCTCCCTAGGTACATGCATCATGGCTCTTTTCTTTTTCTTCTCAATCATGCCTATTGTTTTACACATTTTAATGTATCGTAAACATCTTGGTCTGATATGATCATCAAAACCACAAAAATGACATGTAGGGAAAAAGTTATGGATCATACCATAACCTTGTGCTTGCATTGGAGCCTTTCCATGTCGTTGTAGTTGAATTGGTTCAATTTATTTTCGTTGTTGAACCGGTCTTGCTTGCTTCCTTGCTTGAGGTTGCATGATTGGTCTTTTTCTTTTGATGTGAGTCATTTGTTGAGGAAAGTTAACTTGAGGAGCTCTTGAGGGTTGAGCTTGTGGTTGTCTTCTTAGAGCCACCTTCACTTGTGCACTATGTGAGCATTGTCATAGATCAATCTTCTTCCTAGGAGTTTGCACCGGTGAGGCTTCTTTGTTCTCAAAGACTTGACAAACACGGTCTTGTTGGGAGTGGAGGTTTTCTTGCCATCTTCAAACCCAAGACCTCTCTTATCACAAGGACTCTTTCCAACAACTAGGATGTGGTCAAGTTTTTCGGTACTAGTAGTCATCTTAGTCATTGACTTTTTAGCTACTTCAAGCTCCCTCTTCAAGTCTTCTTCATTCCTCTTAGATAAGTCTAACTCCTCTCTTAGCTTATCTTCAATTTTCTTTGCTCTTTCCACTTATGCACTTAAGTGGTCATTATGAGATGAAAGTTCTAGATTCTCTTCTCTCAATCTTTGAATCTTTGAATCTTTCTTGTTGCTTTCATCTCTAAACTTTTAAACTCAGCATAGTGTTCAACAAGAACCCTTCTATCCACATATCCATTCGTGGAGTGAGTTGAGGAGTCATCTTTACTTGAGTCATTTTCCCTTTGACTCTCTTCCTCTTCTTCACTAGAACTTTTGCTCTTATGGAAGGAGGCAAAGGCTAGGAAGTTAGCCATGAGTTCTTCATCATCCGAAGACTCTTCTTCCTTATTGGAGTCATCACTACTTCCACTCCAAGTGGCGGCCATCACTTTTCCCTTCTTCTTGTCATTGTGATTAGCACATTCGGGAGCAAGTAACCTATCATGCCACACTCATAGCATCAGACCCCTTTCCTTTCGGTCTTCTCTTGCCTAGGCTCAAACTTCTTGAAGGGACCCTTTTTCTTAAAGTTTTGGCCTTTAGATCTAAAGTCCTTTTTCCTGAATTTCATAACCTTCTTGAACCTTTTCACAAATAAGGTAATGTCTTCGTCCGAGTCATTCTTTTCCTAATTTTCATCCTTAGATGCTTTTAAAGCAATTCCTTTATGCTTTTTTAGAGGAGCAGAGCTAAGAGCCTTCCTAGACTCATAGGAGAGGAGTCTTCCAATTACCTCGCTCGACTTCATGTCCTTATATCCACTACTTTCTTCTAAAGCCATGAATTTTGATTTAAACCTA
>CM069237.1:25734164-26011664 GCA_035582765.1 Acer negundo | reverse complement strand
GGTGCAACTTGCGTTCAAAGACTCGATGGTTCACGAGATTCTGCAATTCACACAAAGTATCGCATTTCGTTATGTTCTTCATCGATACGAGAGCCGAGATATCCGTTGCCGAGAGTTGCTTTAAATAATGAAAGAAGGCAATGTTATAGGCACACACACCGTTTCCGGGGTGGCAATGGCATGCTCTTTTGTTAAGTTTCCTTGGCGCAGTCCGCACCGGGGTTCGTTGTTGTGCCGAGGGAGCGAGGGCAAGTGCTATTGATCCAACTGCAGAGGGAGACCACGAGGCTTGCACACCCGTGCTCCCCCTTGATGATAAAACAAGTTCGTAGGTCATTCTGCTAGGTAGGTTTCGACAATGATCTTTCCGTAGGTTCACTTACGGAAACCTTGTTATGACTTCTCCTTCCTCTAAATGATAAGGTTCAGTGGACTTCTTGCGACGTCCCAGGCATCGAACCGCCCGTGTCGCCGCAATTCCAACACTTCACCGAACCATTCAATTGGTAGGAGCGACAGGCGGTGTGTACAAAGGGCAGGGACGTAGTCAATGCGAGCTGATGACTCGCGCTTACTAGGAATTCCTCATTGAAGACCAACAATTGCAATGATCTATCCCCATCACGATGAAATTTCAAAGATTACCCAAGCCTGTCGGCCAAGGCTATAGACTCGTTGAATACATCAGTGTAGTGCGCGTGCGGCCTAAAACATCTAACTCTACATATACCATAGTTTTCTATACAACTCTTTCTTTTTCTATTTCAATATTATTGTAGAGCCATGTATTTATTTGCTTATATATGTTGTATGGCTTTATATTATAATATGAGATATATTTCTAGTGTTAAGGCTTGATAAAACCCAACCCTTGACTTTAAGTATATAGACCACCGAATTTATCCATGTGTGTTAATGTTTTGTATGGATGTTTTTGAGTACTTAATTGAAAATAATACAAACATTTCAATCAGCAAAGAATACTTGTATTATGATATTGTTCAAGGAATTAAAAGTGTTAACAAACATAACTATACATCAAAGTAACAATATACAATAGAATAAATAATATAAGAATGATCAAATCTTTATTGCTTTACAAATCACACTTAACACATCTTGATTCAAAAATTTCACAAATGATGAATGTATTACAAGATTAAGAGCAAACATATATATACAAGTAATAAAGAGAGATGAGAAGAATTAACACATGAGATTTTTTAACGTGGTAAAACCTTTAAGGAGGAAACATCCACGGGTTGAACTACAACCATTGGGTACTATTAAATTAGAAATTCCACAAAGCGACCAATCCTAGTTCACCAACCCATGTAGAGTCTATGTCTACCCAACCCTATTGGAAAGTATGAAATCCCTCAATGATGCGAAGCCACCATATATTGGACAACATACCAAACCAACATCGATGGAAGATTAGAAATTCCTCAAGAGTGCATACACATCCCGTGTACCTCACTCTATTGGAGTTTATGTCTATCCATACAACTAGACCTACTAATAATATAGCCAACTCTCTATCCAAGGCACTCCTGCCTTTAGAGAGCCTCCCTTGCATAGCTACCCGGACCTTCCCGATCCTAGCCATGACTCCTTGCTTGCCTATCCTAGTTATCCCAACTCTAAGCAAGACTTCTTGTTTGGCTATCCGAACATCACGTTCTAACCAAGACTTCATGTCTTTCGCAAGGACTTCCTGGTGTGATCATGTGAATGCAAAATGATGCAATCAAGCAATTCAACAT
Source organism: Acer negundo (assembly GCA_035582765.1). Lineage (NCBI taxonomy): Eukaryota > Viridiplantae > Streptophyta > Magnoliopsida > Sapindales > Sapindaceae > Acer > Acer negundo. Next base: position 26,009,898 of record CM069237.1, on the reverse strand, counting down.
AGAACATGTGATCAATACATTCCATGACACAAATAAACCTAAACATGTGAAACACAAGTCTAATAGTCCATATGCAAAATCATGAATTAAACCTAGAGTAAGTGAAAACACCTAAAACAAAAACTACTAGTTTCATTCATACAAACAACACTTGAATAGATCATATTCATGAAGCACATATTCAAGATGTCCTACATATACAATCAAATGCTAGAATCATAAAATGATTTCAATTAATATTCTAGCCAAAGAATTAGAGAAATGATAAAATGATTTCTCAATTAAATCCTAGATTTCTCTAAAAACACATACACATACAATAATCCTAGATTACATCAATCATAGGATCAAAACAAAATACAAGGTCATTTATCATAAAAATGATTCAATCAAGTCTCAAACAACCTTAGATATCAAACTAATCACAATACAACTCTCAAACATGTGAAAATCATAGAATCAAAGAAACCAGTTCATATATGTCTCTAATTAGACTTTTTATTAGGTTTGATTATGAAGCCATCTTTCTCAATAGCATTCACCATACATTTACATACATATAGAAGAAGAAACCCTAAGCAAATTGAAGGTTATAAAAGAAGAAATCTCAAAGAAATGAACACTACCTTGCAATCACGAGCTGGTTCGGTTTTCTATGTAGAACCACTAGAAAAATCGATCAAACAGCTGCAAAACCACTTGTAAAAGGTAAAGGACTCGATTACGAACAATCTCCAACTTATCACTCAATTCCGATAGTAGGAGTAATTGTGATTTCAACATGCAAACAATTTCCACACCTATCAAACTAAAACATTTCCAAAAATAGGTCAAACCGATATTCATCCGGGTTTTTTTGCTTTAAAAGAATAGATATCAACATTTGAGTGTGTGTGTGCTTGTGGCTCATTTACTCATTTCTATTTAACAACCCGAGCATTTCATAATTCTCAACTATACACCAATAAGCCTTATATTTTGCATTTCTTTTAGGTTTAGAATCAAATATATTTTTTTAAATGATTTTTTTCAACACTTATTTGATTTTTCTAACAAAAACATATACACCTCATGGCGGCTTTCACTCAACATAATGGCGTAGCCCTTTCCTACATTGGGTGACTTCACAACCAATGTGTGTAGCCCTTTCCATGAGGGTTCTCGTTTAATACTATGTAGAGCCGAAGCAAAATGGATACATACCATAGGTCATCTATCATGTACTAAGCAATAGGCTTCTATATGTATCCATAATCTACATACTTTCAACCACATATACTTAAAACACTAAAACATATAAGAGAAGAATTTGTGTACTTTTTAAAAATAAGATTTTCAAGCTTAACTGTATGATCTAAAAACAATAAAATATACTTGTTTAAGATCATTACTTCTCAAGTGAGTAGCTTTCAAAGATATTCAAATTCAAGTAAGTTTGCTCATCAAGGCACTCACAATCACATAAAGACATCAATCAATACAAATCATGCCAATGGACATTCTAAGAGTTTTAAACCTCTCTTTGTCTAAGGGCTTTGTGAACAAGTCCGCAAGTTGATTTTTAATAGGTATATGTTCTAGAGTAACAATTGAATATGAGGAAATGAAGATCTTAAACAAGTTATATTAATCATAAATACAAGTATAAAGAGATAGAGATAGAGACATTTGACGCATTGATTTTTATGTGGTAAACCTCAAAGAGGAAACATCCACGGGTTGAATATCCACAACCATCGGTAAAGATCTGCAGAGCAAGCGAAGAAAACGTAAGGGTAAAGAATAAGGGTGGGCGTGATATAGCACCTTTTTCGGGTGAAGAGGGGGTGGAGTAAGCTCCTTTTGTTGGTCCCCAGGATCCTTCCTTCCCTCTTCTGTGTAGCGGTTGCAACCTAGCTACCGGTACCAGCGGTAGGGAGGTGGATAAGCCAGATCTCTCACTTCTAGCTAGAGGGTATAGCTTGCTTTGCTCACTCACAAGGGCTGGAGGGCAGGATAAGAATGGTATGGTAAGACCCAGTTCCATGTTACACTATATGAAAATGACTTACACACTCAAGGCTATCAACAAATGATATCCACCCTTAGCTATCAACTTCTAATCTACCCTTAAGGCCTAGTGAACCACCTAGCCTACTCTCGATCTAAGATGTGTCCTACACCTCTAGAGAGCAACTCCCTATCCAAGGCTCTCAAGCCTCTAGGAAGATTTCCTTGCTTAGCTATCTAGATCAAAATGATCCTAGTAAAGATTCCCTAGCTCAACCATCCGGAGTACCAAACTCCTAGCTAAGACTTTGGCTTAGTTATCCGGATCCTCTTAATCCTAACTAAGTCTTCATGCTTGGCTATTCGGAACACTTTCCTAGCCAAGTCTTCTTACTCAAGTCAAAGGCTTCACTCACATTGACAAGAGACTCCAACCTATTACAAGGCAATAATCTAAGTGATGCAAATGAAGCACACATAATCAAATAAAGCAAGATGATCAATCAAGCTATATGAACATGCTTAATGACATTCTAGAATAAGCTTTCAACACTTAATCACAAATTTATCTAGAAATCAAAGCATGTTAATCAATAAGAACAAGATATGAATATTCAATATATCACACCAAAATCTTAGTTCTTAGATCATGAAATTAAACCTAGAAATTATCATGAAGCACATCACATATAACATTTCTAGAATCAATTTCAAGTTAAATCAAGTTTAGCAAATATATGTTCAAGAGAAATCATAAAGCTAAAACTCAATTAACAAATAATCAAACACACCTAGAATATGATCTAACATCATTCTTTACACAAATCATCTATCAAATATGAATATTAAAAGAGATGATCAAAGAGAAAGTGATAAGAAGAAGTTTCACATATAACAATTTAATCTCGGACAGAAATCTACAAGCTGTGAACAATCATGAACTGAAATGACTTTGAAAATGCTTATAGTTTGTAGCTCTCTTCAAGACCAACAATTTTGGTTTTTGGATCACTCGATTTAGAGCTTGTATAAGAGAGTTATGATTAAAATAAGAAAACAAAAATTGAGAGAAAATTTCTGATTTTATCATTTTCAAATTTTAAAATCATTTTCAAATTTTCTCCACTTAATGTTTGGAGGGAAGAAAGAGAGCTTTTGAAAGAATTCAAGGGAGGGAATAATGGAAAAATCACGGGCTGCCATGTCACCTCCATGTGTGGGGTGCGTGTGCCACACATGGGTAGAGAGGCATCCCAGCCGTGTGACACATGTGGCACACAAAGGTTGGCCTTTGGCCAATCTCGCTCCTCTCGCGCACCTCTTGCGTTCTTCGACCGTATTTGGGTTTCCAAACTTCGATTTCAAATATGTTTTCAGATTATACGCACAACGAAGACTACAAAACTTTACAAAAAGGTTGAGAATTCATCTCGAAAAATGACGACAAATACAACTCAACGAATGAGAACGCAAAGTAGCATAGCTACATCGTTTGGACTCGAAACCTAATGAATGAGTAACCGAAACGATCAAGATTCAATAAGGAATTGTATGAGGATCATGTTCAAGTCTAAAATATAATTAATATAAAAAAATAAACACAATGTCACACAAGTATGTCATATCTAAGCGATAGTGATAAAACATGCATTTCTACAATGCTTGTCTATATGAGACCAATGCATGAACATACTTAAATGTGTGTGAATGTATTATACTAAATGTTTGCACAACAATGTAGGGACAAACATGAATGAATTGAGTGTGTGTGTGTGTGCTTACGTCTTGCATGAGGAAGAAGAAACTTGATACCTTAGCATCCAAGTGTGCGATGTTCCCTTTGAAGACGATATTTGCATAAGACGTCGCTTTTACCTTTGAAGGTTCTTTCCACCAAGAACCACCTAAGCAACACTTATTACAAATATATAGAGTTTTGCAATAGAATTAAGCAAATACAAATCAAGGATCATACAATATTATCTCTCATTGTTACATTTGATTTCATTACTTGTCATTATTTTACCATATTAGCTTAAAGTTAGTTGAATAGTATAATTTAGTTTAATCATAGGCTTTAAATATGAAAATCATCTCTTATTGCTTGTTTGAATAGCAATTAGGCTAATCAATCACTCAGTCTTCGTGGGAACGAACTTTATTTAACCTTGTACTATTCTTTGACCTTGTACAAATGCGAGTGTCACTAAGGAGCAGTCACTTTTTGGTGTTGCTGCTAGGGATTGAGTGGAATGATTGATATTGATACTAGTTAGTTTATTGCTAATTTGAACTTTTTAATTTAGTTTGTGATTTTCTCTTGATAAGTACATTTGCTCTTGCATGCACCTGTGCACGAGAAGCCAAAATCTTCGTTTCTTGGATTTTGACCCTGAAATTGAGAGATTAACTCTAAGTAATAGACAAGAGGCAAGGGTGAACAGAGCAGTGATGGATCGATGTGCGTAGTAGTGATTAGAGTACTTTTAATATTATTAGTCTCTTAGTTGTTTTTGTTTCTCTAGTTTCTTTTTATTGTTTTGGTAGTTTTGTTTTCTTTTGTTTCAGAAACGATGGACTTTTATGGGCTACACACTTATGCTTATGAGAGAGATGCAAATAATGCACAGGCTTCAAGGAGAGAACAAGATGATGTTGTGGTTTGCAAGTTATGTAATGTAGTTGGGCACAAGATAAAGAGTTGCCCGTTAAGAGATGAATTTCCAGAGTTATGCAAACAGCATGCTCGGACATTAAAATCTTACAGTCCGGAACCCACGAACATATTTGGAGATTTCTACAACCCAGAGCCGCACTACAAGCCATACAACATCTGTTACAACTAGGATTGGAGGACGCACAAAGACTTCTTAATGAGCTATGATGAGACCAATGCCTTTGAACAACCTGTAGGAACCTAAGGTTATAGATTGCGCAGCGGAAGGTTTTAAAATTTTTTTGATATCATAAACTAACCTATTTGTACAGTAATAATCAAATACAATAAGGAGTTGAAATTAATTCATACCAACGATTGAAGGCTCTTTCTCTTTAATACGATCTGCTCCCTGATTTGAACCACAAGATCTTCCTCGCTATGACCCGGGATTGATAATGGTGTGTGGATGCCTCACGGTATTCAGGAACAAGGAGGATGAATAGAGGTTGAAGAAGAACATACAAAAAATCAACTCTTGTTGTTTGTATATAGATGAATTTCGGCCACACTATTTGTGAAGAACACGAAGAAAAATAAAACCCCCTTTTTTTTGTTCAAGTGGCCGCACACCTGTTAGAGTTTCTCTCCTCTTTAATTTGCGTGACTGTGTTATAATTTTAAAATCAATTACACTGATCCCATATAGTATTTTTTTAAAAGAAACATATATCATATATATATATATATATTAAATAAACTAATTAATAAAATCTATTAAGATATCTTATATCTTTAAAGATATTAATTATTATTAATTAATTTGATTTGATTTGAATTCAAAAATCTTTTAAATTCAAATTTAAATATTTAATTTAATGAAAATAAATTAATCAAAATATCTTTTCTTCATCAAAATTAAATATCAATCAACACCCTCCATCTAATGATTAATTATACAATTAAATAATCTAATTATTTAATTAACATAATCATTAATATTCATTAATTAAATAATCACATTATTCAATTTGTTCCTGAATTGACACGTGTCACTTTCGTAACACAATTAATTAACCGTGACCCTTGTTACCTAAATCGATCGAGTTAGTAAGGGGACCTAATGGACCCATAGTATTTTGAGCTCCAATAATCCTTAGAAATATTTAATTAAACTCATTAATTAATATTTCATTATTATTAACTTCGGTGTTATTCCACTAAAAACTCGAAGTTGCACTCTCTCAATTGTAGACGTTTTTACACAAACCAATAACTTTCGGTGTCCATCGATATAGCTATTACATATGGTATAATCCTCTACAAGTAGTTCATAATTAGAGCTGGGTCATAATGTCCGTTTTACCTCTCTAATTATATCTTTCCATTAACTACTATTGATTCTCTAATGAACAGTAAATCCTACATTCCTTACAGAATTAGGAGAGCGCTCATATTGTTCAAGCCCCGAATCAACCCTTAAGAGAACTACCATCTACTTTTCGCAAGAATGAGTGGATTCCACTATTGTGTACAAACCTTCCTAGCCACAAGTCAAACCGCGATCCCATCATACGGAGCATATTGATCGGGAATGTAACTTCTATAGGGAAAAATAATAAATAAAAGTGGTAAACGCAGCAGAAGCGATACTAAAAACGATTTAGTGACTTTTAAAAATTTTCCTTTATGAACCTTAAACCCTTTTAATCAATAAACATGCATATATGTTAACAAAAGTAAATTACCTTTTGTCGCGTGATCCGATTGACTTACGTCGATGGTAATCCGCAAGACCTTCAATCCGAGCACGAACGTGGATCACCTAGGAGCGTGGTCTCCCTTTTCTTTGAATTGCAAAACTGTGAATGGACCAAAAAAAAAACTTTCTTTTCTTTGTTAGTCACAAAAACAATCAAAAGAATGTCAAAAATTATTCCGGTCACTTTTGAGTTCTCAATCTAATGATCGAAACTCGCGTGAACCTAGATCGATATCGTATACACAAGCTTATTGATGATTAAGCAATAGTATACTATCAAAGAATAATTTCACACTCTCTTTTGTCTTTTTAGAATAAAAACTCTCTCTTGGAATTAAGAAGAAGAAGAAAGAAATAAAAAACTCAAGCACCATAGATTGTGGTGGCCGAACCCTATAAGAACACATATATAGATTGGCCGAATTTTTTTCTTCTTTTTCCTTTAGGGTTGCCGAATTCTATGTAGTCTAAGATTAGGGTTGGCCGAATTCTATAATGTCACTTATATAGGGTGACTTAAATTCAACCCTAATTCTTTTCAACTTAATAGACTTCAAACCCTAATCGAACTCCTTGATTTTTATTCTTTTATTTTGACTAAATAAAAAGACTCCTTATTTGATTAAATAAATAAAACTAATTTATTTATTTCCTTGTCAAACAAGTCTTTTACTTTTAGGAAAGATTTGTTTCTTTAATTAAACAATTAATCAATAAATTAATTAATTCTTATTTAATTAAAACAAATGAAATAAAATAATATTTTAGGTTAAAATTTTAACCTTGCCGCCCCACTTGATTAAGATTGGGCCTAACATTATTTTCTTATTTCATTTAATCCATTGGACTTTAAATAAAAAGCCCACATGTGAACCAGACCCATTCTTACTAAAAGAAACAAGCCCACATGTCTTTCATTAATATATTAATATAATTGAGCAGCCCATTACTTAAATAATGTGCAAATTATATTCTTAATATATTAAATGCAATTCTAGATGGACCCTTAAATTGGTCCGGTAGAATATATCAAGTGATCCATGCAAGTCCGTGTGGATTGGGGATCTTGGCGGGCCATCTAAATTTAAGCTTCAATAGACATAACCTAATCACAATCAACAAATGATTCACTTAGGTCCGATCCATTAATTTTAACTCATTCCACTAAAGAGCTAAAACTGAACTCTTAAATAAAGATAGAAAAGGAAGATGCTCCTCATTCATACCCTAGACAATCATATTGGAGATAGTGTATCCTCGTGATTAATATCAGTAATCGCCAAGAGTTCATAGACCGCCTATAACTCTCCAAGTTACCATATTTACTCATATGACCACGTTTTGAACTTGGATATTTTGACTTGTCCAGAAGCCATGTTTTCAATAGACACTATTGAAAACTCAACGTTGAGATTTAATATCCAATTACCTCAAAACATCCATATGATGATATTATACTCTCATTTAATTAAATGGAGCCACGATGTCCATATCTATAAATGAAGTCCTCTATCGATTAATAAATGAATATCACCAAACTATCGAGGATAGACTATGCGATATAATCGTACTCATTGATAACTCAAATGATATCACTTGCAACCATAAGTCCATCATTTATCTCAGGATTAAGATAGACTCTCCGATTGTCCTGATAATGAAAAGACTATTATCTATTGACGGTTCTAGATAAAGCTTTTCATTGTGATCCAGTTCAATGCACCCAGTGCACTAGATCCTTTTGCTCGAAGACACTCCGATGATTTTAGACTCATCATATCTCATTTGATCCCACTCAAATGCTAGCAAAAGAATTCTACAACTTTAACAAGATAAAGGTGCCCAACCTTTAACTTAAGTTGTGAACATTATTCAAGACTAACTAAAGAATTGTGTCTACCACATACAAATCCAGATGTACGAACAATTCTTCTTTTCCCATAGTCTTTAGACCTTATGATTATTTACTTTGACAATTATAATATAAACTATAAATGCTATACGATTTGTTAAACCAGAAATCTCTTTATTAATATGAAAAAGATTGTTAATTACAACATTACACTCTTGCTATTGAGCATAATCCTAACAACTTCGACCTCACCTATGGTATATCAAAGATCACAATCTAACTTGAAGGAGTTGACAAGACACTCAGGATTAAGATCATCCACATATAGCCATCATTAGTTGATATATATGAATCTCATCGTTAAATGGATCTTAGTGAGAGATTCATATAAATCATGGCCTAGTCCTATATAATCACATCATACAAGGTGCCTCTATTCTAATATCTCTATATGAATGATCCAGGATAGGATCACCGTACACTACGAAATAGATTGTAGTTGTAGATTAACCACAAATAAAGTACCCAGCTTTATTTGCTATCTACGGACTCTTTAGATTGCTCATTTCAAACTAAATCCATCTATATATGACACTTATATACTAAGTTCGAAATTACATCCAGCAATCTTGGATGTTAAGTACATATGTTATATATAAATATATGAGACTATTTGATGAATAAACTAATTCCTTTATTTATGTTCAATTCACATTTACAAATTATAAGCTTTAGGGCAAAAACCCCAACAATCTCCCACTTGCACTAAAGCATGTGAGACATGGCTTGTAAACCTAGACCCTCTAGATGACCTGTAAACACTTTAGCCGTTAAGGTTTTCGTAAATGGATTAGCATGATTGTTTTGTGACGCAACCTTGGTAATTGTCACATCTCCTCTCTACACTATCTCTCTGATGAGATGATATTTCCTTTCTATATGCTTACCTCTCTTGTGGCTTCTTAATTCTTTGGAATTAGCCACAGCACCACTGTTATCACAATAAAGTGTGATAGACTTATTCAGATCTGGAACAATTTCCAGATCACTCAAGAACTTACAAAGCCAAACAGTCTCTTTAGCAGCTTCACAAGTGTCTACATATTTGGCTTCCATGGTGGAATCAGCAATACAAGATTACTTAACACTCCTCCACATAATGGCTTCACCACCAAGGTGAATACTGATCAAGACGTGGATTTCCTAGAATCCCTGTCCGACTGAAAATTAGAATCCATATATCCTAACGGGATCAAATCCTGTCCAGAATACACTAGCATAAGGTTTCTCATTCTCTGAAAATACTAAAGAATAGTCTTGACAACAATCCAATAATCCAATCCTGGGTTGGACTGGTATCTGTTGCCTACTCTCACTGCGAAGTAGATGTCCGATTTTGTGCATAACATAGTATACATGAGACTATGTACTGCTAACGCATAGGGAACACGTCTTATATCCTCAACATCTTGAGGTGTCTTAGGACACTGTTCCTTAGACAAGTGACCTCCATGCCTCGAAGGTAAATTACCTTTCTTGGAGTTCTGCATCGAAAATCGCACAACAATCTGGTCAATATACGATGCTTGAGACAATGCTTTAAGTTTGTTCTTACGATCCCTTATAAGTTGGATCCCTAGAACATAATTTACCTCTCATAAATCTTTTATTTGAAATTGGCTAGCCAGCCAACCCTTTACTTTTGGTAATACCTCCTACATCATTCCCATTAAGTAGGATATTATCTACGTAAAGAACTAAAAAAAAACTACCTTCTTGTTAGAATCATCCATTGCATTCTTAAATGTCAATGGATCATCCACACTATCAATAAAGACGACATCTTGTTCCTCACCTATACCCATATAGCATTCAGGTTGTCTTACAACCCCCCCCACTACGTCTAGGTGGTAGTGTATCTTGACTAGGAATCATCTGACTATCAGATGTCAATGGATCAACAACTCTTGTTGACTAAGCACCAGCCGTACCAGGCTCCATTTCATTTAATACAATATTGCTACGAGGTTTATGATCACTAATATAGTTATCCTCAAGAAACGTTGCATTTGTCGATACAAATACTTTGTTTTCTTCAGGACTATAGAAGTATCCACCTCTGGTCTCCTTGGAATATCTTACAAACAAGCAAACCACAGAAGTGTGGTCTGGCTTTCCACTTCTGTTCTCTAGCACATGTGCTGGACACCCCCATATGCGAAAATGTCGCAAGCTACCTTTACGACCATTCCACAACTCTAAGGGAGTCCTAGGAACAGATTTGGATGAGACTATATTCAAATTGTAAGCCACAGTTTGTAACGCACATCCCCAAAAGGAATTTGGTAATGATGAGAAACTAATCATAAATCTCACCATATCCATTAGGGTTCTATTTCTCTTTTCCACGACACCATTCTATTGAGGTGTACTAGGAGCTGTGAGTTGGGACACTATCCCATACTAGACCATGAAGTCTTCAAACTCTTGGTCAAGGTACTCACCTCCACGATTCGATCGTAGAGTCTTAATAGTCTTACCTAACTGATTCTCAACTTCAGCTCGAAATTCTTTGAACTTTTCAAATGTTTTGACTTTCGTTGCATTAGGTAGACGTATCTGTATCTTGAGTAGTCATCTATAAAGGTGACATAGTACTCATAACCACCCCTAGCTTTAACATTCATAAGCTCCAATGGGTCTTTAGCTCTAAGCCCTTTTTTAGTAAAAGGTCTCTTGGTCATCTTACCTTCCAGACAAGATTCACATACAGGTAAGGTGCCAATCTTTAACTCACTTAAAGATCTGCTTTTTATTAGTCTATTTATCCGGTCTAGGTTGATATGGCCAAGTCTTAGATGCCATAGATACGTTTTGTTTTCTGGAGATATCTTTTGTCGTTTTGTTTTAGGTTTTTCAAATTTAAACAATTCAGTGTTAAGCAGTGTAGTATGTATTAACGGCCTTAAAACATACAAGTTGTTTTCGTTTAATCCTGAACATATATTCAAACCATTCTTTGCAATAATAACAGACTCATTATTAAAAGAAACAGAATATAATTGTTCCAATAACTTGGAAACTGAAATCAAATTTTGAGTAAATCCAGGAATTAAAAATACATTATTCAAAATAATGAAACAACTTACATAATATAGTCTAACTACACCCACTGCTCGGGCTGACACGACATTCCTTGACCCAACATGTATAGAGAAGGATCCCTCCTCAAGCTGTGTCCAAGATTTAGCCAATTGCATAGAAGAACAAACATGGTTAGTGGCCCCCAAATCAACTGTCCAGAGTGAAGAATCATCTTCCACTATACATGATTCAAAAACAAGTAAATCACATTTACTTTTTGCCTTTTTCTTCTTGTTTTGGGCTTTCGTGGGTTTGGGCTTATCCTTAGCCTTCCCAGTAGACCTCTTCATTTTCTTTGATCCAGACTTATTGCTTGTTTGAATAGCAATTAGGCTAATCAATCACCCAGTCTTCATGGGAACGAACTTTATTTAACCTTGTACTACTCACCGACCTCATACCATTGCGAGTGTCATTAAGGACAATCACCTTTTTCTAGGTCGAGCCCGACTATTAAAGCCTCATATTCCGTTTTATTATTTATCACAGAAACTGCAGTGGATTGATTGTTCTAGATTTTATCCTCGTGGAGATTTAAGCATGAGTCTGAGTCCACTTCCTTTTATGTTGCTAAAAACGTCGATAGACAGAATCCAAGTTCTACTTGTAGGACTCTCTGTGAGAGCCATTAATTCCTATTCAGCCTGTAAGTTTTCGTTAAAGGTAAAATCTACAATGAAGTCAACGAATAACTGGGACTTCATCGGTGTTTGCAGTTGGAAGGTGATATCGTGCTTGCTAAGCTCGACTGCCCACTTCGTTAGTTGACCTAAAAGTTAAGGCTTATGCAATACATTTTTAAGTGGGAAAGAGGTTAGTACCTTAATTGGGTGGCATTGGAAATATGGCATCAACTTTTGTGCAGCTACGACAAGCGCTAGGGCCAAGCTTTTTAAGTTGGATATACCTGGTTTCGGCGTCGATTAGAGCCTTACTCACGTAGTATACTGGATGTTGTGAGCCTTCATCTTCCCTAACCAGCACGACACTCACTGTTGTGTCGAACACTGCCAAATATAGGTACAATGTTTCTTTGTCTTTAGCCTTCGATAATAGTGGGGGTGAAGCTAAATACTCTTTCAGATCTTGTAGAACTTTCTTGCAATATTCATTCCATTCAAAAACCTTATTTTTTTTTCTTTAAGTGTTGAAAAAGGGTTGGCATCATTTGGATGATACATTTTGGATGTCTTTGATATGTTTTGGTGATTCGATTCCTCTGATCGACCTGATCTAGTCGGGGTTGGCTTCAACTCCTCTTTCGATCATCAGATAACCTAAAACTTTGCTAGATGATACACCAAAGGAACATTTAGTGGGGTTAAGTTTCATACCGTATTTATCGAGTACGTTAAACGACTACTTCAGGTGATCTATGTGTTGTTGAATGACTAAGGATTTGACTAGCATATCGTCGATGTATACTTCTATTATCGACCCAAGCATTTTGGTAAACATCTTATTGACCAGTCGTTGGTATGTTCCACCTGCATTTTTCAAACCAAAAAGCATTCCTTTGTAACTGAAAATACCTTGTTCAGTGATGAAGTCAGTCTTTTCCTGGTCGTTGTGGTGCATTAGGATTTGGTTGTATCTTGAAAAGGTGTCCATAAAGTTAAGTAGCTCGGTTCCTTCTATGGCGTCGACCAACATGTCGATGTGAGAAAGGGGAAATGGGTCTTTGGGGCACACTTTGTTGAGGTTTGTGAATTAGATGAAGACATGCCATTTTCCATTCTTTTTCTTTACAACCATGCATTCGCTAGCTAGTTTGAGTATTTTACTCCCTGACTGACCCAATGTCGATCAATTTTTGCAATTCCACATTGATTATTTTGTTCCTTTTAAGCACGAACTACCTCATTTTCTACTTCACAGGTGGGTTGTCGGGGTCTACCTGCAAATGATGGACGATTACTTCTGGATCGATCCCCATCATGTTTGAGTGTGACTAGGCAAAATTGTCGCAACGTCTTTTTAGGAATTCGATTAGCTGACTTTGGATCTCTACAAGCAATATAGACCCAACTAGGACTTTATGCTCTAGCTGTTCTAGGTTGATCGACACTTCATCAAGGTCTTCAATTTTTGTCTCGTTTGGAGTCGACTCAATCGTAGGCTCCTATAATTGCTATAACTGTTATTTCTTCTTCTTCATGGCATTCTGGTAGCACTATCTAGTGGCTCTTTGTTTGCCTTTGATATCTCGTACTTCCTACTTGGTAAGGAACTTGATCATCTGGTGGTAGGTTGATGAGATTGCCTTAATTTCGTGTATCTAAGGTCTTCTTAAGATAACGTTGTATGGAGATTGGCAATCGAGCACTAGGAAGTTGAGATACAGGTTTACCCCTTCAGCATAGATTGGTAGTACAATCTCGCCTAATGTGCTCTTTGTTCATTGCTGAATCTAGTTGGAATTGTCGTTCGATGAATTATCTTAGATTGTTTGACCTGCATTTCTATGAACGCACTAGAAAACAAAATGTTATAGGAACTACCATTGTTGAATAATTTTTTTTTTGTTGAATAATTTTTTTTTGTTAAACAGTTTGCTATATGCAAGGAAATAAGTAAAGCATCATGGTGAGGAAAAAACAAATATGATTTGTCGATGGAATTGAATGTGATGGTTTCATCGATCTTTGACTTTTGTTCTTTGTCAGGCTAGATCTCCAAGTTCGACATATGTCGAGTGCATCTTTTTGCAACTGAATAGCTCACCCCGCTGACTTTTGATCCACCTGAAATAAAGTTAATAACTCTTTCCTATTGAGGCGACTCTAATGGGCTGTCGTCTAGACCATCTTGTTGCTTCTTGTCGTGTCGAGTGAGGGTTTCCTTTCCTTTATTAGTCAAGAATTCCAGCAAGTGTCCTTACTTCAAGAGTTTAGCCACCTCCAATTTAAGGGAGAAGCAATCTTTTGTTCGATGGTCGTGATCTCCGTGGAACTTGCATCGAAATCTAGCGTCACGATGTTTTAAGGGAGTGTTCATCTTTCTTGGCCATTTGACCATTTTGCCCATATCCTTTATGATTGATACAAGATCGACAAGTTCAATGCTAAGGTTATACTTTGGGATTTGGATATGCGATCAACCTATTCTCGATGGATTTTGTCCGTACGAATGCCTATTGTTGGGCTTGTTGTATTGGGGTTGATTGCTATGTCGATCCCTTATTGGATAAGGTTCAATTCTCTTATCATTCGACTTTGGATTGACATAATTATTTCGTCTATTAGAGAAATTATTGGCCTTTTCGACATAGTTAGCTTAATCTTCCTCCCATTTAATATGGGCCCATGTTTTTTCCAATACATCCTTCATTTTCCTGCAGGGTTATTTGGTAAGCTCCTTGTAGAGGTTGGAGTCGAACCTGAGTTTTTTCCTGAAGGCAGAGATTGCGGTCACCTGATTGCATTATGGAATTTACAATTTCTCCCTGTTGAAGAGTTCGACATATGTCCTTAAGTTTTCGCCACACCTCTGGGTTATCATGATCTCTGTGGAACTCACGTTGAAATCTAGCGTCTCGATGTTTTAAGGGAGTGTTCATCTTTCTTGGTCACTTGACCATTTTCCCCATATTCTTCGTGACTGCTACGAGATCGACAAGTTCAATGCTAAGGTTATACTCTAGGTTTGGGATCTGCGATCGACCTATTCTCTGTGGATTTTTTCTGTACGACTGCCTATCATTAGGCTCGTTGTATTGAGGTTGATTGCTATGACGATCCCTTGTTGGATAGGTTTTGACTCTCCTATCATTTGACCTTGGATCTACACAATCATTTCGTCTGTTGGAGTAATTATTGGCCTTTTTGTCATAGTTCACTTAATCTTCCTCTCATTAAATCTGAGCTCATGTTTTTGCCAATAGATCCTTTATTGTCCTGCAGGGGTATTCGGTGAGCTCCTTGTGGAGGTTGGAGTCGAACCTGAGTTTTTCCATGAAGGCGGAGATTGCCGCCACCTGATTGCGTTGTGGAATTTACACTTTCTCCCTATTGAAGCGTTCTACATATGTCCTTAGGTTTTCGCCACGCCTTTGGGTTATCGTGATCTTTGTGGAACTCTCATCAAAATCTAATGTTTCGATATTTTAGGGGAGCGTTCATCTTTTTTAGTCACTTGACCATTTTCCCTATATCCTTCATGATTGCTACGAGATCGACAAGTTTATTACTAAGGTTATACTCCGGGATTAGGATCTGTAATCGACCTGTTCTCGGTGGATTTTATCCGTACGACTACCTATCGTTGGGCTCATTGTATTGGGGTTGATTGCTACGTTGATCCCCTATTGGATAGGTTTCGACTCTCCTATCATTCAACCTTGGATCGACACAATCATGTCATTTGTTGGAGTAATTATTGGCTTTTTCGACATAGATAGCTTCATCTTCCTCCCATTTATTCTGGGCCTATGCTTTTGCTAACACATCCTTCGTTGTCCTACAAGGGTATTTGGTGAGCTCCTTGTAGAGGTCGGAGTCGAACCTGAGTTTTTTCTTGAAGGCGAAGATTGCGGTCGCCCAATTGCATTATGGAATTTACACTTTCTCTCTTTTGAAGCATTCGACATATGTCCATAGGTTTTCGCCATGCCTCTAGGTTACTGTATAAAGGTCGTCCACCTGTTTCTCGAGCTTTCGACTGCTAGTGAATTGCTCCACGAATGTATTTGTGAGCTATGCAAAAGAAGTAATAAAATTATTAGGCAAATTAGTATACCATTGTAGAGTGGGACCGTTGAGGTTGGATCCAAACAATTTGCACACGCATGCTTTTTTAAGGTCGCGTGGAATTCCTGTAGTGATCATTCACTGTTTATATTATGCTATATGGTCGTCCAGATATGTTGTGCCCTCGAATTGCTTCATAGTTAGAAAACTGAACTTCCTAGGCATCTCGATTAAGGCGATCACATTGACGAACGGAGAATCTACGAAGCTGTTTGCCATGCTTTTCCTTATAGGGGCTGAGGTTCCTGGAATCCTTTGTATGAGGGTCTCAATTTCTGCAAACCTACGAGAGAGTTCTGGGTTAGTAAAGATATTTAGACCTGAATTAGATTTTACCTGTTCTAGGGTCAATTGGAGAGACACGGGGCCCCTAAAAGCGTTCTCAGGTTGTAGATCGATAGTCAGGTTTGGTTCTTGCGACGTTTCTTGCTGGATCGGTAGATTGGGTGGATCTAATTTAACTTGAACTGTTTAGGTCGTGCCTTGATTCAGCCCTATGCTGGGGTTCACCTCTGGCCTTTGAGGATCCGTTAGCGTGACCGGAGCTGTCCTGTTTACATTTTGCTCGGTGTTGAGCACTAGGATTGGGGGTTTTGGTGTAACATTGTTGGGCACACCCTTGATAATTGCTCGCAACTCCGCATTACGGGTTTGAACTGTAACGTTTTCCGCTTTTAGCACCCGTATATTATCGGCATTTGAAGCCATTTGATCAATCAATGCGGCAATTTGCTCTTTGATAGTTGGTGCGTTTCCATCTTCTGACATCTTGGGAGAGTTGTTCACTTGATTCGATTGGTTCATTGTGAAGTTGCAATTGGCCCCATGTTGGGCGCCAAACTGTAAAAGGTGAATCTATAATTGCAGTGGGTCAGATCAGATTCGAGTTAGGCCCAAGCAACTTGATCTAACCTTGGTCGAATTGAACGTGTCGAACACTTTTTAACCTGCAAAAAAAAAAAAAAAAAAAAAAAAAGATGAAAGAAACAAATAGAAACGAAAAGAGAGCAAACAGGAACGAAAAAGACGAAAAAATAAAATGGTGGTGCCTGATTTAAGCCTTAGGTTTGCTTGGGCTGAGCATGAAAGTAAAGAAGAAACTAATAGATACTAGATAAATGTATTCCGGTGACCAGAGTTTGTATTTTTGTAGTGTTTAGGCACGCGAGAGCTTTAGTAAAGTAGTGAAAATCATAATCCTCTTCAACAAGAGTGAGGTTCTATTTATAACCTTCAAAGAGTTATTAGTCGTGGGTCGTTGAGAATCCAATCCTTGAAATCTTGGCCAGTTTTTTCGGGGTTGGATGATCCTTGACTCGTTAAAACAGCTTCTGTAGTTATGAGATAGTTGGTTGAGTTGAGAGTTGATCGAGTCAAACTAGGACTCAGCTGAGACTTTTCAAGTCAACTCGAATCGATTGGGCATAGACCCGTTCCAAAACGAAGTTGGTTGCAGATATGGGCATAAGGGCCATTTTTGGCTACTACACACGTAACATATTTGTGGCTAAAACAAAAATAAAAAATGAAATGGGCATCGAGCTCCTCAATAAGATGTTGATTTGGGTTTTTTTTTTTAATTACATAAATATTTGAGGTCAAATTGTAATTTCCTAATGTTATGCCATGTCTACCTTAGATTAAAAATGAGGGGTGGTTTTGACTTTTATGCCCTAACGTTAGTCAAAGGTTATTTTTAATAACGGTCAATGCTTTCTAAAGAAAGCTTATACAATTAAAAGAAAAATTGAATATTCTTACAATTTAACATGAACTCATGGGTGTTTGTGCAATTAATCCTTTTTTATTTATTATTATTATTTTAATTTGTTTCTCTTAATAGTTTATGGGGATAATCATATTTTAGTAACTTTAGTTTGATATATTCCAAAATTTAGTCCATTAGTCTGGAGTATTGTTTTTTTTAGTTCAAACATTCATTAACAATCCCTTTTCTAGTCCATACCGTCCAATGTTATTGAGGTTTTTTCAGAATTCCGTCAAGTCAACAAGGGTAAAAAGGTAAAACGAAGTCAGAGGTTCTAGAATGTTATTTAAATTAAAGAATAATAAATAAAAACAATTAAAATAAATAATAAATAAATAAAATTGATTTAATAACACCACCCACTCATCTTTCATCATTATCTTTCATCATTATCTTATACATATAAAACCTAACCAAGCCTAACCAAGAACACCATTATTATCATCAACCCCAAAACACAATCATCCACTATCATCACCAAACATTGAACCCAGTGAATTGACCATCACCCAACCACCAAACCACAACCCACAACATAGAAATTCCTTTCTTCAACCATCCATCAACAACACTAAACCTAAACCTAGAAATCACCATCACTATCAAACCTACACAAACCACCACCAGTGGCCAAATCAAACAAACACCGAATGTTGGTTGAATAAAACCACCACCAGCGGCTGAATCAAAACCACACCAAACGCAAATCAAATCAAACCTCCATCAGTGGCCAAATCAAACCCATTATTTCCCCTCTCTTCTTTCTCACTCATCGAATCTAAACTAGGACATAAACCTCTTCACTCTCTTCTTTCTTGATTTACACCCAAACCGATTGAACGAACAATGCTTAGTTTGGGTTTGGGACGCTCGATCTGCACTAGATCGTGGGTGTTTAGTGAACGATCCATACTTGAACATGGATCTTGTTCATCGGCCTCGTATGGACACGGGTTTGGAGTGAAACCCACTAACACATTGACCCGGGTATGACCCAAGTCTAGTGCGATTCAGTTTGCAAAGAGGTTTGATAGAGAGTGAGAGAGAGAGAGAGAGAGAGAGAGAGAGAGATGAATGATGTTTGACCGGTTTGGATTTTGGGTGTTAGTGGTGGTAGGTGTTTCATTAGTGCAGATTCACATGAGATAGAGAGAGAGAGAGAGAGAGAGAGAGAGAGAGAGAGAGAGAGTGTGTGTGTGTGTGTGTGTGTGTGTGTGTGTGTGTGTGTGTGTTTGGGTTTCAAGGTATTGTGTTTGTGTCTTAATTCTAGGTGTGTGTGTTTGGTGGTGTTGTTCTAGGTGATGGTGATGAACCAGTGTTGGTGAATGGTAATGAATTGGTGTGTGTTTGGTAACGGAGATGGTGATGGGTTTTGGTTTTGGTTTTTTATTTTTTATTTTTATTTTTATTTATTTATTTATTTTTGGTCTGTTTCTGGGTTTATGATTGAGAAAAAATTACACAATTATTTTCAGTTGTAATTTTTTTTAATTTTATTAATTCATTAATTTATGTTTTAATAAATCATGTTAATTGTAATTTTTTTTTTCAGATTCTCTTTGAAAGAAAAATATATGGAAATGTTTGAGATTGAATGGGTTTGGATGATTTTCTAGGTTTGTTTGATTTTCTTTTTTATTTTAAATTTTTGCTAATTTTAAAATTTTTAAATAATTAGTATAAGAGTAAAATTGGAGGGCATTAGGGTCTTTTAATAGGTATCAACATTACTCAAGGGAAGTAGGGTCATTGTTCCCTCTGCGGCTCTACCCATGTTAGAATGTGTACTTTTAACGAAAAACGTGACAAAAGGATTAAAAATGATAAATTTTCAAACTAGTGGACTAAATTCTGAAATATATCAAAGAGGGACTAAAATAGGATTATCCATAGTTTATAGTTTTTTTAATTATGAGCATTTTTGTCTTTTACTATTTTCACTTAACGGTCAACTGACTGTAATATTTATTTATATTTTTTTAAGGAAAGTGAAATAGACAAGTTTAAAAAATAAAAATAAAGAAATAAAGAAATAGACAAGAAGGGGTTAGATTCTTCAAGTCAACAAAACAGGGTAACTGTTTCCCACCAAACCACTTGTAAACTTGTCTACAATTCCAACTCTATTTTTTGAAGTAATAAATTAACTACTTTCTCACTCTACACACTCTCTCTCTAGCAGTCATGTTTAACGGAAACTCACCGGATTCCGGCACCTCCAGCCAGGACTTGATGGGTTTGTTCAAGGGTTTGGGCCGTGAAGACATATTGGAAGTTCTCTCTCAAGGGGTTTGCCTGCACTGCCAACCACTTTTGGAGACCCGAATTCTCAATCTTGTCAATAGTAAGACACATTCACCAACCTTTTCTTCTTGTTCTCTACTTGTAGTGACAGTGTTTATTTTTATTTTTATTTGTCTTAGTAAGATTTGATTTGTAAGTGAACATTTTTTCTTATTTGTTTTGTACTTCATTCGTTATGTTGTAGAGAATTTAAATGAAGCATCTTTGTTTAATTTTGTTATTTGTTTGTGTTACTAGAGGAAACCGGGGTTCAATTTCCTTTTTTTTTTTTTCGTTTGGTTTTGCTGCAGAGAAATTGAATGATTCATCTTTGTCGAACGATAACATTGAATCTATGAATAAAACACCCCGCTTGCAAGAGACTATGTTGCCTACTTCTTTACAAACCCAAGAAGCCCTTCACTCAGTAAGGCGAAAATGTTATGCTTCGCCGGCTTCAGTGAGTGGCAGACAACATCCCGATTCTGAAATTCTGCTGAATGATGGGCTCAGTGGGGGATCGTCCGAGGGTGATGGTGGGCTGTCCGAGGAGCAGAAGGAGCGGATTAGGTTTTCACAAGTTGTTAGGGACAAGGACTTTGTGCATGTTGAGAGGATTGATGGTAGAGCGAAGAATGTGATTCAAGGGCTTGAGCTTCACACTAAGGTTTTTAATGCTGAGGAGCAGAAGAGGATCGTTGAATATGTTTACAATCTGCAGCATAAGGGCCGAAAGGGGCAGCTTAGAGGTATGCACAAAAGCTTCCCCATAGCTGTTCTGATAGTTTCGTCTATTTGTGTTTTCTGTTACTGTTAATGCTTCTGCTGAGCTTTGCTTTCATTGTTCTTCAATGTTCAGGTTTATATGAATGCAAGTATTCAAATGCACATTAACATCTTCTGTATATAATTTGCGTAATATATAAATAAGAAATTTGAAAGTGCCTTTTGTGTAAAGATTTCTCAAAAGAAACGATTTGAAGTGAAGAAGTCTTGTCAGTTGTAAGGTTTATAAAATCGATAATCAATTTTCAGAAATCACAATGTCATGAAATGAACTGTATTGAGACAAGAAATTGTATAGTAAAGACATGTCTTGAGTATTACAAAGCTCAGTATTTTTTAAGGGAATTATATAAAAGTAAGCCTGTTGATAGAATGTGAACCACTTGAGTGGAATAGAAGAATTTGAAAGCCATGTTATCGTACCAGTTGGCTGAAAATGTTGATAGAGTTTGATATAGTAAGAACAGAAAATTTAGCAACAAAATTTAATTTTTGCAGTGGATTTAGATCGATAAAACAAATATATTTTGTGTGTTTGCTGAACATGCATCTAAGTGGACTAGCATGTGTACCACAATTAGTCAGGAAGAATATTGGAGATACAGTTTTATAGTTGTTATTATATAGACAAAAGTTTAAGATTGATTTTTAGGTTCCTTTTTCTCATGCATTTGAAATTTCAGGTGTGTATACAATTGGAAGTAGAAAATCAGCTTTTTTGTACTAATCTTTTTCATTTGAATTACTTGCAGAACGTACATATTCAGAACCTAGGAAATGGATGCGTGGTAAAGGACGTGTCACAATACAGTGTGGCTGCAGTTACAATTATGCCACGGTAAGTTATCAACTTTCTTTCCATTTCTGTCTATTTGTAAACTCTGTATGAACTATGAAGATAAACTTTTTAGTTGACGATATATATTTGTAACTTTGCAGGACAAAAATGGGAACCCGCCTGGCATTATAAGAGATGAAGATGTTGATCCACTTCCCCCCTTGTTCAAGCTAATGATCAAGAGGCTGGTCAGGTGGCACGTTTTGCAGCCAACATGCATTCCTAACAGCTGCATTGTGAATATATATGATGAAGGGGATTGCATTCCGCCTCACATTGATCACCATGACTTCCTTCGACCTTTTTGCACTGTGTCATTCTTGACTGAGTGCAATATTCTCTTTGGTTCAAATTTGAAGGTTCTAAGTCCGGGAGAGTTCTCTGGGCCTGTCTCTATACCTTTGCCAGTCGGGTATGCTTTCTGAATCTTTACCCTATTGTTGATTATCAGTCATTTCTCTCGACAAATTAGTGTTTGCATGATTAGATTTTTCCTCTCCTGTAAATAGAATCATTTGTGCCGTTTGTTACTGTGAAGTCTTTATTCATGAAATGTCCGGACTAAATTTGTTTCAGTAAACAGTTTATGTTTTGACCACTTAAGTGACATTGGTTGTAAAATCAGCAATTGTTCCTTTGATTGCATTTTTTATAGTAATTGCAGAGCTATTAGACACTGTATTTGAGTGGTTTGTTTTTTTGAAGTTGATTATCGGTCAGCATATTTTGGATCTTATTTCATACCCGGCTTCTATTGTAATGTAGTGAAGACTCCAGAACTTAGGAGAGGTAAGCTGCTTAGTATTACTGTTACTTGTTAATCATGAAAAAGGAGATGAGATTATATGTTTGCAGTACTGATTTTATCATGTTAAAGATCATTTAAGTCATTATGATAGTCATTTTTAGGTGATGCTGCAGAAGTACACATATTCTGCACACCTGCATGGCTGCATACCTACATGTGAATCTGAAAATGTTTGTTGAAAAAGAAACATTGTGTTATGACGAGAGACAATATAATGAATTGTCCATTTGGATTATCTTATATAATGCCATTGCAAATCTATGCTTCTAATAAGTTGCGATTTATACTTTTCAGATCTGTGCTTATTCTAAATGGTAACGGAGCTGACATTGCTAAGCACTGTGTTCCAGCAGTCCCGGCAAAAAGGTGCGCAAACTATCAAATATTTACATTTTTTGTGTTTCCACTTTCCACACTCAGTCTGTCAATATATTTTATTACTTTGGTTGTTGCAGGATTTCCATTACTTTCAGGAAAATGGACGATAGCAAATTACCATACGAGTTTTCACCAGATCCTGAACTGATGGGAATTAAGCCTATGGTTTATTCTCCCTTGAACAAATCCCAGATCCAACAAAATGGGCATCTTGGCTATTCTCCTTGTGCAAACTCATCATTCCAACAAAATGGAACTTTGAAGAAAAGTAACGGCAATTCATTTACGGTAGACAATGATGATTTTCCTCCGCTGGGTAGCAACCACGGCAGGTTCAGCAGAAGAGAATCAAAGCAATAATGGGTAGCATGCATGAGCTCAATTTCTCTTGTTTGTTATTTTTATCATTCCTTGGATTTTGTAATTTACATGGCAGATGAAACAATTAGGATCCTCCTATTGTTTTATCTGAGAAATGCTCTGACACATATATGTACACTATAATTTCAATTTCAATTCAATGTGTCAATTTATCTCTTTTTACTTGCAGATTCACGATTTAAGCAACTTGCGCCTAAATGTGCCTAATGACAAATGATCATCTGTTGTTTGAGAATTGGAGGTCTGTCATTAAGGTTCCACAAGTTTGTTAATAACAATCCTCTCTTAGTTACTAGAAAAGCTGACTCACTAAAGTTTGTTAGGAAAATGCTGACTCAACATATTCTGTTAGGTTTTCATTTCTAGTCAGGTCCGGTCTTAAAAATAACAAAAGAGAAAGAGAGTTACATGTGATTGCATATAATATATATATATATATATATACAGTCCCGATCTAGTCAATGTATCTTGATATAATTTTATCAAGATATTGAATGTGAGTCACTAGTTCTGACAAGTATGTAAAACTAGTGGCTCACATTCAATATCCTTACGAAATTATATCAGATGTACTGACTTGAAAATTTCTGATATATATACATATATATATATAATGATATCACATACGAGCTACATGTGATCATATCAAATGTCAAAACAAAACTACATTTTAACGTGATCATACATGAGTTGATGTGATTATGCTATAAAAAATACGTGATCACAATGGGTGCACTAAAAGGGACATATATTTTGAAATCTCATGGGAGAGAGAGATAAATGTGACTGAAGAAAATAAAATGAAAAGAATTTTAGGGCCATTGCATATCTAGCATTTCCTAACATTCACTTTTAGGAAATAGCCCATTGGCTCAGAAATTGCATATCTAGCCTTTCCTGATGTTTAGTTTCTAGGAAATAGCTTTTGTAAGACAATAATGCCCTTCACAATTAAACCCTACAAAATGACTAAATTACCTTTTAGCAATGTGTAAGAACGAAACTGCCCTTCTCTTCTTCTCCTTCAATTGAATGAAGAAAGCCAAAACATTTAGAGTCATCTTCTCCATCGTTCTTCTCCAACAACAAATCCATCAATGAGTCACTCGTTCTTCCCATTTCAAATCTCATCGTCCTCACTGTCGACCGGAATCCATTGCTGTTCAAATCCCATCGTCCTCTCCACTGGAATCTTGGTCCTGACTGTATTTATGTCGACAACTGGAATCTTGACATTGCCGCCATCTCCTTCAATCGAGCTTCACTGTCAAGTTTGAAATAGAGCATACAAAGTCAATGTAAGTCTTGAAATGACACTAAAGTTTTAAATGCCATCGTCTCCTCTTGTTCTTTTATTGTTGTTTAAGTTTGAAACGTTTTGGATATAATGATGGATTGAGGGTTTTGGATTTGTTGACCATGAATTGGGGTTTGTGTATGTAGTAGTTTTAGGTGTAGTTAATGTGTTTGATAAAATGCCACATCAAGCTTTTAAGAGGTAGTATTGTTGTAGTTATGGTGTATGTAGTATTGTTGGGTGAAAACACATCATACTCATTATCACATGAATAAATGGAAATGCAACTAAAGCCATTCAACATTTCAACAACATTGCTGGTTTGTTTGCACATTTATAGTGTTGTATGGTTTGGTGAGGAAAAGGTTTATGGAATTTATATTTGTTTTTGTGAGGGTTTATGGTATATGTATATTAGTTTGTGTTAAACATTGCTGAACCAACCTTAATAAGTTTATGTATCATTTATGTTTATTGGAAATGTTATTTTGTATGTGTTTTTGTGATGGTTTATGGTGTATGTATATTTGATTGTGTTGATCGCTTTTGAACCAAAACAGGTTTCAGGATTAAGGTGTTGGTTGTGTTGGTTAGTTGAACCAAAACTTTCGTTGTTATTGATTTTGTTATTGGCTGCTGTTATTGATTTTGAAAACAGAAGATGAGCTAAGCCCGAGAGGAATGTTGTAGGCTTGGGACACATACCTAGGCCTAAAAGAATTGTTCCTAGGCACTCACCTAAACTGAATTACAGTAATTATTATAATATTGTTATTGACTGAAATGTTTATTTATTTTTTTCAGGTCTAAAGATACCATATTTTAGCTGTTAGTTTAGTGTGGTGAACATTGGAAGGGTAACCGGTTAACCGGCCTTATTTTGTTTTCAGTATGTCTAACAAAAAAGACAACGGAGCGTACGATGAATTAGTGGAAACGATATACTATCGGACAGGGGTTAGTAGAGACAAAGTTGAATTGAAGCTAACTTCGCACGTGAAAATGGAGGTTGATACAGTTACATTGTATGCTATGAGTGACGATGATGTAGAGTTTGTGATTATTCATAAGGAAAAAGGTTGGGCCGCAATTGATGTTGAATTTGTCAACAAACATGAATTTCTACCTCCGTAAATCCAATCCAATCCAATCAGCACGTACGGTCTCTCTTGTTAAACCTACCGATAATCCACGGTCTTCGGCGAGTACTCCAAACTATAAATCAGTTAGTGACAACAATAATTCACTTGCATCACAGGTTTCACCCGAATTTACATCAGTAGGCAATGACCAGACGACACCAACATTTACTACCAAGCATGCAGTTGTGGATAATTTTGATAACATTGATACTTCTGGAAGGTCTAATAGTTATAAAAACAATGAAACAGAAGATAAGAGTAGTGGTGATGATGATGGTGGGCTAGCGGCAATAGTTCTTGGAACAGAAGAACAAGGGGTGAGTGGAACACCCAGCAGTTCTTCACCTTCTATGAACACACGGTAGATAGTATCAGGGTCAGAGCTTTACTCAATTAAAGCCGTTCGATCAGTAGATTTGTTTGAAAATTCAGTTGACCAAGATCCATTATACAAAGGACAAATGTTCAAGGAAAAGTCTACATTGAAGCAAGCTGTAGGGTCGTATGCATTTGCAGAGAGGTTTGAGTACACGGTTTCACAATATTCTAATACATGATTCACTGCCAAATGTACACAGAGAAGTTATGGATAGGTTCTTCGAGCATGGAAGTTGAATATGGGGATTTATTGGCATGTGAAGGCGTTCATTAATGAGCACATATGTGAGAGAAATGACAACTACAACGTTGAATTTAAATGTGTAAGTGTCGCTGTGGTAGGGGATTTGTTTGCAAGAAAATATCGTGATCCCGAGCGCATAACTCGTCCTAAAGATATAGTTTCTGAGATGAGAGAGCAGCATGACATACATCTCTCGTACAACAAAGCCTACAGGTCAAAGGAGCACGATTTGAATCGGGTATTCGATGATTCGTAGGAATCCTTTCAGAGGTTGCTATCTTATTTTTATGTTTTGGAACAATCGAACCCCGAGATTGTGACAAAGATCAAGACCGACTCGAAAAACCTGTTTAAATATGGATTCATGGCAATTGGAGCCTCTATAAAGGGGTTCAATTATATTATTAGGCAGGTTATCTACATCGATGCTACCCACTTGAAGGCTAGGACTATGGGTGTTTTGTTTGTTACAGTGTGCAAAGACGGAAACGAGATGATATACCCTTTGACATTTGGGTTTGCAAACTCTGAATGTACAAAGTCGTGGACTTAGTTTTTGAAGACACTCTGTAAAGTGATCTAATATCTGGACGGTGTGATGTTAGTTTTGGATCGGCACAATGGTACATTTAATGGAATGGAAGCCATATTCCCAGATGCAACACATGGCGTTTATGCATACCACTTAGCACAAAATTTTAAAAGTTTTTGCAAGCAAAGGGATGATGTGATTTGGCTTTACTACCATGCTACGTATGCATACCATATCGAGGAGTTTGACTGTGCAATGGCAGAGTTGAAAGAAACCTATTGTAAGGTATACGATGAGCTCTTAGGCGCTGGGGTAGAGAAGTTTTAATGTGTACATAGCCCTAGAAAGAGGTACTTTTTGATGACCACCAACATTGCTGAGTCAATGAATTCTTTTCTACTTGCGGTCCAAAAATTGCTTATCACAGCAATGGCGGAATGTATCAGAGATTTGTTGCAAATGTGGTTCCATGATCGTCGGACAAATGCACGTGAAATGTCTACATACTTGACAATGTTTGCAGACGAACATATCAAAGATAGGATAGAAACAGCGTCTCGGTCTGCGATTCACTACAATAAATTTAAGGTGGATGACATTTGGATTCCTATAAACATTGACTTTGATGAACGTTCTTACTCATACCGTCAATGGGATTTAGATGAGTTGTCGTGTTCTCATGTAATGGCGGTTGCTGGGTATGCTTCCCGGTCTTTTAACTCTATACATTTATCTGTTGTGGTTTATTTTACAAACTTTAATTTGTGTTTGTTTATGTGTTTTGGCCTAGGTTCAAAGGTATGTCAATCAACACACTGCTTCTGACCTATACACAATAGGATTTCTTAAACACGCTTATGAAATGGGTGTTAACCTTGTTCCGGATCCTGAATTTTGGGACATTCCTCATGCAATATAGAACCGTATTGTATTGCCATGGAAGAAAAAGAATCTGCCGGGAAGACCAAAGAAGTTGAGGATACCGTCTGATGGGGAGAAAATAAAGTTACATTCTTGTTTAAAATGTGAAAAAAAAAAAAGGACACAAGAAAACAACTTGCTCGGAACCATCATCTAACACATGCAAACTACCTAAAAAAGCTCGATCATGTAGCATTTGTAAAAAAGAAGGACACAACAGACTGAAGTGCCCAGACAAGCCACCTCTTGATTGAAACAGATGAAGAGAATGCCGCTGGATAACCTTTGTTGAACTCTAGTGAATAATGTTCTAGGTTTGTTTGCACATTTATGGTGTTGTATGGTTTGGTAGGGAAAAGGTTTAGGCTGACACCTAGGCTATGATCTGGAGTTGTGGGCCTAAAGTCATCTAAGTGTCTTGGCTGTAAACTGCAGCTGTGAACATTTGATCTTGTTTTAGGGAATTTGTAAACCTATTTTTATGAAATTTTATGGTGTATGTATATACTTGTGTTAAACACTGCTGAACCAACCTTAACAGGTTTATGTATCATTTGTGTTCATTGGAAATGTTATTTTGTATGTCTTTTTGTGATGATTTATGGTGTATGTATATTTTTTTGTGTTAATGGCTACTGAACCAAAACAGGTTTAGGATTATTGGCTGCTGATATAGATTTTGTTATTGGCTGGGGCTGCTATTATTGATCTTGAAAACAAAAGATGAGTTAAGCCTGAGAGGAATGTTGTAGACCTAGGAACCATACCTAGGCCTAAAATAATTGTTCTTAGGCCTATAAAATCTTTCCTAGTCTCAAGTGTTTTTGGTCGCCACGTCATCAGTATTGAGGCTGATAAGAAGGAACTAAGCCCAAGATGTTAAAGGCCTAGAAATCGGTACTTTAAGCTTAAGAACAACTCATAGACCCATGGTGGATTTAATTTTGATTTAAA
The DNA here is from genome assembly GCA_035582765.1 of Acer negundo. Lineage (NCBI taxonomy): Eukaryota > Viridiplantae > Streptophyta > Magnoliopsida > Sapindales > Sapindaceae > Acer > Acer negundo. Next base: position 25,981,037 of record CM069237.1, on the reverse strand, counting down.
TATTTTTTTTTGTCGCCACGTCATCAGTATTGAGGTTGATAAGAAGGAACTAAGCCCATGTTAAAGGCCTAGAAATCGGTACTTTAAGCCTAGGAACAACTCCTAGGCCCATCATGGATTTAATTTCGATTTAAATATATTTTTTTGATTTTTTTTTCCGATTGCACGAGATGTTTTTAAAAAGTGGTGTGCACTTATCAGACTCGATTTCAGAAATGTAAATCTAATACAGGAGATCGATTCAAGCAATGAAAACAACTTACAAGTTTGTGAAAGAACTCTTAGGCACTTAGGGGTTCATATTTGAAAGGATTGTTTGCTATCTCTAGTGTAATGGGTAGTGACATACTTGTTCGACCATTCGATGATCTCAAAACTTCAAGTACAAATTTCCATTGATACCCCTTCATCGTTAGACGATGCCGATCGTTGAGATTATTGCGGGGCGCTATAATTTCGTCTACGAAGGAAAACTGTGAGGCCTGGGAACCATACTTAGGCCTAAAATAATTGTTCCTAGGCCTATAAAATCTTTCCTAGGCCTAGGTTTTTTTCGTCGCCACGTCATCAGTATTAAGGCTGATAAGAAGGAACTAAGCCGACGATGTTAAAGGCCTAGGAATCGGTACTTTAAGCTTAGGAACAACTCCTAGGCCCATGGTGGATTTAATTTCGATTTAAGTATAATTTTTTGAAATATTTTTTTTCCGATTGCACAGGATGTTTTTAAAAAGCAGTGTGCACCTATCGAACGGGATTTTAGAAATGTAAATCTAATACGGAAGATTGATTTAAGCAACTAGAACAACTTACAAGTTTGTGAAAGAACTCTTAGGTACTTAGGGGTTCATATTTGAAAGGGTTGTTTGCTATCTCTAGTGTAATGGGTAGCAATGTACTTGTTCGATCGTTCGATGATCTCGAAACTTCACTTACAGATTTCCATTGATACCCCTTCATCATTGGACGGTGCCGATCGTTGAGATTATGACGGGGCCCCTATAATTTCTTCTACGAAGGAAAACTGTAAGGCTTGTGAACTATACCTAGGCCTAAAATAATTGTTCCTATGCTCAGGTGTTTTTCGTTGCCACATCATCATTTGCTCGCCACATCATCAATTGGTAGTAGATTACAGATGGATCCCACTAAATCTTTTTCTTCTTATATAGCCTGGATCCCACTAGCACTAATTCTTCATCTTCTTCCTTAGTCAAACACGCAAACCCATCTTCTTTTTCACGTTTGCTATCTTCTTCTTATTTGCTTCTTCATCTTTTTCCCTTTTTTCTTTGTATACCAGTTGAAAGCAAACTTGTTTGCTTCTCCCATACCCCAACTCTTCCTCACGTCCACTGAGAGGGTTTTGCTTGATTTGTGTACAAATTCTCTGATCTAACATCTCCTTCTCCCATAATCCTTGAAGTACTTTTTTTTTTTCGATTTACAGATATCTGTAAAGTGTGAGAACACCAATGGGGAAGAATTCTGTTTATGTGGTTTTCAAAGGAAGGAAAACTGGTGTGTTTAGTTCTTGGCTTGAATGTCATTAACATGTAGATGACTTTATAGAAGCATCTTACAAGAAGTTTAACTCAACCGATGAAGCATATAAAGCGATAAGTAGCCGTTCCGAACATTTAAGCCATTCTTGGCCTGAATCTTCTGTCAATGTCAATGTTGTAAAGAAGGTATCTGAGAAGAGTGAAAGCACTGGTGTCATGTTGTTTTTATTTCTATTCGTGTTTATTTTGGGAGTTATAGTAGGCAAGATTGTTTGAAAGATCTGTTGTTTATGTTTATTTTGGGTGTTATTTATCTTATTTTGGTTGTATATGGATCTTGATATGTTCTACCCGTATTTAAGAGTAATGAAGGAATATATTGACAGCATGTGAAATGTGTACAACATATGGAAACAAAACTAATTACTTCCATTAAGTTAGACGGACGGTACAACATGTGAAAAAAAAAACATAATAATGAGATGTGTTTTTCTATAGAAGGTAGATTCAGTGTGTTTTTGTTCAGGCTGATGGTGGAATGTTGAAGTCCATCAACTTTTTCTACATTTGTTCAACAAGTTGGTAGTGTCCATTGAGTTCGTTGTCCCTTGCTTCAATCTGAACACTTAAGTTGATAATTTCAGCTTCTAGATTATGAAATTTTCCTATCAAAATAGTATAATCAATACTTAGCCGTTTTGCATTTTCACGCTCCTTGATGACGGTCTCCTCATCGATTGCTATTCGTTCATGCATACATTCAAAAATGGCATTTATCCTATTACTACTCCTACCATTTCCTTCCATTTCCACTTGTACAAATGAAGTGATGAAACAAATCACAACTAAGCAAGATTGAAGACTTTTGTGAGGAAAATATATAACTGAGATTGGCTTTTTGTAGTGGAACAAGATGACCCATACTAGGGAAAACTAAAAAGTCACCTTTACTAATGAACATTGAAGAATGAACTATTGTAACCTTTACATTTGAAATGAACCATTGTACCTTAAATGAACATTTATTTTGTTATTGTAAACTAAACGGTGGGTACATTAACTACTGCAACTTCAATTAAAGAGACATAATTGTACAACTCTTTTTGAAAATGAAAAGCCACCAATTTATTGCGTGCATGGGAACAATTCTCCTATGGTGGAACAATTCTCCTAGCATAGGAGAATTGTTCCAAGGCCTAGGAGAATTGTTCCCAGGCCTAAGAGTTTTATATGCTATGTTTTCCTGATATTTGTATATATATATTTATATATATATGCATCTAAGGCCTAGGAGAATTGTTCAAATAATAAAAAGGAGAATTGTTCCTAGGCTTAGGAGAATTGTTTCAAGGCCTAGGAGAATTGTTCCTATGCCTAAGAGTTTTATATGCTATGTTTTCCTCATATTTGTGTGTATATATATATGCATCTAAGGCCTAGGAGAATTGTTCAAATAGAGTTGTTCCTAGACCTAGGAGTTTTATATGCTATGTTTTTATGATATTTGTATATATATATATATATATATATATGCATCTAAGGCCTATGAGAATTGTTCTAATAACATAGAGGAGAATTGTTCCAAGGCCTAGGAGAAGAGTTCCCAGGACTAGGAGTTTTATATGCTATGTTTTCCTGATATTTGTATATATATATATATATATATATATGCATTTAAGGCCTAGAAGAATTGTTCCAAGACTTAGGAGAATTTTTCTTAGGCCTAGGAGTTTTATATGCTATGTTTTCCTGATATTTGTATATATATATATATATATATATATGAATCTAAAGCCTAGGAGAATTGTTCAAATAACAACTAGGAGAATTGTTCCAAGGCCTAAGAGAATTGTTCCAAGACCTAGAAGAATTGTTCCCAGGCTTAGGAGTTTTATATGCTATGTTCTCTTGATATTTGTATATATATATATATGTTAACTGCCAAAATCGACGAAGGACCAAAGAAGAATTTTCCACCCAAATACAAGGAAGAGACACAAGCCAAAATACCACCTAGCTACTTCTAGAAAGAAGAATGCTAAAATCAAATCTGGATACCTACCCTACCCCCCAGTTCAAGCCAATAAGCTTAGCAATCTTGATAACCCCTAAGTAGCCTAACACGGAGTTCTACTTAGAATCCTGTCACAAAGCTCGACAAAGTACCCCGCTACTGCACCAGATAGGTATCTCGCTACTAAGATCAACAGGGTACCCTGCCATTACATCAGTAAGGTACCTCCCTGCCACATCAGACAGACATTTATATACTACATCCGCTAAGTACCCCGCTTATACATTCAGCTAGGTACCCCGTTGCAAGAACAGCCGACATCAAGATACCTCGTCGACCAAACACCTAAACAAGGAAAGCATAAAACTAGCAAGAGGCGGGGTACATAAGAATCCAGATGAACCTAAATACCTCTAGGGATCCTCTCGCCAGATAACCATAAAAAATGCTTATAGAATCTCAAATCCATATGTCCAGGTGGACAAATCTTGAAGCTCCAAAGTAAGAGGGCTGAAACGCAGTTGTACAAAGTCTCGATAAGAAAGTAGACTCCTTCCCGTCGTTTAAGAATTTCCTTTGAATAATGAGTCCATTTTTACTAGAATCTTCTCCAAAAGGAATCACTTGATTCGGATAATTAAAGCTCCTACAGAATTATCTCCTAGAAGGAAAGAAAGTCTTGGGATCGCCAAAACCCTAGACCGAAATTGTAGGAGTGCATGGCAAGCAACAAACCTATATATACGACACTATATTCATTAGGAAAGGGAATCGAAAATTTGCCTCCCCAAACCCTACGCTTGCATTCAGTTCTACTAATTGACAGGCACGAGCATGCCATCTCCATCTCCTAACAGAAACCTTGAATACCGCTACATATTGCCATAACCCTAATTTCATTAGTTGTATACATGTTTTCATCAATAAAATCACACCTTTTATGTTTTCTTGTATGAGTTTTAGTGTGGTTTGATAGAAATCTTATTGGTATTGAACTATGTGATACCCCTCCGACCAGTATCTATCTAGATCTTGGTCCTTAAAGTTGTTATTTAGAGATTCACCCCAATGATAATTTTCCATTAACACGTTTGGCACTGTCTGTGGGAACTATCTTCCCAACATTTACAAAGAAGCTGTCCTAGTTCTAACCGTCGAAGCAAAAAGATGAGACTTCGATCCTCTTAGGCTCATCTAGCTCCATCGGGACCCTTGTCACTCGCTTCCACCAAAAGAGCTCAAAGACGGGGTAGAGGATCCATGAATGACAACCCGACACTAATACCTCCTCTTGTCACAGTTGTAGGTCCCCTGGCTTGAGATCCGAGTGGCAGGAGATCAATTGGGATATTTTAGAGCAACTACCTGCTGCTTACGTAGAAGCCATCCGACTTAGAATGAAAGCTCAAGGAATCCCCTTTGAAGCAGCCGGGATCGTAAGAGACATTGGCCCAAGTATCCGGGTACCAGTGTTTGACCGACTAGGTCCATCTCCACCAACCCCGGTCCATCAAGTTAATCTCAAACCCCGACTGGTGAAATTCACGATTGAGATTCCATCTAGGAGAGTCTAACCCCTAGCAAGGCCAATGGGAGAGAAGAAAGATCTACAACTAGACTTAGAAGGAAGCACTAGATCTTAAAAAAGCCCCAGAAGCAGGCACTAGAAAGCTAAGCGGAAGGAAATGGTTATTGATTTAGAGACCTTGGATGAAGAAGGTTCAGTGGCTCGATTCGGAAACCCTAAATCTCAGTGCCTAGAAGATTAGATGGCTAAAATGGCTAAGGAGCTAGAGGAATTTAAGAAGGGAAAACATCAGGGAATCTAGAAGAACCCCTTGGGTGAGATGAATGCTCTATTTTCCAAAAGGATCAGGAAGGCAGGGCTACCCCTCAAATTCTGGATGACCTCCGAAAAGTATTCCGAAACAGAGGATCCCATCAATCACCAGGAAAGCTTTGTCCACCAGATGGAAGTCCATAATGCAACCCGGTCAGCCATGTGTAAGATGTTCCCTTCGACCTTGACTGACTGTGCCAAAACATGGTTTAGGAAATTGTCACCAGGTAGTTTTGATTCTTTTTCTAAACTTACCACAACTTTCTGTGTACAGTTTTAGGGAATCAAGCCTCGTCCCAAGGACCCTATCTTGCTTCAGTATGAGATCCAGGAGCGGGGTGAAACCTTGAGGTCTTATGCGGAGAAATTCCATAAGAAATTGATCCAGATAGGAGTATTCGATGAAAAAGAAACCTTGGTCAATTTTCGAAGAAACTTGTGGACGGGCAGACTATTTCGCTCGCTAAGCATCCACCAAAAACTTACCAAAAAGCCTACAATCGAGCTTTAGAACAAGTAGACATAGAAGAGCAACTCCGGATCAAGGTTGAACATGATGAAGCCCGGTTGGTCTCGTGTTCTAAGAAGGAGGCTCCAAATCCTGTACCAGTCAAGAGGTTATAGAATCAGCCCCTAAACAGATCAACCTACAGGCCGCCTCATTTCCCCTCGTACCAGGAAAGGTACCCGGCTAGAAAATCCCCTCTCAGGAGGTCACCCCCTAGAGCGGTCCTTGTGAAAGAAATTGCACGGGTAGCAAGTGAGAAAGATGGATATAATCACTACACCCCTATCAATGCTTCAAGAGAAACCATCTACCTTACCATCTGGGACAAAGGCCTACTTAGGAAGTCAGGTCCTATGAAAGTCCCAGCTGATAGGAGGAACCAGTACAAGTATCGCGATTTCCATGAGGATGTTGGACACAACACTTCATAATGCTATAACCTCCGTAATCAGATCGAAGAATTGATAAGAGGAGGCCTGCTGACAGAATTTCTACAGCAGGTACGAGATAGCATCAAGGAAAGGAAACAGGTACAAAGCGAGATGCGGGAGGCGGTAGAAAGAATGAGGGATGGAGAGAAGGATCTGATGCAGTAGATCCAGGTGATTCATACCATTAGTGGAGGCCCTACCTTGGCTGGAACTTCCAACAATTCAAGAAAGAATCACGCAAGAAAAATCCCAGGCTCAAAACAGGTTATGAGATTTTCAAAGTCAACAATGGATCCCGAGATCCATCCCGCTCTACCAAGATTATCTTCACAAATGATGATGTCTACAATACAGTCCAACCATATGACGGTCCCATGGTAATCTCGATATAGATTGCCAACTGCCGGGTTCACCGTGTCTTGGTCGATACTGTAAGCAGTGTTAACAACCTATTCAAGGGAGCTCATGAGCAACTTAACTTGAAGAATTCGTACTACAACAACTGCACCTCGCTTTTGTACGGATTCACAAGGGACTCTGTAATGCCCATGGGATCCAAAATCCTACTAGTGATAGTCGGAGAAGCTCCACTTCAGTAGAACGTGATGATGGAGTTCATCGTGGTGGATACCCCGTCTGCCTACAATGCCATTCTGGGCAGGCCCTTCCTTTCAGGGATTAGGGGGGTACTATCCATCTACCACAACGTCTTAAAGTTTCCAGTGGGAACAGAAGTGGGAGAAATCAGAGGAGATCAATAGGCAGTGTGCAGTTGCTATGCGGTATCTACTAATCCCGCCGCACTTGCGCATGTGGCCAACGAAGTGAACCCGGGTACGCCGAAATAGGGTCATTATGTCATAGAAGAAAGAGAGGTACCAGACATAATCATAGGCAAGCAGGAAGATGAAGAGCGGGGTTGGACAAGTGGCAATCCTACAGATCAGTTAGAAGAAGTACCTGTCAGGGGAAAGTCTCATTAAGGTGGTGAAAGTTGGGGGGGGGGGGGATTGGATCCCGTAGTCAAGGAAAACCTGATAAAGCTCCTCAGAGATTAAAACGATATTTTTTCTTGGACCCATGAAGAAATGCCCGACATTCCTCTTATCCTAGCCACTCAAAGGTTGGCAATAGACGCAACCTTCAAACCAGTTGTTAATGGAAAATTATCACCGGGGTAAATCTCCAAATAACAACTTTAAGGACCAATGTCGAGATAGATCCCAGTCGGAGGGGTATCACGTAGTTCGATACCAACAAGATTTCTGTCAAACCACACTAAAACTCATACAAGAAAAGATTAACAGGTGCGATCTTATTGATGAAAATATGCATACAACTAATGAAATTTAGGCGATGGCGATATGTGGCGGTATTCAAGGTTTCTGTTAGGTGATGAAGATGGCATGCTCGTGCCTATCGATAAGTAGAACTGAAAATGAGTGTATGGTTTGAGGAGGCGAATCCTTTCCTTTTTCTTCGTGAATATTGTGTCGTATATATAGGTTTGTTGCTTACCATGCACTCCTACAATTTCGGTCTAGGGTTTTGGCAATCCTAAGACTTTCTTTCCTTCTAGGAGACAATTTTTGTAGGAGCTTTAATTATCCAAATCAAGTAATTCCTTTTGGAGAGGATTCTAGTAAAAATGGACTCCTTATTCAAATGAAAATTTTAAACGACGGGAAGGAGTTTACCTTCTTATCGGGACTTCGAACGACTACGTTTCACCCCTTTACTTTGGAGCTTCAAGATTTATCCGCCGGGACTTATTGATTTGAGATTTTGTGAGCGTTTCTTATGGTTATCTGGTGAGAGGATCCTTGGAGAATTTTGGGTTCATCTGGGTTCTCATGTACCCCGCCTCTTGCTAGTTTTATGCTTTCCTTGTTTAGGTGCTTGGTCGACATGTTATCACGACATCAGCTATTCTTGCAGCGGGGTACCTGGTTGAGTATATAAGTGGGGTACTCAACGGATGTAGAATATGGATGCCTGTCTGATGCAGTAGCGAGGTACCCTGCTAATGTAATGGCGGGGTACCTTGTTGATGTTAATAGAGGGATACCTGTAATGGTAGGATACCCTGTTGATGTTTGGTGTAGTAGTGGGGTACCTTGTCGAGCTCTATGACAGGATTCTGAGTAGAACTCCATGTCAGGCTACTTAGGGGTTATCAATAATGCTAGGCTTGCCGTCTTGAACTTGGAGGGGGGGTGAGGTAGGTATTCAGGTTTGATTTTAGCATTCTTCTTTCTAGAAGTAACTAGGTGGTATCTTGGCTTGTGTCTCTTCCTTGTATCTCGGTGGAAAATTCTTCTTTGGTCCTTTGCCGATTTTGGCGGTCAACAGAAGTCCCCCTTGACTTAAACACCGATATCTTGTCGGGGTTGGAGTTAGGATTCCACTTTTGCTTGAAGGATTTTCTACCTCGCCTTGTTTGCTTATTTTTTATCTGGTTGGGTACCGTTGCTGGGAAGGAAATCCCCTTAGTCTATAACCACCTATCTTTGTCTATAAATACTTCAGACCTTCCTTCTCACTATACACCTGCTGTTTCAAAAAGAAATCTTCTTGGTAAACCTAGCCCTTCTTCTTCGATCCTTCTTGATTTCTTCCAGCTTTCCACTTCCGTAACAATGTCTTCTCCTTCCAAGCTGCCAAATCCTTCCCCAGGTCTTCTTCCCACTTCCTCTGAACCTCGCCTAGATTTGCCTCATTCACCCGACAGTCTCGATGATCTTCTTAAGGGGCGACCAGAAGCGGGTTCTTTGATACTGAGGGGAAGAAAGAGAGGTCGATACGAAGTGGATGATTTTGGCGATGAACAAACGCCGTTACGCCGTCACGCAGTTGCTCTACAAGAAACCTAAGAATCGGGTCGGGTTTAAATAACAGGTCAGAGGACCCGGTCCAACTCACTGACGAAGAGGACACCAGGATCGTTGGCGAGGCAGTCGTTACCTTGACCGGGGTGCATACCGGTTCTTTCGCCTCTTTTCATGATGGGCGTATCATTCCCGATTCTGTGTGCACTGTGGAAACCCTAGCTAAGCTACGAGAGGAGTAATGGATCTCAGATGACATCGATCTCTCCCTTCCTCATCGGGGATATGACGTCTACACCTCACCTCGGGATGTCATTCTTATCCATAAAGCAGCATTTGAATGCGGAGTCCGACTCTCTCTTCATCCGACTCTTCGCCATGCTTTGGTCTCCCTAGAACTAGCACCTCACCAAATCTCACAGGGTTTCTAGAAGCTTCTGACATGCTTCTTGGTGCTTTGGAAGGAGCAGTGTATGAGAGACAACATAGACAAGGAGTCGGGCTTCGACTAGCTCCGCTACTTATTCCAGATAGCGAACTTAGTACCTCGGGGTTATTTATATTTGAGGGCTTCCAATGAAATGAAGTTCATCGTTCCTGGTGTGAATGTGAGATATGCTGAACCATGGAAGGAAGAGTGGTTCGTTGTCAAGGGAGAATAGGGGAATACGGCCTATATTAGGGGATTTGAGTACCCCATCCCAATCTAATTCACAGCTAAAGATAAGTGGGCGAATAGGGCACTTTCCCTAAAATCTCGGGATATCCTGGGAAAGATTTTAAAGAGGGGGTACATCAATGTTCAGTATCTTACTCTGGACCCCTTTGAAGGAGCATGGCTGGAAAGGTCCTTAAGGATCTCCTTCGCGCTTCTAGGTATTAAAACTTCATCTATCTTTTTTTTTTTTTTTTTTTATGTATATGCATTTCCTACTCTCCATTTTCTTACTATGTTATCCTCTTCTTAACAGTCTTTGCTACCCCGCTGGTGACTGGTTCTCCCACTTCCTTTGGGAGAAGAGGTATGGTTTTGCCTTCTTCTACTTCCCTTGTTCCTTCTCTCTCTCCTTCTCCCTCCAACACTTCCAGGAGCAGCCTGGAATTACAGAGAAGGAAGCTACTATTGTCTTTTATCCCGCCGCTGATGATCCTTCGGGATCAAGGTTAGGAGGTTCTACCCACGACGAGGTGGTATCCCGGTTCAAAGCATCCTGCCCTGGAAGGAGCATAATGAGCATGGTAAAGCTTCCAACTGAAATTTTGGCAGCCAAGTGGGCTTCTGTCTTGGCTGAGGTAGCATTCTACCTTTTCTTTTGTTATTCTCCTCTCTTTTCTACAAGTGCTGACTCTTCTTCTTCTTGTAGGGTTTTAAATTTTCTTTGGCCATGGAGAAACAACTACTAACTCTGAAGGAAGCCTACATAGGGCTTTAGGCCAAGTTAGAGGATACCCAATAAGAGCTGGCTCAAGCCCAATAGAGCATGACCCTTTTACGCTAGGCTGTTAAAGCATTTGAAAAGGGTAGGCAGGCTGCCATGGCGGAGGCCCAACACAATCTACGCTGCCTGGATACTGAGACAGTTCGGTCACTGAATCGACGTGAGGAGAGGGAATGCTTGAATAGGGAGAAGAGGCTACTGCAAAATGAGAACCGTCTTTTAAGGGAGACTATGCAGAACTTGGAGGCTCAAGAAGGTCCTTCCTTTGAGGAGGGGTATTTCATAGCCTGCTATGAGGTGGCCATGGCTTTTCCTCCTCCATTTGATCTTCAGGCTGCCGTGAACTGGATCGAGAACAAATTATGGTGAAGGCTACCCAGCTTGCAGGTAAGGATCAGGCTCATGAGGATCCTCCACAAGATGATGCCTATCCAGGTCAGAGGTCTAGCCTCCGTGCTGGAACTCAAATTGACCCTCCTTCTACTTAGAAAGGACAAACACAAGACCTCGTGCCTTCTTCAGAAGTTATTCTAGTGGAGGAGGAAGAGGATGATGCATCTGGAACCGGGGTTTCAGAAGTTGAGGAGACCTAGGATGGTTTGGCAGTTGAGGGAGAGGAAGGTGCTCCAGCTGGATCTATGGTTCCATCAATCAAGGGAACCCAGCCTGATACTACAACTGAGGTGACTAGGGAAGGAGTAGCCGGTCAAAGTGATAACTTGGAGGAGGAAGAGAACACCTAACTCGACATTCATGTATTCTTTTTTCTTTATATTTTTTGTAACCTAAAAAAGGGGAGTTAGGCGCCCCATCAATTCAATGAAACTTTTTCATTTGTTGATATAAATTATATCTTACTTGCTCTTCTGATTTGGAGGGAAATTGACTTAGAAAAAATCTTGACCCAACTGAAATCTTGTAGCTTGCATACCTGTGAACGAATGAAACTAAATTTGGAAACCTGTTCCTTGATTAGGATACTGGATAGCCATATAATGATTTTGTACCTTGTCCCTGTAAACACCGGTTGGATCTAGCAAGTGAGCAGATCCCTTTCTTTAATTGGCTTTTAATGAGTATGCAGTATTTTGTGGCTTGGGATACCCTGATTGTTAATTAGGCATGCTTTAGCTAAAAAATGTTCTTTGAAGAGGCAAGGCATCAAATACCTTGGTAAGGTATCCAGTTTCTACTACTATTCTGTCCTGATAGGTAATTCAGGTTGCTTTAGCATCAAGCTTCTTGGATGTAGGTATACCCCGACAAAGGTAGCTAGAATGCCCTAAGGTCATTTCTTCTTGGAAAGATGGAGAAGTAAGGAACTGGGTATCCCAAAGATGTATCATGATCTTTTTGATGGTCTGTACTGGCAGGCAACTTAGGCCACTTCAACACCAGGCTTCCTAGCTGAGGGTATACCCTGGCCAAGGCAATATGAGTCCCCTAAGACTATTTCCTAGTCTTGAGGAGATGGAGAAGTAAGGAACCGGGTATCCCGATCCTTTTGATGGCCTGTCCTGGTAGGCAACTTAGGCCACTTTAGCACTAGGCTTCCTGGCGGAAGGTATACCTCGGCCAAGGCAGTAGAAGCGCCCTAAGGCTATTTCCTAGTCTTGAGGATGCGGTGGGCAACTAAGGCCGTGAGTCCAGATCCTTAGTCTGGTGTATCAGATCCTTCTTGGAGAAGGGTATGTCCCGACTAAGGCAGCAGGAGCGCCTTAAGGCTATTTCCTGGTCTTGATGATATAGCAGGCAATTAAGGCCACGAGTCCGGATCCTTAGTCTAATAATCCAGAGTTTTCTTGGAGGAGGGTATTCCCCGACCAAGGTAGTAGGAGTGCCATAAGGCTATTTCTGGTCTTGAGGCGATTCAGTAATGGCGAAAATGATCGGTCCTAGTAGGCAACATAGGTCATTTTAGGACCAGGCTTTCTGGAAGAGGGTATACCTCGACCAAGGCAGCAGGATAAGTTATAGACGAATCAAGTAGGGGAGCTCGCATAGTGAACATTGGAGAATCATGTAGGAGAAATAACTGATTTTATTGAATTTCTTAAGCAGTACACTATAAAATCGAGGTATGTATTCCAGCTGATATAAATTGAATTCCTAAGGGTAGAACTTCTTAAGGTGGTCAGCATTCCATGTGTGATCTACCGGGTATCCCTCCATGTCTTCCAGCTTATAGGCGCCACCCCGGAGTATTGCTTTAATCAGATAGAGGCCTTCCCAATTAGGGGCTAGTACCTCATCGGACCTTTTCCGTGTGTTCTGGATTACCCTTCTAAGAACCAAGTCTCTTTCTTTGAAACTACGGGTCCTTACTCTTTTGTTAAAGTGTCGGGCTATCTTACTCTGGTACACCGCTACCCTTTCAGTGATCCTACATTGCTTCTCCTCAAGTAGATCCAGATTGGCTCTCAACTTAGCCTCATTATCTTCTGACTCGTAATTTTGAACCCGGAAAGATATAAGCTTATGCTCGATGGGTAAGACTGCTTCAGTTCCGAATACTAATGAGTAAAGGGTCTTCTCTGTTGCAGTCCTCCCGGTTGTCCTGTATGCCCATAGCACATTGGGTAATCTTCGACCCATAGTCCTTTCCTCTGTTGGAGCTTTTTCTTCAGGAGCTTCTTAATAGTCTTGTTGGTTGCAACTACCAACCCATTAGTTTGAGGATGAGCTACTGATGCAAATCGAAGATCAATGTTTTGGTCCTCGCAGAAATTTCTGAAGTTGGTATTATCAAATTGTTGTCCCATATCAGTTACGATGGCCATCAGTGTACCCAAACGGCAAACGATATTCTCTTTGACAAAACTGGTGGTATTTTCTTCAGTTATCCTGATAAGTGCCTTAGCTTCCACCTAACGGGTGAAGTAGTCAATTCCTACTATTGCATGTTTGGCCTGGCCGAGTGTAGTAGGAAGCGAGCCAATTAGATTTAGTCCCCAGATAGCAAATAGGTAAGGTGTACTAATTGAGGAGAGCATTTTCGGAGGGAGGTGATGGAGGTTCGCTGTCTTTTGGCAAACCTCGCATGATTGCGCAAATGTTTTTACATCCTGATGTATAGTCGGGCATAAGTAGCTCATTCTAAGTATCTGGTAGGCTAGTGTCTCGCCTGCTGCATGATTACCACAATCCCCTGAATGTACCTCGTCAAGTGCCCAGGTAGCATTATCTAGGTGAAGGCATCTGAGTAGGGGGGAGGGATTTCCCTTTACGGTAAAGGTATCCATTTATAAGGCAGTACCGGGTAGTAATTTTCTTCAGCTTGCGTGCTTGATCTGGATCTGAAGGGAGAGTGTCACTTTGGAGGTAGTTCGCTATTGGATCCATCTAACAAGGGAGTCAGTTGATTGGGAGGATCTCCACCCCCTTGGCTATGCTGGAGCAGGGTATCAGTTGGAGGGGTACCCTTCTTGGTAAGGTATGTCCCTCACCTGCTGCGATCTTGGCTAGAACATCCGTCTGGTGATTTTTCTCTCGTGGTATCTGTTCCATCCTCACGCCTTCAAATCCCGACATTGCTTCTCGGACTTTAGCCAGATATGCTACCATATTGTCACCTTTTACCTGGTACAACCCCAACACCTGGTTGACCACCAATTGGTAATCACTCTTGACTAGGAGGAAGTCGGCCCCTAAGGCTTTTGCTACTCCCATTCCCGCTAGTAAGGCTTCATATTCTGCTTCGTTATTAGTACCCCTGAACTCGAACCTGAAGTAGTGACTGCATTCAACCCCTTCTAGGTCTATCACAACTGTTCCTGCTCCAAACCCTGATTGACTTGATGCCCCATCTGTGTATAGAATCCAGGTTTTATTGTCTTTAGGCCAGTTCAGATCGACCTGATCCGAACTAGGGTCGGGCTTGGTGACTGGTTTTGAATTCATGCTAAATTCCATTATGAAGTCGGCTAGGGCCTGTGCTTTGATTGCGGTCCTTGCCTTGTATTTGATGTCAAATTGGGTGAGCTCCAAGGCCCATAAAACTAACCTGCCTGATAGATCTAGCCCTTGAAGGAATTATCGTAAGGGCTGATTAGTGACTACCACGATAGTGTGTGCTTAAAAATAAGGCCGGAGCTTTCTAGCTGTAGTTACCAAGGCATAGGCGAGCTTCTCCAGGAGGGTATAATTTTGTTAATGGAAAATTATCACTGGGGTGAATCTCCAAATAACAACTTTAAGGACCAAGATCGAGATAGATCCCGGTCGGAGGGGTATCATGTAGTTCGATACCAACAAGATTTCTATCAAAACGAACTAAAAACTCATACAAGGAAAGATTAACAAGTAAGATTTTATTAATAAAAATATGTATACAACTGATGAAATTTTTAAGGTAAGGTGATCTGTGGCGGTATTCAATGCTTTTTGTTAGGTGATGGAGATGGCATGCTCATGATTGTTGATAAGTAGAACTGAATGCGAATGTAGGGTTTAAGGAGGCGAATTTTCAATCTCCTTCTTGGTGAACATAGTGTCGTATATATAGGTTTGTTGCTTGACATGCATTCCTACAATTTCGGTTTGGGGTTTTAGCGGTCCCAAGACTTTCTTTCCTTTTAGGAGAATATTTCATAGGAGCTTTAATTATCCGAATCAAGTGATTCCTTTTGGAGAGGATTCTAGCAAAAATGGACTCCTTATTCGAATGAAATTCTTAAATGGCGAGAAGGAGTATACCTTTTCATCGGGACTTGAACGACCATGTTTCAGCCCCTCTTACTTTGGAGCTTCAAGACTTGTCCACTTGGATATATGGATTTGAGATTATGTGAGTGTTTCTTATGGTTCTTGGGAGGATCCGTTGAGGTATTCAGGTTCATCTGGGTTCTCATGTGCCCCGCCTCTTGCTGGTTTTATGCTTTCCTTGTTTAGGTACTTGGTCGACGGGGTATCCTGATATCGACTGTTCTTGTAGTGGGGTACTTGGCTAAATGTAGAAGTGGGGTACTTAGTGGATGTAGTGTTAGGATTATGCTCAATAGCAAGAGTGTAATGTTGTAATTAACAATCTTTTTCATATTAATAAAATGATTTCTGGTTTAACAAATCGTATAGCATTTATAGTTTGTATTATAATTGTCAAAGTAAATAATCATAAGGTCTAAAGACTATGGGAAAAGAAGAATTGTTCGTACATCTGGATATGTATGTGGTAGACACAATTCTTTAGTTAGTCTTGAATATTGTTCACAACTTAAGTTAAAGGTTGGGCACCTTTATCTTGTTAAAGTTGTAGAATTCTTTTGCTAGCATTTGAGTGGGATCAAATGAGATATGATGAGTCTAAAATCATCGGAGTGTCTTCGAGCAAAAGGATCTAGTGCACTGGGTGCATTGAACTGGATCACAATGAAAAGCTTTATCTAGAACCGTCAATAGATAATAGTCTTTTCATTATCAGGACAATCGGAGAGTCTATCTTAATCCTGAGATAAATGATGGACTTATGGTTGCAAGTGATATCATTTGAGTTATCAATGAGTACGATTATATCGCATAGTCTATCCTCGATAGTTTGGTGATATTCATTTGTTAATCGATAGAGGACTTCATTTATAGATATGGACATCGTGGCTCCATTTAATTAAATGAGAGTATAATATCATCATATGGATGTTTTGAGGTAATTGGATATTAAATCTCAACGTTGAGTTTTCAATAGTGTCTATTGAAAACATGGCTTCTGGACAAGTCAAAATATCCAAGTTCAAAACGTGGTCATATGAGTAAATATGGTAACTTGGAGAGTTATAGGCGGTCTATGAACTCTTGGCGATTACTGATATTAATCACGAGGATACACTATCTCCAATATGATTGTCTAGGGTATGAATGAGGAGCATCTTCCTTTTCTATCTTTATTTAAGAGTTCAGTTTTAGCTCTTTAGTGGAATGAGTTAAAATTAATGGATCGGACCTAAGTGAATCATTTGTTGATTGTGATTAGGTTATGTCTATTGAAGCTTAAATTTAGATGGCCCGCCAAGATCCCCAATCCACACGGACTTGCATGGATCACTTGATATATTCTACCGGACCAATTTAAGGGTCCATCTAGAATTGCATTTAATATATTAAGAATATAATTTGCACATTATTTAAGTAATGGGCTGCTCAATTATATTAATATATTAATGAAAGACATGTGGGCTTGTTTCTTTTAGTAAGAATGGGTCTGGTTCACATGTGGGCTTTTTTATTTAAAGTCCAATGGATTAAATGAAATAGGAAAATAATATTAGGCCCATCTTATATATAAGTGGGGCGGCTAGGTTAAGGTTTTGACCTAAAAATATTATTTTATTTCATTTGTTTTAATTAAATAAGAATTAATTGATTTATTGATTAATTGTTTAATTAAAGAAACAAATCTTTCCTAAAAGTAAAAGACTTGTTTGATAAGTAAATAAATAAATTAGTATTATTTATTTAATCAAATAAGGAGTCTTTTTTTTATTTAGTCAAATAAAAGAATAAAAATAAAAGAGTTGGATTAGGGTTTGAAGTCTATAAAGTTAAAAAGAATTAGGGTTGGATTTCAGTCACCCTATATAAGTGAGATGATGAAATTCGGCCAACCCTAATTAGATACTACATAGAATTCGGCAACCCTAAAGGAAAAAGAAGAAAAATTCGGCCAACCTATATATATGTTCTTATAGGGTTCGGCCACATCAATTAATTGGTGCTTGAGTTTTTATTTTCTTTCTTCTTCTTCTTAATTCTAAGAGAGTTTTTATTCTAGAGAGACAAAAAGGAGTGAAAAATTATTCTTTGATAGTATACAATTGCTTAAACATCAATAAGCTTGTGTATACGATATCGATCTAGGTTCACGCGAGTTTCGATCATAAGATTGTGAACTCAAAAGTGACCGGAATAATTTTGACATTCTTTTGATTGTTTTGTGACTAACAAAAAAAAAAAAAAGAAAGTATTTGTTTGGTCCATTCACAGGTTTGCAATTCAAAGGAAAGGGAGACCACGCTCCTAGGTGATCCACGTTCGTGCTCGGATTGAAGGTCTTGCGGATTACCATCGACGTAAGTCAATCGGATCACGCGACAAGAGGTAATTTACTTTTGTTGATATATATGCATGTTTATTGATTAAAAGGGTTTAAGGTTCATAAGGGAAAAATTTTAAAAGTCACTAAATCGTCTTTAGTATCGCTTCCGCTGCGTGTAACACTTTTATTTGTTTATTTTTCCCTACACCTTCTGTCCAGGTACAACTTTCTTCGTGGGAGGGGCAAGGGCAAGTGCGGGGCCCACCAAACGGGACAAAAGTGACAAAATCCCTACAAGAAGGCCTATTTTAGGGATTAGGAGCACTTTAGCCAAGTATCCTACAAAGATCGAAACATTCAGCTATCGACGGACACCGAAACGTCGACCGCAAACGAAGGAAACCTTTGCGGACTTTCTGAGGTATAACCTTCGCCACGACATTAGTGGCTTAGCTCTTCGCGCTTCCCGCAGGTTTTTTTATAGAGAGAGAGTAAGAGGGCGGTACGGAGATTGGTCATCCAGTCATAAGATTATATCAATCAATCACTCATAGGCTCACAAAATACATACATTCATTCCCACTAGACGATTCCTAGGCTCATGGCATTCAATCCTAGGCTTAGATCATCAATCATAGCCTCAAAAGAATACATGCATTCAGATGATTCCAAGTCTCATGGCATCCAGTCCTAAGCTTATATCAATCAATCATAGGCTCACAAAATGCATGCATTCATTCCCACCAGATGATTCCTAGGCTTATGGCATCCAGTCTTAGGCTTAGATCAATCAATCATAGCCTTAAAAGAATACATGCATTCAGATGATTCTTAGGATCAAGCATCCAATCCTAGGCTTATATCAATCAATCATAAGCTCACAAAATACATGCATTCATTATCCAGTCCTAGGCTTAGATCAATCAATCATAGCCTCAAAAGATTACATCCATTCAAATGATTCCTAGGCTTATGATATCCAGTTCTAGGCTTATATCAATCAATCATAGGCTCATAAAATACATGCATTCAGATAAATCCTAGGCTCATGCATAAACGAATTTTCAGAAACATGGATAAACACATTTTCAGAAACATGTATAACTCATATACCATATCATATAACTAGGGAGATACTTACGAAGAAAGATGTGTGAACCAATCTAATATTTTGCAAGTAGTTAAGCTCACTGCTCGATCGCCTCCTCCATAGGATAACTTGATTTATATAGGTAACAAAATATATTTGTTTTGTAACAAATTTCACGTAGAAAGTTATAATTAATTTCACGTTGGTTTGATGTGTAACGGTAAAATTGTAAGTTGTCACAACATTGTCGTATCATGTAATAACTCATTTTATATATGTAACAAAATATTCATACTATGTAACAAGTTGTACATTAAAAAAAAAAGTGTAATTAAGATGGATGTAGTAACGATTTAATGTTGTAACAAATCGGACATGATGTGTAACAATAAAGTCGTATCTCGTAACAATTTTGACGTAGCATGTAACAACTTGATTTATATGGGTAACAAAATATATGTGTTTTGTAACAAGTTTCACATAGAAAGTTATAATTAATTTCACGTTAGTTTGATGTGTAACGATAAAGTTATAGGTTGTAACAATGCTCTCGTATCATATAACAACTCATTTTATATGGATAACAAAATATTCATACTATATAACAAGTTTTACATAAAAATTGTAATTAAGATACATATGGTAACGATTTAACGTTGTAATAAATATGTTGTGAAATGTAATAATTAAAATATGCATTGTAACAAATTTATGGTAGAATGTAAAAAAGTCATTTTATTTATAAAAACATTAAAAAAAACAAAATAAAAAAAAACAAAATATTCATACTATATAACATGTTTTGCATATAATTGTAAACATATTATTTACGATAACAATTTCACAATGTGTAAAATAATGCTATTATGTTTCTATTTAAAGAAAAGTAAAATATGTATATAGGTTATGATTAATATTATAAATTTATGAAGTAAATTTCTTTGTTTTTATTTAACGATTCATTTTTTATAGTAGAGTTGGTAGTGCACATTCCTTCCACATAAGTGGTAAGAGGTTCAAATCTCACTATGACGCATTTTACAAGGAAGTAATTACTAGGATCCTACCCGAGGTTTAGTAATTGACACTCAAAAACAATTTTATCAATAATTGATACTCACCTCCCTACCTTTAGTGCTGACCGTTATATTTAACTATTGACTTTTAAAAAAAGCTAAAACAACGAAACTATCCCTGAAACTTATAAATAAATAATAAAAAAACTAATTTAAAATATTAAATAGAAAAATGAAAAAAGAAAACGAAGGAGAGGTGGAGATCTAGTCCATTTGTCAATTGAATATTTTGAATATGCTAACTGAAAAATATAGGGAAACAAAATTTGGTTTCAATTACAGAAAAATTAGGGCGTGTCATGTAACGTTTTTCAAAGCTATTTTTGTTTTTGTTTTTCGAAGATAAAACCAAAAATGAAAACAATGTTTTTGGTTTCAGTTTCGAAATCCAAATACGCATCTGGTAGCATATCTTGGAAACTGGATTCTGAATATAAAAACGTAAAAAACGCGTCTGATATCATTTTACAGACCAAAATTAATGAGTTAAATTTTTTTAATTTATTTTTTTGAAAATCCAAAATGCCTCTGGTATCATTTTTTTTTTTTTTTGAAACCATCAGACCTAGCATAGCTCAAACCAATATGAATCTTCTCAAACCAATCAACAACAGAACCAAAATCACCATACCCAGATTCATTTCCATCAAATTTTCCAAAACTAGTAAACAAACAATTCAAAGAAAAGCTAAGAAATTATCTTCATAATATGATATCACACATTCCAAAAGGCACCTTTGTCTTCTCTCTACAAAATCTTCCTCGAATCCCTTCCAATGATCTCTCTCAAGCACGAAAATGGGTAAGTCCCCACTCTATTCCTCATGTTTTTAGTTCATATGCTCCTTAATCTACATCATATCCTTCTCTTCCCAATCTAGGGCATAGAATTGGGAATTTTTGTGGTCGGTGTTCGAATTTTGAGATTTTAAGAACTTTTTGATATTTAAGACTCATAAATCTTCTTTGAAATTGGGGTTTAAGTTTTCTTTGTGATTTTCGAAGTGAAATTCGTAGGGAGAGAGAATCATCTTCGCGTCAGTCGGGAGGTTCGCGGTGGAGATCAGGTAGTGGTGGCATCGGTGGCAACTATGACGGTGTCGGAAAAGAAGAAGAAAGAAGCAAAGGAAGAAAAAGAGAGAAGAGAGAAGTAAAGGAAGAAAAAGAGAGAAGAGAGAAGCAAAGGAAGAAGAAGGATAGTGATAATGAAGAAGAGAAAAAGAAAGGAAGAAGAAGAGATGTGGTCTTGAGAAAGAAAGAAGTAAAAAAGAAAAAAAAAATTAAGTTTTTATTTAAAGTGAAAAACAAAACGAAAAACAAAATGAAAAATATCAAAAACTAGTTTTGAAAATTTTTCACTTTTAACACTGATGTTATTTTTGTTTTAAAAATAAAATGAAAAACAAAATGGGAAACGTAAACGAACGTGTATTCGAAATTGGATTTGGAAAATAAAAACAAAAATGCCCTTGTAAAAGGGTACCGAATAACCCCTTATAATCTGTTGTCATTCCAATATGGAAACACAGAGTTTTTTAGAACACATCAGTCTTAGAAAATTAAGCATAACAACATAAACCACCAAAAAAGACAAACAAAATCTAAATATCTATACTTTAATATCATGAGTAAAGTATAGATAATGCACAAATTACTATCACCGTAACTTGTCAACAATTTAATAGACATACTGTGATGAAAAATATCACAGTCTCTGTAACCTCAAAAGCATACCCAACAAGGCAACACCAACGATAATTTTTTATTTTTTATTTTTTATTTTGTAAATCATCTCTGTAAGTCCAAAATAAACACTAATAAAACATGAAAAACTATCAAAATTATCATCTGGGCACCCACAAAAATCATTCCAAAAATGCATTGAACTACTAAATTATCATGAGTATAAAGTAACCATTCACCAATCTTCAACTTCAATCAAATTTTCAAGAGTACCCACTGGACCTCGTTCGCGACGCCGTCACGAACTGAAGGGGGAAGCGTCGAGGCGAAGCAGAAGACAAGAAGTTGAAGATCTGCGAACTGGGTTTGAGTCGAAGCAAAAGAGAAGCCTCTGTCGTTAAAGCAGAAGAGAACTGCGATCTGCGAACTAGGTTTGGAAAGATCTAATGGATTTGGATCTCTATGCAGGTGGATAAGTTTATGCGCCAACGCGAGGAACGCGGCCTACACTACCCTTTCCTACCTCAACCTCCGCCTCTCCAAGTCTTTCGTCCTCAAGTATAGCCATTGCAATGACACTGAAGTCCTCTGCTTCCTAATAGGGGTGTATTGGTTCATGATTTTATTAGACAATCTAGACTTTTAAGATTTTTTAAAAGTCTTGAGGTATTGGATTGAGACTTTTAAGATTTTTTAAGAGTCTTAAGGTATTGGATCCGGACTTTTAAGAATTTTTAAAAGTCCTGAGGTATTGAATTGAGATCAAGATTTTTAGGATTCATGACAAAATAGATTATTCAGACTTTTTTAGTGATATGTATAAATAGGTAGAACTCAAAATTGTCTTGCCCTCTCCCACAATACTTTCCTAACTTTTTTTTTTCACTCTCTCTCAACATCAGCTTCATCTTCCCATATCTTCACATTTCCAGACTTGCTTTCTCACACTTTCTCATCGCTCCAATCTCACTTTCTTCTCTTCAATTAAATCGGAAAACCTAATATCAAGCTATCAGAGGCTTTTCTACCAGTCCAGTTTACATTATTGCTGCTATTGTGGATTGATTTTTGGATACGATCTCAGTAACTCTGGTAAGCTTTTAATGAATTATTTGCATCAAATTTTGTTACATATTATATATTGATTGATAATTGTACAGTTTTTTTTCTTGTAATTAGGAGGAGTGACATCAATGGATCCGTTTCTAGAGAAAATTTTCCTATCTATTTATCACAAGGAGAAGTTGGACATATAGACAAATCAATATTACAAATTCAATGATATGAAGCTGACCTTGTTCACTTCTTCTTTGTATTTGGCTGCACTGGTGGCCTCTTTTTTCGTATCGTGGGTACGATTAGGTCGAAGAATGTCAATGCTTCTTGGTGGTTTAATCTTTTTTGTTAGAGCTGCCATTAACGCATCAAAATGACAATGAGAGATTATCAACTTGTTTTTAAAGTTTGGGGATGAGATCAGTTGGTTTTAAAAATGACGATGTTAATTATTGGTATGTAAACTCTGCAAATGAGAGGCTTTGGAAACTCACCATCAACACTAGAACAGAAATTGAAGAAGAATCATCAAAACGGCGTCTTCGTTAGTAGTGGAAGCATCCAATCTAAAGTTTGGTTAAAGTGAAGAAGAATAAAATAGAGTGAAATATCAATGTAGAGTTAAAACTCATTGGTTATGTTTCAGACAAGGATTTTTTGGCCTTTGATCTGGATGTTGCTTGAGCATTGTCTCTGTTAGTGTGATGTTTTGTTTAAAAATGAAAAGAAAAGGTGATGGTCGATAGATATGGGTTGGAAAAGAAATGAAGACGTTTTGCAAAATGTGATCCCAGTTATTTTTGAAGTAGTAGAAAAAGTAAAGAGAAGTAAACATGTTACCTTGAAAAAAGTTTAAAAAATCCAAAAAGTCTTGAAATAAAGTCTATATAATCCTAATAGTCTACGAAGAAAGTCTAAAGATTCTTTCAAAATCCTAAAAGTCTAGTCCATATAATCCTAATTGTCTTTAAATCTTGCAAATCCATAAAATCTTTACACCAAAAAATTGTCCATTAAAATCCCAATCCAATACACTCCCCTAAGTTATTCAAGTTGGATTGAACAAGGGTTAAGTTTTTAAAATTAATAGATCTCC
The DNA here is from genome assembly GCA_035582765.1 of Acer negundo. Classification (NCBI taxonomy): domain Eukaryota; kingdom Viridiplantae; phylum Streptophyta; class Magnoliopsida; order Sapindales; family Sapindaceae; genus Acer; species Acer negundo. The sequence continues at coordinate 25,957,444 of CM069237.1, read as the reverse complement.
ACCGTCCATCTTTTTTTAGATGGACGGTGGAGATCAATTGTTTTATAAATTTTAAATTTTTTAAAAAATTATTATTTTATTAATTTTTTTATTTATGATTTTATTAAATAAAAATAAATGTTAAAAAAGATGGTATTACCCTTTGAAATATCAAAGTTAACGGTCAAAGTTTGTTAAACTCTATTAGTATGGGAGGTGAGTGTTAATTTGCAAACCTCAGGTAGGTTTCCAGTAATTACTTATTTTACAAGCATGTGTGCGAAGTTTTCTTCCCGGGTTATGGGAGTAGTTATCCCCCATTATGAGAGTAGATATCCGAACCGCACATGTATTGTTTGATCCCGACAGATTCATGTAGTAATAGTTCTTGTAATACTTCAAAAAAAAAAAAAAAGTACTAACAAAATCATTTATTTACTTTGTCAATTACATCCAATATAAATATAAATAAAATATATCCAATATAAATATTTTGACATCATTTCAATTAAATAGTTTCACATTGCTAAAAATAGATAGATCCCCATTGAAATTGTTATTATCAATACTATTGTTAGTAGTGCCTAGCTATGAAATAAATATAAATTATAACTATCTAGTCATTAATTCTTTATTATTTGTTCAATATTGTATTTTGAATATATATATATATTACTTATTGTATGTGGTGAATTTGTATACCGCATTATTGTTTATAAGAAATTATTAATAAATTTGTATTTAAATTCATATATTATTCTATTATATATTTTATTGCAATATTTTTACTGTATTATATGGATGATATTGTAGTTATAGATCATTTTCAACGATAATATACCTTATTTTATGTTAGGGGGATGACGGATGATATATTTTATTTTGTGTTAGAGAAATGATTAGTTAACTGCAATTGAAATCATTACTATTAATACTATTGCTAGTGTAACAGAAGTGCTAAGATATGAATTAACAAAAGTGTTATTATTTTTAATATTGTGTGTTTTTTTATTTTATTTTAAGATTATTGTTTTTTTGGTTGTTGAAAATTTTACAAGAATATTGTTTTTAATAAGTTATTGCTAAATTTGTATTTAAACTCATCCGTTATGCAATTATATATAAATATTAATATAATATTTTTACCGTATCACACATGGAATAAAATTGCAGATACATAATATTTCCATTGAAATTGTTATTTTTAAGAGTAATACCAACGTTATTAAGATATTAGTGACTAGCTATGAATTACCTATAAATTATAATTATTTAATGTAAATTCTTTCATTCTACTAAATAATTCTTCATTACTTGTTCATTAAAATTTTAATCTTTTTGAAGTAATTTAAATCCTTTTTTCAAAAAATAAAATAAAATTATATCCATTTTTACCTGATATACTTTTTTATCTCTTATGATTATTAATTTTTTGAATATATATATTAAAAAAAAAAAAAAAAAACCAGTTGAAAAGGTTTCAAGTTTTTACTGTAATAAAAGACATTAATTTCAAATTTTAATAGCATCCATTGGATTTGCTTTTATCCAATCTAATGATAGTTATTAAGTCCAATACGTTATTGGAACAGTAACGCAGTATGACCCTCTTATAAAAGAAACTTTTATGTTTTTATCCGGGACATAGGTTAACACTACCCTTATATAAATTTGGTCAAAGGCATTTTTGTCTTTTTATCTTTCTCATTCAATCAACTGTTACAAGTAACATTAGCCAATGTTTTTCAGGGGACATTTGTGTAATTAAAGAAAAAGTTGAATATCTTTGCAATATATCAAATATATTTGTTTTGCCAATATCTATCTATCAATCTATCTAGATCAAGTATTTATTTTTTTAAAGCTTTTTGGTTTTGTTAGGATTCGAGCCGTTGACTAATAAGCCATTTGCCAAGCCCCAAACTCGTCCATCTATCGGCTGAGTTATGCCCCTAGAGGCAAATAAATATCAAATAAGCACCACATAATATAGCTCAGTGGTAAATGATGCATATTCAATTTGACAATGTACCAAATTCAAGTTTTTGCACCCTATGTGATATTATTTATATATAAAAAAGTAATATAAATAATTAATGATTATTAGTATATTTTTTTCTTCGTGTTTTGATCAAATTTTGGTTGTAGAAATTACACAACAGCTTAATTTCCATTCAACAAATATGCTAAATCAAAAATAAGTCCATCATATGAGTTGTGCTAGTGTTTTCTATGTGGACTAAAGAGATCAAATTCAAATTGTTAGTGTTTATTTATTTTGGGTTTGCATATATGCTAAAATTAAAATTTAAAAGTAATAATGGATAATATTAAAATAAAATAGAGTGTCTTTAGGATTTTAATCTTTAAAATGGAATGTCTTTAGAATATGAGTGCCAAAAGATAAAAGAGATAATTTTGAAACGATTTTTTTTCTATAAAAAATTTAAAGTTTTAGAATGAAGTGTCTCTATAAAGAGTGTAAAAAAAAAATTTGATAGTAAGGAGAAAAGTTTTTTTATTTTTTATTTTTTATTTTTTTTATTATTTTTTTTATTTTTTAATCTCTCTTCGGTTTTGGGTTCAATTACTATACATGTATTGTATAGTTGTTGAGTTAGTTTCTAGTCACTGAAATTCAATCCAAGGGTCTACAAAAATCAACGATTTAAAAAAAAAAAAATTAAAACCAAAATAAACTATCTCTTTCTCTATCACATAACCACCCATCAATTATAGAAGTCCTTGTATAGTAGCTAAATCCTTGGGGTTTTACGTAAAAAAATAGTTTTGAAGTTCTAGATGGTTTGAGTATTAGGTTTGATGGGGTCTAGGTGGTGTTTGCATAATATTGCAACTAGAAGATGGATTTCAATGCTAATAAGGGCGTAGCTCAGCTTGTAGATTGATGACAGATTTGGAGCTTGAGCAAATGACTCCCAAATTAGTGGTTCGAATTCTACTAATGGCGAAAGCTTTTGAAAAAAATACTTAGGGATCGTTTGTGAAACAAATTAACTCACAGTGTGTCTAAAACTATCTAGAGGGGGGGTGAGTAGATTTTATTAATTTTACACAATTTTCGTGCAATGTCAAGATTATGAAAATACCCCTAGCAAGTCAATAATACAAGCAAGTGTAATAAGGTGCGGAAATTAAATAACACTTGATATATACATGGAAACTTAACCACTGGGAAAAACCATGGGTTGTATAGTGTGCCACACTCGGAACTCGAAACCACTAATTGAAATGAAGTTTACAACCTATATAGACCTCGTATAACACTCTGGGCAATAACCCCCTACTTCTACCACACAGGCCTTTAAAAGTGATCCTATTCCAAATTGCTTGAGGCTTAAGCAACCTTAGCCTCAAGTCTTATTTCTCAATGAAGAAATACAGAACTTATGTGAATATATGAAATACTCAAAATGCAATAAGAGCTAGGTTAACCCTATATGCTTATCTAGGATGATAAAATATCAATTTAGGCAATCCTAGATATCAATGGCTAGATAACATGTCAAAAAGCTTAGCTAATCAAGATTAAGCAAAATCTAGATAGCTATCACAATACAACACTCAATCAATACATCACAAAAAAATCTCTATCTTATATCTAGCATGTGATCTAAAAACATACAAGTGAATAAAGAGATGACCTGTTAAGAAAGACACTAAAATTAGATGAAGTTAGTGAGAATCTTACCAAGCAAAATGTGATGATGCAAAACCATATATGGATGCACTCTATGTGAGCATTGATGATGTAATATGAAGTTTGATGCAAAAAGGTTTAGCTTTGAGTGATTAAAGGTGAGTTTTTGTGTATTTTAGGCTCTTGAAATGTGTTTTAAGAGAAAAATATGCTTTTGGAACTCTTGAAGGCGACCTAGAATGAAAGTGGAATATTTATAGGCTCCCAACAAAACTGTAGCGTTTTGGGCGTCCTCGCTCAGACAGACTGCCGCGGTTGGTTAACCGCGGCACAAAGAAGGTATCTCTGTTGTCTGCATGCCGCGGTTATATCCAACCTCGACACTTCAATCGCGACAGAGAAAGGACATCTCTATCGCTAGCATGTTGCGATTATCCAACTGCGGTAGAGAAGGTCAATGCCTTCTTATGCAGCTTCTTACACATAGATCATGCAATGGGTGCAAGTGTGTGAGTGAAGCGAATGCATCCTAATGCCTAACATGTTATGGCATTTAACTAGCAAGATGCAAACAACTAACCATGCAAGAAGAGAGATTAATGAACATTAATGCACACAATATAAACACACACAACATACAAGAAAAGACTTATGCATGGGTTGTGGGTGTGTGCAATTATCTCTTCAAAGAAAGAAAGCACTTAGAAATATACCTTTGAAATGCTTGATCTCTTGAGGTCTTGAAAGAGGCTTTGAGCTTGAATCTCAATCACCTAAACTACCCTTACAATCAAACCCCAACATGTGGTTTATCCATGAAATAAGCCAATAAAAAAATGGGAACCCTTACAGTTTATTTTTTTGTCTAAAGACTTAATAGTTCTGAAGGTTACTGAAGACTGAATAATGACTAAAACTTGAATTTGAATGACATAATTGTTTTTTTTTTTTTTCCTTACATCTGAATATATTGTCAACATGTTTGTATTTTAAAAATAAAATTGTTTGAAAAGAAGTAATTTTATATCTATACTCATGTTAAACAATTATAAATATAATATAGAATAAAAACAATCCAAAAATAATAATTATCATGTGCACACATATGATCATGATTTTCTTCTTCGATTACAAACAAACTTTATTTTTACTAAAAAAAGAAAAGTTTTTTTTTTCAAAAAATAAAAGGGGCAACATAAAAACTCACACAAAACACTCTAAAATAATAATATATAAATACATCACACTAATATCATAATAAAGTATTGATATTAAACACCAATATGAGAAATGTTTAAGGTTATTTTTTATTTTTAAAGCTATTTAAAATAAGCAATATATTAAAATAAATATTTCTATACAATATATAATTATAATGAAATTGGAGATATGTTATATATGAAGGATAGTATCGAAAGAAAATATTTTTGATTGCATTTAGTGTAATTAAGTGATTTACAATTAAGTAAAAAGTCATGATTTTTTACTTTTTATTTGAAGTTGTTTTTTGGTATTTTTAAACTGTTTGATCACTTAAAAAAAAAAATTAATAATTATGATTTAGACCCATTAAGTTTTAAGTGAAAAAAACAAACAACCCCTTAACCCTGAATTAATAGATATCTTAAAAAAAAAAAAAAAAAAAAGGGATGGTTTTCAATAATAACAATAAAAAATTTGTAGGTAGAAATACTGGAAATAAGGACAGTGATTAAAAAAGAATATGGAGGCAAAAGGGTAAAAAGGGAAAGACATAAGTGGTCGTGAGTTGTGAGTAGAAATCTGAAAAGACAAAGGAATCCACGTCGTGACTCGTGAGCTGTTTAGTTGACAAAACAATTTAACGACAGTGCTGATCAGTAAACAAGGTACCGACCACGAAGTTGACACATAGTCTATTTAAAAAAAATATAAAGAAATAAATATTAAAAAAAAAATAATATATGTAAACATCCTATTAGTGGGTCAGTATCTTGGGTACTGACCAATTAGTACTCAAACATTTTTCTAACGATTTATGTCTTTGGCTTTGGTGACAGACAAGAGACTCTTTTCTCTGCTCTGTCGAATATGAAACATTGCAATACTTGTGATATCATGACTCATGAGTATGAGATGACACGTGGTGAGATTCTCAGCTGTTGCATGAGCTGACAAAAGCAAAACAGGGAATTTTTTTTTTCTTTTGAAGGAGAGAGAGAGAGACAGGACAAGTGTCAGTTTCAAGCAAAACAGAGGATTTTTTTTTTTTTTTTCTAGTTTATGGTCGGCTTCAAAAGTTTGTTTGCTTTATTTTACTTTGGTTTCTTCAATCTGGGTTCACTGGACGGGAGAGATTCTTTAGGCTATAGCTTGGACGAAACATTGGTTTTTAACCATACCCCAGGTCGGTTTTTTTAATTTTTAATTTATTTTTATTTATTTTTGTTGTTGTTGCTAATTATGGACTGTTACTTTAAAGATTTTTCTTGGATTGAATTGAAAAGGAAATGGATTGACAGATAAAAGTAGAGTTCAATCTGGGTTTCTATTAATTTCAGTAATCATTCATTTGTAAGTGATAGATTTCTTTAGTATGTATTTGGGATTCATCTTAGCTCAACATTTATCAGTTTATGATGTTGTAAATTTGATTGTTAGGGCTTTTAATAATAATAATAATAATAATAATAATAATAATAATAATAATAACTAATTATTACATAAATAAGGCTACAAGTTTATATCAATTTTGCAACAAGGGAAATTAGGCTGCAAGTTATATTTTCAGATTATTGTATTTCCTCTTAGATAAATTTTAATGGTGGCGTAGCTCGGCTGAAATGGGAAAAATAGCTTCTATGAAAGAGGTGGTATGTATGATGCTAGTGGAGTTGCCTTTACACCTTTGCTTGTTGGATTTTGGAAGAATTGTTTGGGGAAATAGAAGGCGTCATAGCTTGCAAGCTAAAATATTTTCTTTGTTAGAGATTGATTTCATCTTTATGACCTTATTCAGAAAGAAAAGGAAAAATGAATTTGGGAGGATAATTTCAGTCACTTGCTAAGATATGCGGCTTTCTAATTTGAATAAGCTATATTGTGCTTGAAAGATACGGTTACAACTCATCTTGTGGCCCTCTCTAGTATTGTTTTTAACTGGATTTGTGTTCTGCCATTTCACGACCTGATGAGAGCAGATAAATCCGCAGTCACACAATAATCTGTGGTTTTGTTTTTCTTTTTTCGTTTTTTTTTGGAGTAATGGAACGTGACATGAATACTATCAATAGCTAAATTTTATGGAAAGTTCAACCAGAATGTGTACTTTCTTCTCTTTTCGGCAGAAACCAGATAAACATTCTTCATAAATGTCTCAGATGCTTGTTGACTAAGATCTTTCTTGGCTGCATATTTAGATCCTGGCTGAAATGAGTAGATGAGTGATGTAGTCACAGGATAAAGTAAATTGCAGATTTTTAGAGGCAGGATCAAATCATGTCAGGAGTAAAATTAATTCAATTTACATCACTCAACATCTTATTATAAATGCTGTATGATTCATGAAACCAATAGCTAGATTCCGTACCCTAGGCAACTAATTGAGTTTGCCAAGTTTGTGGTTAAGTTGACATTGTGTTAAAAATGATACTCTATTACATATAAAAAGATTATGAATTGATAACCACGGATATCCTTGTAATTTAATCTTTGGTTTATATTGTGAGTATTAGGAATGAATCTGACTGAAAAGTTCGACTTATGAAAAATAAATACTCTAAAAAGCTATTGAATGGTGTCAATTAAGAAGGTTTCACTTGCAATAAATGAGTTGCATATGATAGCTGACCATGTTATGAAATTGTTTGTTGGAATTTTGCTTTTTGTTACAGAAAGCTTCTACATCACAAATACAATTTCAAAGAAAAGAAAAAGGGTGAAATAGAAAAGTTAATCCTTGGAAGAAGTAATTAGAAAAGTAAATTTCAAACTAGCAACAATATATATGAACCGGAAAACCGGACCATTCAATACATTGATTATGATGAATTGGTATTATTTTTTACATGTCTCTATCGTCATTTTGTTTTATTTTCAGAGTATCAGAAGTTAGCATACCAGTTTTATCATGCTGCTTGAGTTGAAACAAGGCATCTGAGATGAGCTCTGTAAAAGTTGTTGAAAGCAGCTAGATCACATGTGCTGCATTAATTATGGAGGACAATGAAAGGTAATATTGATCATATGCTCTTCTGAAACCTCCCACACTCTTGCTTTGTCTTGATTTATTTGTATTGTGTAATTTTTCAGGCTGACTGAAAAGGCCTTCTCAAATGGAGACATCTATGTTGGTAATTTTAAGGGAGTGCTTCCCCATGGAAAGGGAAAATATACATGGTCAGATGAAACATTTTATGAGGGTGATTGGGAAGAAGGAAAAATGATCGGGAAAGGACATATAGTATGGCCATCAGGAGCAAAATATGAGGGTGATTTCTCAGGGGGTTACCTTCATGGTTTCGGAACCTTCACTGGACCTGATGGATCTATTTACAGAGGGACTTGGAGGATAAATATAAGGCATGGGATTGGAAGAAAGGAGTATAGTAATAAAGATGTTTATGATGGGGCATGGAAGGAAGGAGTACATGAAGGTAGTGGTAGGTATTCTTGGAATAGCGGTAATACATATATTGGGAACTGGAAAGGTGGGAAAATGTGTGGCAGAGGGGTCATGAAATGGGTGAACGGTGATATATTTGATGGCTCTTGGTTAAATGGTTACAGAAACGGGTCTGGAGTTTATAGGTTTTCTAATGGGGGTTACTATTTTGGAACATGGACTAAGGGCCTAAAGGATGGAAAAGGAAAATTCTATCCAGCTGGAAGTAAACATCCCTCTCTCAGGAAGTTGTGTAGCACTCTAGGATATGATGATGATGATGATGATGATGCAAACAGTTTGTTTTCTCATAGTTCATCTATAAATACAGAGGAAAGTAGAATTCGAAAGCCAAGTGTGAAACGTAGTCTTTCTGAGAAGATTTCAGGTAGTGGATTTTTTAGAAGTTCAGGTCGAATATCACACAGAACATTGTCGTTGAGTGATAATAGGAACCTGCAAGATCCTGCTGTAAAATTTATTTGTGATAACTCTTCATGCAAGCTATCGCATGTGTCAAATGAAGGGCAGAGTGCGGTGCAGGATGAGAGTACTGTAGTCTTTGAAAGAGAATACATGCAGGGAGTTTTAATTAAAGAGGAAGTTAGGAATGCAGAATTGCCACACAAAGTTAAACAGCGAAGTAAATTTTCAGTGAAAGAAGTAAAAAGGAGTTCATGTGTGGATATCATTGACGGCAACCGAAGCTATTACCTAATGCTAAACTTACAGCTTGGTATCAGGTAAAATAGATTGAAAACGACAGTCCTTGACCCCTTTCTCTCCTGGTGTGCTGTTTTTTATTTTCCTTTTATTGGAATAAAAAGTATCTGTTATCAATATATTCCTTCCTAAGAATGTAATTGCTGTAATTATTTCGGTTTCTTCCCATGTCCTTAACTTTCCTTGACCTTTTCTCAAAAAAAAAAAAAATTCCCTTGCCAACCTGAACTTGGATAGACTCTGCTCTGTGTTGAAAGTGGATGCCCAGATGTATGAGTTGTAATGAACATTGGATTTGATTCCTTCCTTGAATCTTGTATTAACGCTTCGCGTAAAACAATTAAAACAATCTTGTTGAAATTTGGAGTATAAAAGTATGAATTAATTTGGTTTGACATTGTTATCTACATACTTAGTGTTTACACTGTTGAAAGCATAAGGTCTAATATATTGTTGGCATGCTAACATTCCCCAAAGTCTTGTATAAGCTTCATGAAATTTCCAGTATGAAATCATTTGCTTGAGTTTTCGAGTTATTCAAGCAGATTATTGAAACAAAATTGCATGGGTATTATTATTTTTTGTCTTTGGATGTGTTTGTTTTGGCTGATAACATGTTAGCTATTTGCAAAGGATGTTAAATTGTCACTTTGAAGCCAGATAAACTGAAACTGGGTTATCTTTATTTATTAAAGATTTAAGTTGCTTATAATATCCCTGTTTTGGGTCCAATATTTGTCGTGTAATTTCATAAAAACATCAAATTTCAGTTGATCCATATTTAACCTTTCTGAGCTAGACATTTTCCAAATAAGAAATTTTATCAATTCATACAAGTATGCCAAACTGATTGAGTTGGTTTGACAGGTTATATTGTTTTTCTTGTTTTGGCTTCTTATTTGTTTTTAATCCTTTTCATTTTTCTGAATAATTTCTCTTTATTATTTAAATTTTTTATTGGGCTTTGTTATAAACACTTGGTTTGAAGCTCACAGGTATACTGTTGGCAAAATAACACCTGTGCCTATGCGTGAAGTTCGAGCTTCTGATTTTGGAGATCGAGCTAGAATAAGGATGTATTTTCCTAGAAAGGGTTCCCAATTTACACCTCCACACCATTCTGTAGATTTCTATTGGAAAGATTATTGCCCTATGGTCTTCAGGTATATACTGCTTCTCAGTTATTAGTATATAATACATGCGAGAGACATTGTGTTTGCCTTGCAGAAATTTTTGTGCATTCCAACCTTCTAATTGTTTTGGTTCTAATTTTAGCTGTAAATACCTTACACTTTTGTTCATTGTGATTTTGGTAGACTTTTAGTACTTTCTCCCGTTGTCTGCAAGCTAACTCTCATTTATTTGCCATTCCTTTGTGAGTTCAATCCTAAGTATGACAATTTATATGGTTCATGGTTTCAAACTTGCATTTAATGGCTTTAGATGTGTAATTGTGTTTTTATAACTTTGTTCATGAATATGGGACATTATTTCAGGAATTTGAGGGAGATGTTCAAATTAGATGCGGCGGAGTATATGATGTCCATTTGTGGTGATGATGGTTTAAGGGAGCTTTCTTCTCCAGGGAAAAGTGGCAGTATTTTCTATCTTTCTCATGATGACAGATTTGTGATTAAGACCCTAAAAAAATCTGAACTGAAGGTTTGAGCCTAAAAAACCTCATTGCCAAAAGCTATAGTTGAATTTTTTTAGTGCTCATATTTCCTAGTTGTATGCTGATTTTACAAAGCTCGTATTGCCTAATATATCTATACACACACATATACACATATAAGATGTTAAGACATATTTTGGTTAGTCTAGATGACAAGTTTTTATATGTTTTGTTATAAAACGTGATTGATCTTAGATGACAGGTTTTTATATATTTTGATCTACAGAAATAATATGTCGCATCATTCTGCATATACTTTTAAGCAAGATGGTAAACCACTGTGTTTCAGAAATATGTCCATCTCCTGAAAGAGAATGGAGCTATGTGGGAAACAATTCAGATAGGATTTCAAGCTGAACATAACATATTACTGATTCACTCCTTCTATCTTCTAATGAAGCTTCCAGATTTACTGTCATAAGGAAAAAGGATACTGTCCTATTGTATGTCACAGTTTAATCATAAACTTGTTTTATGAGGTTGATATTATATCCAAGGGCTAGTCAGTGAGAAAAAGGACTTTTAGTCTTGTTTTCTATCTTCAATCTTGGTTGAGCTCAGTTGCCAGTAAGAAAGAATAATCGTACCGATTATTTTAAATATAAGCATAAATCTAAGTTAAGTCAAGGAGACTCTTAAATCCATTCAAGGTTGTGCACACAGGAGTAGGATATTTCAGAGATAGCAAAAGGTTCAGTTATCTTGGAATGATAACTGAGTTAGTTAACAACATAAACAAATGTCCTATGATAACCATTAGAATCATCTAATAGTTTATTATCCCTTTCAACAAATTATTGTGGTGAATTATTATGCCTCCACTTTAAGGTGTCAACCATCTTCCTCGTCTAGGACTTGGAATCACTGTTACTCAGTGATACCATAAACCTATCAACTTGTGATGGACATGAATTTCCAAAAGAATGGTAATCGAAGACGAGTTTCATCCATGGGCGGACCATTGCGGAGGCCAGCAGGGGCCATGGCCCTCCAATGTTTAAAAACAAAAAAAAATTATAAGTCATTTTTTTGTTATTAAAAAAAGCCAGATGTACTTGGCCTATCAACTCTTCACCATTCACTCTGCATTCTACAGGTTCTTTTTTTTTAACAAAAAAAAATTAGTAATAGTATTAAATATTAATAAAAGCTCTTTTATGTCCTTTTATTAAATATTAATAAAAGTTCTTTTATATCAATTAATTATTGTTTATTTGTTTTGATAGAGAAAATGTTGTAGAAACATCAATTAGTTATTGTGCCTTGGAATTGGAATGTTGACTGAGTTTATTTATGTACATTTTTCTGTTTGTGCCATGGATGTTGAAGATATTACATACCTTGAATTCCAATTGTGACATTTACATTTAATCTTACAATTTACCCAAGTGAAGTAATCTTGCTTAGTTGCTTTGTCCAATATAGAATTCATTAATTGTATGACAATTATTTATATTGTTCTTGGGGACAAAGTTAGATTCCGGACTTTCTCACTTATTAAACAACATATAATTCAGAATTGTACGGTTGAGTTGCATAAACCCGTATGTGAAAACAAGCAAAACGGAAATCACATTTGCAAATTAAACAGCCAAATTCCATACATTCTATATTATGTATATTGAAAAAAGGTTATTTCTAGACTTCTTGGCATGCGTGGACTGATGCAAAATGGTAAGGAAATTGTTTCATTTTCTTTTGATGGTTCTAAATGATTTATTATTGATCCTATTAAACTCAACATTCGTTCGGTGTATGATTTTCCAAATAGGTATGCTTTTACTCTTTTTAGTTTAACCTTAGTAGGAGAAAGTGCTAATTTGATTGTTTGTGTCATCATCATAGAAAATTCGTTAGATACACTTTGGCCCCCCCAACTTCAAACTTATAGTTCAGCCCCTGGTTTCATCCTTCTAGTTGAAGGCCTTGATCCTTTTTTAATACTGGAGGAAATCTTTATCTTCTTAATCAATGTGGATTTCTGTCGGTTCTTCCCTGTTTATTATCTTGGTTATTTCTTTGCCGTAGTAAATTATACTACCAACACGTGACGCCTTGCCCTTCAATATTGAAAGGAAAATGTTTAAATGGACAAGGGAAAAAAGATGAGAGTGGATTTACTAATTGTGTCTTAAAAGCTCTGTTAGCTTTTCAGAGGGAAGAGGATAGGAAGTCATTTTGAATGTTCTGATTGTTAACTGCAGGTATCCGTATTACAAGGCTACAAGTTGGTAAACTCGTACAAAATGGTTAATTGATCTACAAGACTCTCATGATGATTTATTTCATTTTTTTATGTTCTTCTGGTCAATCTCAAATAGTTGGCTTAGGCTTTGTAAAGTTGAAGTTCATTATGTTAAGGTTTTGCATTAATTCTCAAACGGGGCATTTTATTAATCTAATCTTTCCAAACTCCTCACTCTGCCTACAATATTCTGTAATAATCTATGTTCATTAGTTAATGTGTTTATGACCTCCCCTCCCAATCTAAATGTATGCTTGAAAGATTTTAGAACAGAAAATGTGCATTAAAGAATCAGTTAGTTGAACTTCCCATGATTTTATTTCAAAGAAAGGTAGGCCATGAACACTTATATATACGCTTTTGCTGTACAGGTTCTGCTCAAGATGCTGCCTAAGTACTATAGTCATGTAGGAGAACATGAAAATACTCTCATAACAAAATTTTTTGGGCTCCATCGTATAACATTAAGAGGTGGAAGGAAGGTATATTGTCATATACCTTGGCTTTAGCTTCTAATACACATTTTTCCAATTACTATACATGAGTGCTTATATTAATCTTTTTGGGTGCTAGGTACGGTTTGTGGTCATGGGAAATATGTTTTGTACAGAATTACGAATTCATCGTTCTTATGACCTAAAGGGATCAACTGTAGGAAGATATACAGATAAAGATAAAATCAAGGAGAATACCACATTGAAGGATCTGGATCTATCATATGAGTTTCATATGGACAAATTTTTATGGGAGTCCCTTTTTAGGTAAGCGTTCAAATTCGATGAAAGCAGAAGTTCTCTATGAATTTATTTTAAAATATGTACATGGGTGAAAATATGTAGGGCCTATTTAGATGTTTGTTCATTTACAATCGATGGCAAATTTCTAATATCCAATAGAATTTTTTTTCTTGCTTTTCTCTTGCAGACAAATTTCCATAGACTGCATGTTCTTAGAATCTCAACAAATAATTGATTATAGTCTTCTACTAGGAATACATTTTAGAGCTCCTGAGCACCTGAAGGCCTTATTAGAACCTCCTACTACTGCATCAAATCCTGAGAGTTCACCTGCTGATGATGGTATAAATTTCTTCCACATACTAGATATTTTGCTCTAAACTGTATTCTTTTTCTCTATTTTATTGTTTGCATTTAGGTTATTTCTATTCTATCTAGTTAAGTTTTAATATTTGCTTTTGAAGATATCGTTTAGGTTTTCGGGAACAGTTTTTGTAAGATTGTGGTGCAGTTAGAATGCATTCATAAAATTTAGTTTTTGACCTTGACCGGTAAAGCTACTGCTCCTTTAGGGGGGTAGTGTATGAGATTTGTTATAACTTTGAAATTAGTCGTCAATTAGCTAATAGATTGAGTTGTCAATCAGCTCTAGATTGATTCAATTGATTGAGAATTGATTGTAGATTGACTCTATTTCCTCTCACCACTCTAGGTCTAGTCTAGTCTATATATACTTGTACTAATTGAATAAAATATAACCTCGATTCTCTCATTCTCCAATCTCTTTAGTGTATATGGTTCTTATGCTCTCTGTTAGCATGGTATCAGAGTGAAGATTCTTTTCATAAACACAATCTTCAGTAATATCTTAGGGGTGCCGTCTCTACGATGGTAGACGGTGGCACACTTATAAAGGCTCCAAGATTCCAGTGACCCTCATTTTCCTCTCTGACAACTTGCAACACAGATCTATATGTTTGGTGGCTTTCTAGGCCTGGTTCCTTTGAAGAGGTTTCTGATTTTTTGTCATTGATTAGAGAGAGAATCAAAACATATATTTTCTCTCTTAATTTGACCAATCAAGGCATATAAAGGCTCCATTTGACCAAAGTTTTAAAAAGCGGAAAGCAATGCGAGGCGGGTAGGCCTCCGTGAGGCGAGGCGGGTACCTCGAGGCGATCGAGGCGGGCGCCTTAGCCGAAAATGGTAAAATATCTTTATAATAATTATAAAAAAATAGTAAAGTAGAGAATATTCCATAAAATTCAAGAAATAAGTCATATCCAACAATACAAACATAAAATATCTCAAACAAATTAAACATTACAAAAAAAAAGGTCATCCTAACGATAAATGATCACTAATCCAATCCATTCCCATAAGCTATCATTTGTGTCTATAGGCTTGAAACATGGATCAAAAGGGTAATCCTCTTTATCATCATCATCTGAAGTTCATGGAGAGTTTTATTGGTTTGTGTTAACCAAAATTTATCAGCAAGGTGGATTTACAATTAACGACTTTTAAAGGACCGCGATCAAGATCTGGCAAAAACGACGGCGTTTTAATATTCTTCTCCGTAGCTTTAAACCTTAGTGATTCCTTACCTGATATATAAACCATTTGGCGAGCTGACTCTTCGTGGCGTCTGGGTATCTAGGTATCGGGGTACTTCGTTGTCTTTCTTCCTGTTGTATCATGGTTTCTGTTGACCTCCTAGTTACCCCAGTTTTGGAATACAAGTTACAGCTATGACGAGGTATCGGGGTAACGTGGTGGCAGGTCCCTGATCTAGTTAGAAGCGAGGTAACTGGTACATATGAAGGCGGGATACCAGGATGGTATAGTATAACTTGTAGAATTTCTGTGCATCTTTGGTTTCTTTTGGGTATATATCTTGACGTTTCGGTCCGGATTTTCTCCTAGAGGTAGCTGGATGCCACCTGCTAAGAATGCTCCTTCCTTGGTTTCTGGGTGGAGAATTCTTCTTTGATCCTCAGCCAATTTTAATGGTTAACAGAAGTCCCCCCTGACTTGAACACCGGTATCTAGGTCGGGGTTGGAGTTAGGATCCTTAATTTTGTTTGAAGGGTTTGATACCCCGTTTGGATATGTACCCCATCTAGCTGGATTCCTACTATCAGAGAGGCAATCTTTCTTGGATATGTAAGTATTGAATGCTTTAACCTGGTGTCGATTGTAGATTGCTTGGTAAGTTCAAACGAGCCGTTTTTGGTGCTTTTTTCTTGAAATCGTCTCATACACATTCTTGTTAACTGTTGATGGTTTCCCTTTCGTGTTCCGGTAACCTCCCACTAAGTGTCTATAAATATCCTTCTTTTATTCTATACTTATTCATGCCTCTTTCAAGATTTCAAAATCGGGAAAACAAGAATCTGCCTTATTTTCTTTCCGGTTTTTACTCTTCCTAGACTACCTTCTCCTTCTTTTCTGCCATGGCATCCTTGCAAAACCCTAACCCTTCTTCTCCCCAACCTTTGATAGTATCGAAGCTCTCCTCGATCTTTCCAGGGTTCAATTTGGCGATAACCCTTTGTCGCTTAAAAGGAAGAGAGAGTTAGTCGAAGAAGCCGTGGAGAGCACTGCAGTATCTCTGTGTTTTCGCTCAGGCCGGAACCCTCGCATCAGGTTTGGTTTTCATAACGATCCTTCCAACCCCGTTCATCTTACTGAGGAAAAGGAGGAGGAAGACGAGGATGCGGGTTAGGCGGGAGACCCAACGGTGGGAAGTGAGATCCCTGATCCTTACTTTGATTACCGGCTCGTTCCTGATTCTGTCTATACCGACAAGGATCTAGCGCGTTTGAGGCTTATCTATCAGATTCCGGATAGCATTTCCCTCTCCCTACCTTACCAGGATGAAGAGGTATATACCCCTACTGCTGGCACCCTGCTTATTCACACGGCTGCGTTCGAGTGTGGGGTCCGATTACCCTTCCATCCTACTCTTTGAAGGGCGCTGGTGGCTCTCGGGCTGGCTCCTTTACAAATCTCACTGGGTTTCTGGAAACATTTGGCAAGTTTTCTGGTGCTTTGGAAGGAGCAGTGTGAGAGGGAGAACCTGGAGAGGGAGTCGGGCTTTGACGAGCTGCAATATGTCTTCCAGGTAGCTAACATGGCGCCTGGTCCTAAAGGACAATTTTATTTGAGGCTGTCTAAGTCCACTAAGTTGGTAATTCCTAGAGCCAACATTAAGTTCAACTGAGGCTGGAAGAACGAGTGGATCGTGGTAGGAGGGGACTGGGGCCATTCTGTGCATATTGGCAGGATTGAATACCCAGTCCTTATTCAGTTCACTAGGCAGGATAAATAGGACAAAGGAAACGTATTTGCCGAATCTCGGGGTATCATTCAAAGGATTGCGGATAACAAGTCTGTGAATCCAAAATATCCTGATTATGACTCTTTTGAGGATGTCAGGCTGGAGCGATATCTCCGTATTTCCATTGCAAATCATGGTATGTGATTTTCTTCCTCTTTGTTCTTCTTTCTTGTTTTCCCTTCTCCCTGGTTTGACTTTTTTTTTTGACAGTATCTTCCACTCCTCTTCCGCCTTCCCCTTTGATTCTTATAGGGCCCGGGGTTCAAGCTTCCTCTCCTGTTGAATCCCTTGCCAATCCTCCTAGTACCGGTGCTGAAGCTGATTTGTCTGCGACTGCCTCTTTATTAACTTCGACAGGGGTGCCTTTGCCTCCTTCTATCCCGCTATCCGACCTAGTTCCGGCGTGCCCTTCTATAAAGGCTATGTTATCGAAAGGTGCCAAGGTTCGAGGTTCTCCTGTCCAGGTTAAGAAGTGGGGTCTCACTGCTTCCGATGTTAAGTCCCTGCCAACTGCTTCTCCATCAGTTCCTTCTCCTTTAATCGGGCCTATTCGGCTTTAATCTAGGGTGGAGAAGGATTCCTTGGTCATACCTCCTCCAGCTAGCCTGTCGTCGGGATCGGGATTGAATGACAGTAGCCGGTAGGAGCTGATATCCCGCTTTGCCACGGCTTGCTTCGGAGTCAGTCCCAATGCTATGTTTGCCATGCCTGGGGATTTTCTTGCCACAAGAGGAGCTTCTTTACTTGCTGAGGTATGTCACCAGTCCTTTTTTCTTGCTTGGTTGATTTCTAAGGAGGTTCTCATTTCCTTTTCTTAACTGCAGGCTTTTAAATTTAATCTTGCTATGGGACAGCATCTGAAGATCCTGCAGGAGGCCAATATAGGCTAAGTTGGAAGAAGCTAGGAGGGACCTAGCTCGATCTAAAAAGGCTACAGATGCCATGGTCCGTTCTACTGCTGAGTCTGAACGGGGTTGGCAGGAGGCCATAGTGGATCTGGAGAGGTTGAAGCGCGCTCTGGATACGGAGACAAATCATATCCACCCGTCGATGGGCTCAATGAGAAGAATTGGCCCAGGAGAAAGCTATGCTTGTAGAGGAAGTTCGCCTCCTGTGGGATGCAGTGCCGGCCTTGAAAGCCCAAGCTGATGACTCCTTTGAGCAGGGATACTTCACTGCTTCCTATGAGGTGGTCCAGGCCCTCCCCGTTGATTTTGACTTCCAAGGGACACTTGGGTGGGATCGATGTGTGATTCTAGCAAAGGCCGCCTAATATTCTGACAAGGACCCGACCCCGGTAAGCAACGCCCCGATCGTGGAGCCCTCCTTACAGCCAAAGAACACTATACTAGCTACTGACCTTGCTGAAGAGATGGTGGAGACTCGGGACCTTCCTACTACTCAGGATGATCCGATGCAGGATGTTGTGCTGCCTAATCAACTAACTCCCACGGTGGAGGAAGGAGTTCCTTTTGAACTAGGTGCACTAGGAGTTGGCGAAATTCAATCTATTGGGGGCGACGTAGCCGGTGAGACAATTGCAGCTAATCGAGAGGAGGAAACCGAGGAAAGGCAAGCCGATGTATGATCCTTAGTCTATTTTAATAATAATAAAAAAATGTAGCCTAGAAATGGGGGTTGGGCGCCCTGCATGATCAATGAAAAGATTTTTTTTTTTTTTTTTTTTTTTTTGACTTGTGTTATCCTGCCTGTACTTGGCTGGAGTGTTTACTTACTTGCTTGCTCTTAATCGAGGTAGAAATTATTGGTGATAACTGATGTTTTGACTTCTACCCATCGTGATCCCGACGATGCTTGGCCTTGCCTATTCTCTGTGATAATCTAGGTGATATTTATTTTGGGGAAACTAGTAAGAACTTTTTCGCAGTTTGACCTTGTTGCGAGGTTTAATTCTAGCTAGCTATCGGGATCAAGGCTTCTTCTTTATGGAATCGGGGTACTTAGACATTCCAAGTTATGAACCCCGGTAGATAGTTCCCAAGGATTTAGCTAATCGGGATACCTGATGCTTCCTGTTTTACAGATCCTTGCTTGGATATTTTCACCTTCTAGAAGGATCCTTCTCTTGATACGCTTGCCTTTAATGCACCGATCCGCGTGCCGGGCTAAGATCGGTCAACTTATGTGAATGGATCGTTTTTCACGCGTCTTCTCGAATTCTTCACCGGTCATTATTGCTTTGCACCGGTGCCTTGCTTGGCTTTCTTTATAAGTAACCTGTTTTTCTTCCTCATCTTTCATTCTGGAGGATTTATAAAGAGCGAAACAATGCCATCCCGGGCGTTCTCTTCTAATGGCAGATTCATTCATTCTTGCTATCGATCTTGGTGTTTCTTGTGATATGGAAAAGGTTAGCAATTCTTTGTCGAACACAAGGAGGAAAGAAAAGGTCGGCGATCGCGATTCTGGTTTAAATTCCATCTCGATCCGGTCTTGTTGTTCTAGCGGGGAATTTTATATTGAACTGGGCTTAGACGATAGGACCGGGAGCCTCGTTCTAAGTTACCAGATAGAGCTAGTATGCTTTTCCTCCCTCAAATATTCGAAGGTTTCTTGGGTCGGTGAATCCACGGTCATCATGGTTAATGGTATCGTTCACAAAGGTACCCCAGAGACGTTACAGTTGGGTTTGGGATGTCTCCAAGCATGCTATCAGCATCGAAGTCAACAGACAGGTTGGCGACCGGATGATTGGGATCGAGATCCATAAAAGCAGGTTCAGCCTTCAAGATGCACTGAGGGCACAGATCTGAAGAAGAAGAGGTGATGCACTCAAGGCTGAAGCAAAAGCAAGAGTCTTAAGGGTGAGATCTTTGTTGATGTCATTCCAACGGGCTTAGATACTTTGATGTTACTGGTTTGGATCAAGGAGGCTGCAAAGGAGAAGAGTGAAAAGCTCTTCTTGTTCTTTCTTTTGCTGTTGTTTTTGTTTATTCACATCTTGTAGCCTGATTGCGGGGTTTAGATACCCGGATTAATGAATTAGATGCTTCTTTCTTACAAATATATATTGTCTTCTTATTCTGTTGGAATGCTGGTGAATCTTTGTGTGTACTTGCTTCTGGTATATCGGGTAGTGTTTGGATAACGATACAGGATCTGTTGGGGATTACCACCTTCTTTCCTTTGTCCGGCTATGAAGTAAGAAAAAATTCTAATTTTTCTTGAGGACATCTTGGTTGGTAGTCCCATTGCCACACTTGATGAGAATTTTGTAAAGAATTCCAAGCTAGTGGTACCTAGGCCTCAGTTTTAAGTTGGGATTTTGGTTCTTGATAGATAAATCCTGGTGGAGGGTATTCCTCGACCTTGTTCTTCATATGGCGAATTAAGGTTCCAGATATCCTGCTAAGGGATTCTGCTCCTTAATAAATAAATCCCGGTGGAGGGTATTCCCCGACCTGATTCTTCTCATGGCATCAAGGTACCTGATATCCTACTAAGGGATTCTGGTTTTTGATAAATAAATCTCGGTGGAGGGTATTCCCCGACTTGGTTCTTCTCATGGCGAATCAAGGTACCAGATATCCTGCTATGGGATTCTGGTCCTTGATAAATAAATCTCGTTGGAAGGTATTCCTCGATCTGGTTCTTCTCATGACGAATCAAGGTACCAGATATCCTGCTATGGGATTCTGGTCCTTGATAAATAAATCCTGGTAGAGGGTATTCCCCGACCTAGTTCTTCATATGGCGAATCAAGATACCAGATATCTTACTAAGGAATCAAGACGTCTAACGCTCCCCCTATCTTTACCACTTCGGAAAGATCATTTTCTCGTATTGGTATCTCCTCCAATTGCTCTGCGGGATGCCTATTGGTCCATCCCTGTTTTTCTTCTTCCTCTGGATCTTTTACGAATATCTCTGGTACTTCCTCTTCTTCCACATTGCATTGATCCAGTCCCGGTATCGCCGGGTTTGGTTCATTGGTCACATGCGCGCACTGTTTAGCTAGCACGGTAGGATTTGTGGACATAGCGTAGTAGCTGCGGGTTGCTTGTTGGTCACCTCGAACTTCTCCTATCCTGTTCCAGATAGGAAACTTCAAGACGTCGTGGTAGATAGACAGTACTCCCCCTATTCCTGACAGGAAAGGTCTTTTAAGGATGGCGTTGTAGGCGGAAGGAGTATTTACCATGATAAACTCTTTCATTATGTTCTGTTAGAGAGAGTCCTCTCCAATTATTACCGGTAGCCTATGAGACCCAATTGGCATCAATGAGTCCCCTGTAAATCTATATAGTGGCGTGGTACAACTGTTGTAACAATGGTTTTTTAAGGTCAACTTATCATGAGCTCCTTTAAAAAGGATGTCCACATTGCTGCCGATATCGACCAGAACGCGGTGGACCTTAAAATTAGTTATCTATACCGTAATCATTATGGGATTGTCATGTGGTTGAATTGTGTTGAAAATGTCCTCCTTTGTGAAAATGATCAGGGCAAAGCGAGGGTATTCTTGGGATCCCTGGCCGACCTGGAACACGTCTTGATTGGCGGTAATCCTCGGGATCTTCTTAGCGTGGTACTTTCTTGAATTATTGGAAATTCCCGCTAGAGTAGAACCCTCACTTATTGTAACGATTTCTCTGGTCAGTCGGGATCTTGATAGGACCCGGCTTCCTGAGCAAGCCCTTGTTGCGGATGGCGAGTTATATAGTCTCTCGAGATGCATTAGGGGGGGAGGGGGGGAGGGGGGGTGTAATGGTCATACCAATCTTCCTCTCTTTCCATTCGCGCTACCTCCCTTGGTGGCGGAGTCGTTTTAGGAGGGGTTCTTCTTACGGGATATCTGTCTTGATTTGGGGTAGGAGGAGGTGGCCGATAGGTAGACTGGTTTGGAGGATGATTGTGGTACTTCTTTGCAGGAGCGGGTTTAAGAGCTTTTTTCTGATGTTGACTGATCTGGCTTCGTCATGTTCGACCTTGACCCGAAGCTGTTCATCTATGTCCACCTGTTCTAATGCCTTATCATAGGCCTCCTGGTAGTTCTCAGGTGGGTGCTTGGCGAATGATTGGAATAATCTACCCGCCCATAGATTTCTCCTGAAGTTGGCCAAACTCTCCTTCTCGACAAACACTCCTATTTGAACCACTTCTTTATGGAACTTTTCTACATAGGACCTCAGTGTCTCACCTTGTTCCTAGGTCATGTACCGGAGTAGGATGGGGTCTTTAGGACGAGACTTGATCCCCTGAAACTGAGCACAAAAATCTATGGTGAGTTTTGTAAAAGAATCCACACTATCTGGAGGAAGTTTTCTGAACCAAGTCTTGGCACAGTCGGTCAAAGTGGAAGGGAACATCCTACACATTGCTGACCGGGTCGCATTTTCAACTTCCATTTGAAGAACAAAACTCTCCATATGGCTCATGGGGTCTTCCGAACCTGAGTACTTTTCAGTGGGCATTTTGAACTTGGGAGGTAATTCTGCTTCCTGAATTCTCCTTGAGAAAGGTGCATTCATTTCCCCTAGAGGGTTCTTCCAGGTACTCTGATGCTTTCCCTTCCTCAGCTCCTCGAGTTCCTTTGCCATTTTGGCCACCCAGTCTTCGAGTCATCGGGGTGCTTCGTGCTTGGAACAGGTTGCGATCCCTTCGTTTTCTGAGGTCTCGGACTCAGCAATTACCTCCTGGTACTACGCCTTTCTGGATCGGCTTCCCCGCCGGTTCTTTTCAGGTCTAGTACTACCTCCTATATCGGGCTGAGTAGTCCCCCTCTTCTTGTTGGTCTAGTTGTTGGTCGATTCCTCCTGTGAGGGATGTCAATTGTTGATTTTACCTGTCGGGGTTTGAAACCTGCAGGGATATCCGGGATCGGAGATGGAGGTTTGAGCTTGTCGAAAATCGGTACTCGGGTACTTTGTCCAACTTCGCCTGTACCCCTAACAGTTTCAAAAGGTATCCCCTGGGTAATCATCCGGAGGTGGACGCTTTCCACATAGGCTATAGCCTGTTGTTCCAGGATATCCCAATTGACTCCCTGAATAGGACTCTTGCATGGCGGGAATGAGTCCTGGTAAAAACGACGGCGTGTTAATATTCTTCTTCGTAGCTTTACACCTTGGTGACTCTTTACCTGATATATGGACCGTTTGGCTAGCTGACTCTTCGTGGCATCTGGGTATCTAGGTATCGGGGTACTTCGTTGTCTTTCTTCCTGTTGTATCATGGTTTCCGTTGACCCCCTAGTTACCTCGGTTTTGGAATAAAAGTTACAGCTATGGCGGGGTATCGGGGTAACGTGGTGGCGGGTCCCTGATCTAGTTAGAAGCGAGGTATCTGATACATATGAAGGCGGGATACCAGGATGGTATAGTATAACTTGTAGAATTTTTGTGCATCTTTGGTTTCTTCTGGGTGTATATCTTGATGCGTCGGTCCGGATTTTCTCCTGGAGGTAGCCGGATGCCACCTGCTAAGAATGCTCCTTCCTTGGTTTCTGGGTGGAAAATTCTTCTTTGATCCTTGACCAATTTTAATGGTTAATAGTTTGAAATGTCCTCCCACCCTCCTTCATCTACCCGTTGCAAAGCCTTTCCTTTGTCTATCGAAAAATGTAAAGTAATATTATAAATATATAATTACATATAGCATTCTATGCAAGTAAAACTTGTTAAATTTAATTTTAGAATTACTTGTATTTCTCTCTTTTTCCTCCTACTTGTTGGCTTCCACTCGGTTGACTCATGTCCACATCTGTGGACGTTCCCCTGGCTACATCTTCATCAACCATCCATTCATTAACTGATGGCACATCTTCACTAACCAATGGATCATCATCATCCTTTAACGCCTTCTTCTTCATGAATCTATGCCGCAACCTTTTATTGTACATTATGTACATTAAGGAATTCAATTTCTTTGTGCTTAATCGACTCCTCTTTTTTGTATGAACCTACAAAAATTTTGTAGGAAATTGTTAATTAGGGAATACTAAATTTATTTTACTCTAGCAATTAGAATTCTAAGTAAACCCACCCATACCAAGTTTAATGTACTCCAATTTCTCTCACAAGACGAGGATGAGCAAGTGAGACTTAAAACCCTCACATCAAAACTTTTAAGTTCCGGAGCCTCGTCTCTATATGCACTCCACCAATCGGCTACAATAAGAATAATAAACATTGTTCATTTCCTTATAAGACAATACTATAAATTTCATAAAGAACTTGATACAAACAATAACTTTACATACCAGGGCTAAGATTGTCGATGAGACTTTTTGCACATCCATAGCCAAAAAACCCATCTTTATTCTTAAAGAGATTAAGTTGTAAATTAGCCCGTACTCTTGCCTCCTCATCAGGAATCAGTTTTTCCATGCACACCATCAACCCCTTCTTTACCTCTATATGAGTGGATAAGCCATCCGAATATTGGAATCGAGGATTCAGATAGTACGCAGCTACGTGCAAATGGCAGTGCAATTGCATTTCCCACTTATCATCAATGATTTTCCATATCTTTGTGTAAGCTCCTTCCTCTTTTCCTAAATTTGCGACTATCTCCTCCTTAGTCTTATCCATGACGCTATAAATGAATCCCATTGCGGGTAGTTGTTCAAAATCCGTCATCTTGTCTTTAATGCATAACACATGCTTCCTCAAAACTGTTGTTGAAGATAATCTTCTTGATTTCCCTTCCCTCAGCCCTTTTTGCCCAACCACATCCATCCCATTCCTTTGAAGTAAACATATGCTCTAAAGGTTGCTTCAGAGATAACATTCTGTCTAATGTCAAGAATGCAGTAGCAAATCGTGTAGGAGCGGGACGGATCAATTCTTTATTAGTGTGCTTTTTCATCAAAGCCAACACCCATTTATGGTTGTATATGAAGTTACTCACCTATTGCAGCCTAAGAATAAAAACAGTAACATATATGAATTGATTATTACTATATATAAAACATTTATGTAATGATTTATACCTTATTTGCTTTCTTCAATGCATTTTGGTGTTGAGGTAGAAATCTAATTTTCTCAAGCATTAGATCAATACAATGAGTTGCACACGGCGTTCACCATAGCCGTGTCCTCTTCTGCATTAACATTTCACCCGCTTTCTTGTAGTTCGATGCATTATCCGTCACCACCTGAACCATAAGGTCTTCTCCAACTTCTTTAACCACCGAATCCAGTAGGTTAAACAACAGTATAGCATCTTTAATTACATCACTAGCATCAATTGACTTCAAGAACATGGTGCCATGCGGATTGTTTACGAGGAAGTTTATCAACTGTCTTCTTTGATATCCTTCCACCCATCCGACATAATAGACACCCCTGTTTTACTCCATGTTTTCTTTACTTCTTCTACAATTGCTTGGGTATTGCCTTTTACTGTCAAAAATAGTGATGTGCTCAACTCGAGCTGTAGGTGGTTTTAGACCACACCCGTAACTCCCAGCCAAACGGAGCATTTTGACGAATGATGGACTACTAGCAACATTAAAGGCGAGTCCATTCTCATAGAAGAATTTGGCTATGTCCAAACATGTGTTTCCATGTGCCTTCTTCTCAAGTCCTTTGCCTCCTCTATCGTTTCCCCCCAAATCCTCCACCGTATCATTTTTGACATTCATGACAAATCGATCCATCGGTCATCTAATTCCTCTTTCGGTAACACTACCTGAGCTTGAACCTTTTTTGCATAGACTGTTTAGGGTGACACAATTGTCAATCCTTTTTTCACGCATCAATTGTCTCCTCTTTTTCGCACTCATTTTTCAAGATATAAGTTTTGATTTCCTTTCTCACTTCTAAGGTGACCTTTGTACACGGGACAACATTACCCTGAACACCCAGAAGGTGTTCTTTCATCCGAAACACTCCACCCTTCAATACTCTATCGTAGGATTTGCATTGTATGTACTTATACCCCTTTGGTTCATCTGTTTCAACCTCAACCCCATACTTCCATACCGGATCTTTTCGATTCGACATTTAAAATTCTACAACAAAATAATCAAGTAAAGCTAAGAGCAAACAAAGCTAACAAAATAATCCAACAATGTTAACACCAATAAAATACCAATAACACCGGTAACAATATAAATTACCAACACTTTTATGTCATATGTGTCAACACTAACAATTGCCAGATATCATTGGGTTGATAACATAAAAAAAAAAAAAAAAAAATTGTCAATAACAGATAACAAAAAAAAATAAAAAATTGAAATATAAAAAAGGCTTATAACAGTATAACTCAACATTGTTAACAGATAACAAAAAAAAAAAACAAAGTAGATTGACAAGAAGAAGAAAAAGAAGAAGAAGATTGACGAAGGAGATCGAAGAAGAAGATCAAAGAAGCATAAGAAGAAGAAGAAGAAGAACCGGAGAGGAGAAGCAGTCGTCGATGTCGCCGGAGTGAAGAAGCAGTCGTCGATCGATCGTGAAGGAGAAGTAGCAATTGAAGCCTTGAAGTTGAAGAATAGAAACATAGTGGATTTGGGAATTTAGGGATTTGATTTGGGAATTTTTATGTCATTAAACAAATTCTTGTTCTTTCTCCAAAACGCAGTCGTTTTGGTTCTCTTTTAAAAAAAAATAAATCAAAAACCGAGTCATGACCGAGGCACCCGAGTTAACATGATTCGGCATATATCCGGCCGCCTCATACGGCGGAGGCGGGCGATTGAACTTCATCTGCTTTCTTATTGAGGCAGCCACCTCAAACCGCCTTTTAAAACACTACATGTGACTAAATTGCCCTTCTCAAGCTACAGCCGAAGACAAAATTGTCCCTTCGATATTCATCAAATTCAGTTTCGTCTCTAAGCCGTTTCATTGGCTTCTCTATCAAATCGTTTGGTTGGAAGCTCTATCAAATTAGTTTGTTGACCTCTTGAAAGGACTCACTGCCATGTCATCGGAACTCTCAAAACTCAAACTACTTCATCTCCCCATCATGAGTTTGAGGGTGGACTTTAAAGAGTTGGAAATTATATGTTTCCATTTTTATTATATTATGTTTAATTACTATTTAAGTTTTTCAATATCTTTATTCCAAGCTGGGCATTAAAAATATCAATGCTCGAGCTTGGAGGGGAGTATTAGAACCGTTGAAATTAGCTACCAATTAGCTAATATATTGAGTTGTCAATCAACTCTAGATTGATTCAATTGGCATTAGATTGATTGAGAATTGATTGTAGTTTGATTCTATTTCCTTCCTCTACTCTTGGTCTAGTCTACATATACTTATATTACCGATTGAATAAAATACAACTCAATTCACTGGAAAAAAAAAAAAATACAATTCAATTCTATCTTCCTCCTATCTCTTCATGTTCATTCCTTCTGGTTATCCAACATACATTGTTAGGTTATATCATTTTCAAGAATTAGTACTTTAAAGTTTATTGTAAATGAATCATAGAACATGTTCAAGAATTAGTAGCTTGAAGCCTGGAATAACTATTGTGTAAGAAACTCGTGCCTTGACATAATGGAGACATTTGGCGATTCATTAATCTCTAAACTTACAAGCATCTGAAGTACCTTGTACACTAACCACATCTGATTCAAAATATTGAATTATGGATTCAGTCAGCGAGGCTTTACCGTTTATTAGCCATATATTGGGTATGTACTTATCTCAGTAGCAAACTAGTTTGAGACTAACTGATATAATTTAACATATTCACAATTTATTAACGGAAATAGTTATAACCAAGGCATATTCATCAACCTAGATAAATTATTATCATACGACAGTACTACCATATTTTGGGTAATAACTGCTCATGCATATTCATCAGCCTCACAGTTTATTGTGGGTTAGCACAAAAATGGGAGTTGTGTCATGGACAGCCTAGGCACAGTGTGAGTGTGGAAAAAAAATAGTATGTCATATATTTGAACTCACAATATTTATTAAATTTAAAGTTCCTGCTGCTCATTGAGCGATCCATCAACAATTTAAGGGCTCAGAAATACATATCATTTGGTAGTTGGTGAATGTTAAAGATTAGCCTGAAGAAAATGAAAGAGGTAATTCAAGAGTGAGACCACATGATAAGACAATGAGACATTATAATTCGCAAAACTGAAATAATTGTGAGTTTATTGTGGGTCTAATGGAAACATATGTTACTTGGGACTGTTTCATGTCCATCTTGACTTCAATTTCCTGTGTAAAATTATAAGTTATAAAAACTTGCAGCTTTTCTGTTTCCACTAGGTATAATCTCACAAGCGGAGCTCATGATTCCATCGAAAGGCCTGCTTTTAGTAACTCATGAACCAAGGTTTGTCAGCACTGCACCTGGTCCTCACATCAGAGGAAATACATTGAGAGCATACTCTATTGGTGACAAGGAAGTTGATCTTTTATTGCCTGGTACCGCAAGGTAACTTCTCCAATTCTAATTTATTATACTATTAAGACTGAAATTTTGCTGCATTTAGTGTAATTAACCAGTCAGCCAAATAGTTGTTACCATCTTCTGTCTCTCTCCAGGAAAAGAAATTTTCCTAATTGTCTTACAATCTACTAGAACTTCAGCCCAACATTTATAACATTGTAAATGTTAATCATTTGGTAGCATCTATCTAAGTTGTCAGTACTAGAATTTTCAATGCCCTTAAACTTGAGTTGCTTTGAAATTAAGTAGAATTTTGCAAAGCTTTCTTTTCTAGGTATAGCTATAGCCTTTTCTTGCTATCGACTCCTGTGGGGTGTCCGCACCTGGGTCTATTAACTTGTTTTGAACTTCATTTTTCTTTGAATCTACATATTCAGTCGTTTGAAACTTTTAATATATGAACAATTGATGATATGAATTAGTAATGTGATAATTTGAATTATATTTTTTGCAATAACTGGTATGTATTTGATGGTTTGAAAATGTAGTAAACTTGATAATTCAGTTGCTATTAGTTCACTTATAACTCTCAGAATACTGTCATTATACAAAGAATGATACTTGTATAGTAGTGTTCAGTTAAAAGCCAGTCATTTGCGAATATCTCAGGTTACGGGTTCAGTTAGGAGTAAACATGCCTGCTCAGGCTAATCACAGGCTTCTTGAGAGCAAGGTGGATTCGATGGAGGTTGAACTTTTCGAGGTCTACGATGTTGTTCTTTACATGGGCATAATTGATATACTACAGAAATATAATATGAAAAAGAAAATTGAGCATGCATACAAATCGTTGCATTTTGATCCTATGGCAGTGTCTGTTGTTGAACCGAAGTTGTATGCTTCACGATTCATCAATTTCTTGCGGAAAGTTTTCCCTGAACAACCATGAATAAAAAGTTAATTTTCCATGTTACTACCATTGTTGTATAGGTAAAGATTTCTTTTTGTTGCATACTTAAATACAAAATTCTTTTCATTCATTTCTTGTAATAAATGTATCGAGCATATGACGGAAGTTGTTATAGTAATAATCAGTCCTTGGAATCAATTCAGCTTTTATTTCCTTTTTGAAATGTTTCGGATGAAAATACAGACGAATCAGACAGCGAAATTCAGTTAAACTGCTGCCATAGATATTTCCTTTTTCTTCAGTCCAAGGTGGTTTTCTTCTTGATATGGAAGTGCCAAGACTGTAAATATAAAGAAAAGAAAGTCGTTTAAATTAAATAATGGAGTAAATGAGTAATGATAGACATTACAAGTCGGAACCACTATCACAACTCATATGGTAGATGAGATGTCAATTGGTGAGTGGATATATATTAATAATAATTTATCTTATTTATCAATATATCTATTCACCAATTGACACTTCAGTCATATGGGTTGTGATAATAGTTGTGATGTATAGCATTACGCTAAATAATAATTTACTTTGACAAACATTTTATTTGAAAGTTTAATTATCAAACTAAAAGTACAGTTGCATGATGAAACTAATTACGAAGTAGATCACAGCATTTTTATTTTTATTTTTATTTTTGTTAGGGGAAATTCATAAACAACCAACCATGTTCTAAAGCGTTTTACTCAACATTTGAAGCTTTCGACAAAGCTGGAAATTTTTTTTATTTTTTATTTTTTTAAAAAAAATAAAGACAAACGACAACCAAACAATCATTCAAGACTAAATTCTCAACAGACCAGCCATGTTTATTATCTGGGATGAGATAAGATTAAAAATAATCATAATCCCATATTTGCTGTCAATTAGATTAAAATAATCTTTTTTTAAATAAAATTCGATTGATATGAGAAGGAAAAATCATTAAGCGATCGTATGCTAAAAAACTTATATACAGTATTTTTAAATATATAAATAAAGAAAAAGGGTAAGGTATGATTTGTTGTTGTTTTTTTTTTTTTTTTTACCTAAAAACTTATAAGATCTTAATTTATTAGAGATATCGATAAGTTTTTAAAATTAAGATGTTTTATTATATTTGTTTTCTAATTTTAGTCGACTTATTACGAATATTTTTTTTTTCCATTTATAACCTTCTAAATATTTGAATCGAATTAATAATTTTTATTATTTAAATCGATTAAAATAAATGAAAAATGAAATATATATATATATACACACATCAGATCACCTGAGATCTTTTTCAAGTACAAAATTTTGAACCAGATCTCCACGGAAAACAACCAGATCTTCCGCCGTCTGTCTCTCCCTCCATCGTCACCGTCACCGTCACCGTCGGACGCAGAATCAGATTTCTTTAATCCTGTCTGTCTCACTTCTTTCTTCTTCCGTCGGACGTAGAATCCGCATCCGATTTCTTCTTCTCAGTCTTCTAAGGGTCGAAACTGGCTTCGTTTCGCGACGTCGGTGGCGGCTGGTGATTCCGAGAGGAGTGTTTGCGGTTGGCATTCACGTTGCTACTCACTGTCAATTTCAATTCGGGCAAGACAAAGTTGTGAAGTGGCGATTGCTGCTGCTGAACTAGTGAATGAAACACCATTGATTGAATTCACAACTACTTCGGTCAAAGCCCAGTGAGGCGGCGGCTGTGGCGGTGGTAGTGGCTCAATTTAAGGTTAGGTTAGGGTTAGGGTTAGGGTTATATAAGAAATGGGTTAGGGTTAGGTTAGAGTTATGTTAAAAATTATATAAAAAAAAAGGAAATTGGGGATAGTTTTTGTAAAGTTTATTTTTTGTAATATATTAATTGTACAAGGTTAATTGTGGAATTAACTATGAAGGTATTAATTATGATTTATTATAAAGCTAAATTTTTTTACTTTTTTTTATAAGATATAAATTGAAAGAACAAATAAATATGTTTATTTTAATTGAAGTCATAAGAGCTGATAAGACTTATATTGAAAAAAAAAAAAAAAACATCCCCTAACAAAAGTAATAGCAAAACATCACAAAACAGAGGACGTAGCCCCAAAAACACAGAAGCACGTAAGCCACACAAGAAAAACAAAGTTAGAAAAACCTAAAAGATTCTCTACCTATACAGTCTTTACCAACAGGTGAAGAACATAACGAATGAGTGGAGGATCATCAGGAGTCAGAAGGAAGATCCAATATGTGCTTAGAGAGAGCATCTACCATCTGATTTCCTTTCCTGAAGATATGAGAAACCTAAAACTTTATATGCGAGATCTAATAAATGCAGTGCTGCTAAGCTTAACGAATACACCAGATAATCTGATCAGATTTATCCGAAAGAAACTGAACAACATAAGAAGAATCATTCTATTCTCGAGCCAGATCCTATGACAGCCCAACTTCCAAGCATAATTGATGGCTAAAGAAGCCGCAATGAGCTCAATCTCAAAAGTAAAAACCTAATCAAGGGAGACCACAAAACATGCCTTAACAAAATATTTGCAAGTTCGAAAAACACCTTCACAACCCCCCATAATCTCATGCAATCTTTTATCCTACATTTGGTAGGACTAATTAGTCCCACAACTTTAGATTTTTTATTATTTTTTATTTTTTTATGTGTTTAAAATATAAATATATTTTAATAATTAATAAAATATTTTATTTTAAACATTTAAATAAAATAATTTGTAATATTAAGTAATAAAACTAAATATTATTTTATTTAAAATTGGTTTAAAATATTTTAATTATTTTAAAACAAACAATTTTTGTAAACTCCTCATATTTTGATTGACTTATTTTGGTGACAAACCGCATTTGAGGTTATTATGTAAGGGTAGGATAGGTCTTCATTGTTGGTGATCAAATGCAAAGGCCTTCTCAAGACCTCAAGATCAAGAGCACTTCAAAGGTATATCACTTATGTTTAATTCCCTTGAAGAGATTTAGTTATACATGCACACAACTCATGTATTTCCATACTTCTTCTATTTTGTGTGTTTCATGTAGGTGCACATTCATTTTATAATTGCTTCCATCTTGATTGATAATTGTCATGTCATTTTAGACATTATGGTGCATTTTATTAAGAGGCGATATACAATCGTTAGTGGCTCGCTGTACGTACAATTTTTGCCTTGTCACCGTTGTACACTCTCCTTTCATACAACGAGGCACCTGATTGATTTTTTAATCACTCGTGCATCGTTGTTCATTCGCTTTACGAACATCGGTTTTGGTCCAGTGGTTCTTTGCTTGTGACTCGCCAGTATGTCACAGTTTGTTTGAACAACGGTTTTGGACTAAAGGTTGTCCGCTGGTAGCTCACCCTTGACTAGCCGTGCGCCCGTGCATACAACGGTTTTCTGGGAATTTGTTCTTCATTTCCTAGGTGATCCGCTGTACAGCCGCTCTACGTACAACGGGTGTACATCGGATAAGGCAAATTTTTTGCAAAATGTTCAAAGCGACGTAGCATAAATTTGACCTCATATATATATATATATATACGGTCTCATTCCTATTAGGGCATCCCTATATAACTTTATCAGGATATTGAATGTAAGTCACTCATTTATAATAGTGATTTGACAAGTGCATACATACCAAGTCAAAGTATGTAAAACGAGTGGCTCACATTCAATGTCCTTATATAATTCTATCAGGGCATCCTCATATGAAAATTTCCGTATATATATATATATATGTAGTTTTCTTTCTAATTCGTTTTTAAGAGTTAAAAATCATATTTTTAATATTGAGTTCTTTCCAAAAGAGAAAAACTTCTAAGAACTCACCTTTGATCATCCAAACTCATTTTCATGACCATCTATAATCATCTAGCATCATCTAGCTTCATGTAGGTTGTGGTCTAGTATGGGTTTTCTTCAACACACATGAATCGGTAAGTAGAACATCATCTTCATTCATTTTAGTGTTTTTGAGTCTCTTTTATGATTTGTTTCCATCTATATTAAGTTCTTATCTTCATGTAGAGATTTTTGTATTGATTGTTGGGTGTTGTATTGTGATAGCTATTGTATCTAGGATTGCTTTTATTTTATATAGCTAAGTTAGCAACATGATATCTAGGATTGTTTGACTTGTTCATTCATGATTAGATAAGCATTAAATGCGTTGACCTAACATTTATGCATTTAATATTCACATAGGTTGTGTTCTCTTTTTTGAGAGTTAAGCCTTGTGACTAAGTGGCTTAGTGCATAAGCAAGTTGGCTTAGGATCACTATTAAATGCCCCGTTGGATAGAGTGGAAGGGTTAGTGACCAAGAATGGTTTGACTTGAGGTCAACCTATGTTGTAAACTTTCATTCAAATTGTGGATTTGAGGACCATGCATGGTTAGCACAATAGTCCATGAGTTTTGCCCAGTTGGAAGGTTTCTTATGTAAATCAATCAACGTGTAATTTATTTTTTTCCGTACTTAAATTACGTTGATTGTATTTGTTTGTTTTGGGTTATTTTTGAATATTGACTCAATTTTAATTTTCTAATTTTTTTTTCCAATTTTAAGTTAAATAATTATTTTAACCAGTTCAATTCTATACAACCATTTTATCCAAGACTATTTAGTCCCATGTTTATAAAAAAAAATCTTTTTCTTTTATTATTTTTATTTAAATATTAAATTATATATTTGTTTAATATATCTTTTTTATCAAACACCATTGAATTATATAATTATTTATTTAATATATCTTTTTTATTTATTTTAAGTATTACATAAATTCGGGGTTTTTTTGGAAGAGAGAAGACTCGAACCCACAAACACATGGTGTAAGTGTGAGGGGTATACTACCGGACTAACCTTATCTCATCGGTTAATATATCTTATTATAATATTTAAAAGTATTAATTAAAAAATGGTAACTTGAAAATACTGGGGTTAGAACTTGGAAAGCAGTTACTAGGATGTAAATATAAGGGTAGTTATTAAAAACCTCCCTCTCTTAGAAAATATTAGTCATTTTACACTTTCTAGTTTCAATAATGGTGATTTTCCACCTAGTTGTTAAAATTAATTACTATTATCCTCCATGCCATTAATGTTCCATTAAAAAGTTTCAATTTGATGTTTGACAAGTGAGGGCATTAATGTAAATGCGCAATGAGATTATTAAATGAGATTTTAGAAGGACAAAATAGTTGTTAACCGCTATAAATGACCAAAAGAATTAAGGTAGCACTTTCCCCAGCATACCATGATAGGACCAGAGCCGGACCAAGAATTCTCGGTCCATCCAGGATCGCCTCCACCCATACGCAACCGAGCCTAACACAACATCATTCTCCCCTTCAACATCGATTCCTGAAGGATGCCCTGTTCCCTGATACTATCGGGATCAATCTGGTCTGCAACAACCGGATCTGACATGGCCCCACTCTACCCTCTGACTTTATTTCCTATGAGGTACCGGGATTCCTGGTACAATAGGGACCGAACATCACACCTTGATGGCCTGACCTGCCAAACCAAGCCAGATGATGGTTGCTTGGGCTCCCTAAAGTCTCCTAAGAGGACTAAGACGCCCTAAATACAAGGGAACAATCTAGAATCACCCCAAGGTCACCAACAGACCCGTGAAGGGAAGATGCAAGCCTTAGTAGAAGGACCAGCTCAACTAAGGAAGGAACCTATCAGAGAAAAGGAGAGGGGTAGGTGGGTATTAATTTCGCTCAGTCTCAATCATGTTCCATCGATTAGCACCAACGACCCGATGGTAGTCCAGTTCAACCCTACCTAAGGTCAACCTCAATCATCACTAAAGAAGGAACCTAGGTTCCGGTAGACAGAAGGGATGCAAAAAGTACCTTGTAGAAAAGGGAAATGATGGGAGGAAGCGCCTGACAGTGGCAAGACGAATGTTAGGAAAAATACCAAAGAAGTACACACAGCGGAAGTGATACTAAAAATTAGATTTAGTGACTTTTAAAAAATTTTCCTTTATGAACCTTAAACCTTTTAATTAATTAAACATACAGTTACAATAACAAAAAGTAGAATACCTTTTGTCGCGTGATCCGATTGACTTACGTCGATGGTAATCCGCAAGATCTTCAATCCTAGCACGAACGTGGATCACCTAGGAGCGTGGTCTTCCTTTTCTTTGAATTGCAAACCTGTGAATGGACAAAACAAACTTTTCTTTTCTTTGTTAGTCACAAAAACAATCAAAAGAATGACTAAGATTATTCCGGTCACTTTTGAGTTCTCAATCTAATGATTGAAACTCGCGTGAACCTAGATCGATATCGTATACACAAGCTTATTGATGAATAAGCAAATAGTATACTATCAAAGAATAATCTAACACTCCTTTTTGTTTTAGTAGAATAAAAAGCTTTCTATGAATTGAGAAGAAGAAGAAATTTGTATCATGAACCCATATCATGTTGGCCGAATTCTATACTTGTCAATATATAGGTAGCCTAAGTTTGCTTCTTCTTTTCTTTTATTATTAGGGTTGCCGAAATCCTAACCTAGAAATAACTAGGGTTGCCGAAATCACATGCTCACCATAGGCTTATGTTGCACCCTAATTTCCATCTAGTTTTTAAGACATCAAACCCTAATCCAACTCATAGATCTTTTATTCTTTTATTTTGACTAAATAAAAAAAAAAAGACTTCTTATTTGATTAAATAAATAAAACTAATTATTTATTTCCTTATCAAACAAGTCTTTTAATTTTACTTTTAGGAAATATATTTCCTTATTAGAAAAGATTTGTTTCTTTAATTAAACAATTAATTAATTCTTATTAAAACAATGAAACAAAATAATATATTAGGTTAAACTAACCCTTGCCGCCCCACTTAGAGTAAATGGGCCAAAATATTATTTTCTTATTTCATTTAATCCATTGGACTTTAAATAAAAAGCCCACATGTGAACCAGACCCATTCTTACTAAAAGAAACAAGCCCACATGTCTTTCATTAATATATTAATATAATTGAGCAGCCCATTACTTAAATAATGTGCAAATTATATTCTTAATATATTAAATGCAATTCTAGATGGACCCTTAAATTGGTCCGGTAGAATATATCAAGTGATCCATGCAAGTCCGTATGGATTGGGGATCTTGGCGGGCCATCTAAATTTAAGCTTCAATAGACATAACCTAATCACAATCAACAAATGATTCACTTAGGTCCGATCCATTAATTTTAACTCATTCCACTAAAGAGCTAAAACTGAACTCTTAAATAAAGATAGAAAAGGAAGATGCTCCTCATTCATACCCTAGACAATCATATTGGAGATAGTGTATCCTCGTGATTAATATCAGTAATCGCCAAGAGTTCATAGACCGCCTATAACTCTCCAAGTTACCATATTTACTCATATGACCACATTTTGAACTTGAATATTTTGACTTGTCCAGAAGCCATGT
Source organism: Acer negundo (assembly GCA_035582765.1). Lineage (NCBI taxonomy): Eukaryota > Viridiplantae > Streptophyta > Magnoliopsida > Sapindales > Sapindaceae > Acer > Acer negundo. Next base: position 25,920,713 of record CM069237.1, on the reverse strand, counting down.
TTTCAATAGACACTATCGAAAACTCAACGTTGAGATTTAATATCCAATTACCTCAAAACATCCATATGATGATATTATACTCTCATTTAATTAAATGAAGCCACGATCTCCATATCTATAAATGAAGTAGTCCATCATTTATCTCAGGATTAAGATAGACTCTCCGATTGTCCTGATAATGAAAAGACTTTTATCTACTGACGGTTATAGATAAAATATTTCATTGTGATCCAGTTCAATGCACCCAGTGCACTAGATCCTTTTGCTCGAAGACACTCCGATGATTTTAGACTCATCATATCTCATTTGATCCCACTCAAATGCTAGCAAAAGAATTCTACAACTTTAACAAGATAAAAGTGCCCAACCTTTAACTTAAGTTGTGAACATTATTCAAGACTAACTAAAAAATTGTGTCTACCACATACATATCCAGATGTACGAACAATTCTTCTTTTCCCATAGTCTTTAGACCTTATGATTATTTACTTTGACAATTATAATATTAAACTATAAATGCTATACGATTTGTTAAACCAGAAATCACTTTATTAATATGAAAAAGATTGTCAATTACAACATTACACTCTTGCTATTGAGCGTAATCCTAACAACGAAAGCCGCTAGCACTGTCCCTCCAGCAAGTCCCACTTGTGAAAGCAACCTGTCTGGCCAGTTCAATCACCTTTGGCCAACAAGAATTGGAGAAAGCGCAATATAACCGCTTACGAGGCACCCACGTGAATATTAAGGCATAGGTAGGGCCATCCTGGCAATCCAGAGCACGTATCATACTTATGCCTGATGTAAATAAACAGTGGAGATCTCTTAATAGCTATCCCGCCTGAAAAAAAGGACTTCCACCTACCTACTCGACCGCCTGGTCAGCACTAGGGCATAGTTGGAGCTATTACATCACTCCAAGGCACGTGCCATTATGGGCCTAGAATAAAAGAACAGTGAGGGTCATGCTAATGACTCTCACGTAGGAGGATCCTTCTCACCTACCACATCCATGACACTCTATAAATACCCCAACTCAAGAAGAGTTAAAAGTTGGATTCTTGAGAGAAAAAGAGAGCATCTTGCTATTATAGAATGACTAGTCTCAAACTTGAGGCTTGAATGGTGTAACCTTCTACTGTAGAACGACTGGTTTCCTTGGTTGAAACCCCATTATGAAAGAGTAAGCAACCAATAGTCCCTCAACCAAAGTTGTAATCTGTTTAAATTAATGAAAATCATTGACACGGGAGTGTCTATTTACATGACTCATGATCAAGGTACAAAAGGGTTCCAAATTCTCATTTCAATTTGTTAAACATCAGGTCATGCTTGATGGGCAGTTTCGGGACTTCATAACTTTTGATTTCAGATGAATTGGCTGACGTGCCTTTTGTCATTGGAAAGATCAACATCTTAAATTTCATTTCATATTTTGTTGTGCATCCATTGAAGTTCTCTAGAGAGAGATATGAAGGGTTTTATGCTGAATGGTTAGAAGTCAACAGTGCACGGGATTTGAAAAGTTCAACTTTAATGTCTTTAATTTTTTAGTTTCTAATGCTCTGAATTGTGTTGTTATCTTTTAATTTCGTTCCTTTCCTATGCATGGAGGGTTGTTCCATGATTAGGCTATATAATGAGCCTCTATCCTTGTTAATTGTAGAAAATCAATATCAAATATCATAAATTATCTCTTTTGAGGTTTTATCCTTCAACTCTTTATCTCTTTTGTGGATTTCCATTGAGTGGTGAGTTCTTTTAGTTATGTATCCTTTGTTGAATACTTAAGGGTGGTGATATTCTATATCCCTTTTGTGATTTAACTTTGGTGGTGATCTTTATCTACTTTTCATTAAGTTTCCTTTGGGCGGTGATTTCTGTATCCCTTTGGAGATTTGGCTTCCATTTTCCTTCCACTCGTCGTTCTTCGTGCTTTTAAATTTTTCCTGGTATCAATTGGTATCAGAGCTCAAGGTTTCTCTTCTTTTGCTTGTTATATCCATTGCTGGTCGTCCTCAACTCCAGCAACGAAGAAAAGGAATGGATCAACAAAGTCCAGCAATGAAGAAAAGGAATGGATCAACAAAGAAAAGCTATTATTAATGATTTAAAACAGCAAATCCATCAACTCCAGTAGCGTTTGGATCAATTTGTGATTGATGAATTAAAGCAGCAAATCCAACAACTCCAGTATCATTTGCAACTCATCGAGAATCAATCGATTCATTCGGTGGATCAAAAAGGTCTATTTCATGAAGGTATAGATTTCTATTGTTTTACATCAAAAATTCCTACTTTTGATAATGATGGTTCTTATGGTGATTCATATGATGATCCATTTGACAAACTCGAGCCTATTTGGGATGAATACAAATACGGTGGCTTGAGTGATTCATTTGATGAGATTGAAAACATAAATGATTTTCAGCATATTGACAAATCACATCAGTTGGTTTATCATGATGAAATTAGATTTATTCAACCTCAAATAAATTTTGATAAACCACCAATCTTTGATGATGCTGAGTTTGAAGAACCAAAACCAAAGGGTTTGATTTTTGAAGACTGTTTTTATGAATCTCATAACTATTTCACCAAGAGGATCTCTCCAACATTTCTATTCCTGCAGAAATTGATTTTAGGTTCATATATTTCATCTTATTGGTGTGATTGGATGGACATAATTACAAAGGTTGGAAAGTTTAGAGTACATCGTCTTTCTTTTAGAATTCCATTGCAAGAGAAGTTTCCTCATCGATATCATAAAGTCAAATCCATAGAAACTCGAGGACGAGTTTGTTTTCAACCAGGGGAGTTTGACACGGGAGTGTCTTTTTACATGACTCATGATCAAGGTACAAAAGGGTTCCAAATTCTCATTTCAATTTGTTAGGCATTAGGTCATGCTTGAGGGGCAGTTTCGGGACTTCATAACTTTTGATTTCGGACGAATTGGCTGATGTGCCTTATGTCATTGGAAAGATCAGCATCTTAACTTTCATTTCATGTTTTGTCGTGCATCCATTGAAGTTTTCTAGAGAGAGATATGAAGGGTTTTATGCTGAATCGTCAGAAGTCAACAGTGCACGGGATTTGAAGAGTTCAACTTTAATGTCTTTAATTTCTTAGTTTCTAATGCTTTGAATTGTGTTGTTATCTTTTAATTTCCTTCCTTTCCTATGCATGGAGGGTTGTTCCATGATTAGGCTATATAATGAGCCTCTATCCTTCTTAATTGTAGAAAATCAATATCAAATATCAGAAATTATCTCTTTTGAGGTTTTATCCTTCAACTCTTTATCTCTTTGGTAGATTTCCATTGAGTGGTGAGTTCTTTTAGTTCTATATCCTTTGTTGAATACTTAAGGGTGGTGATATTCTATATCGCTTTTGTGATTTAACTTTGGTGGTGAGCTTTATGTAAGGAAAAATACACACGGTGGAAGCAAAAACAGGTTTGGTATATTTCAAAATTTTTTTCTTTTTAAAGATAAACCTTAACCCTTTGATTAATTAACATATAATAAAAGTACCGTACCTTTGTCGCGTGATCCGATTGACGTTGCGTTGATGGTATTTCGCAAGAACTTTCAATCCAATCACAAACGTGAATCAACTAGGAGTGTGGTATCCTTTTCTTTGAATTGTGTACTTAAGGATGGGTAACAAAAACTTTTTCTTTTTCGTTAGTCACAAAACTTCCAAGAGATAACAAAGAACTTTCAGGTCACTTTTGAATTATCAATCTTTTGATTGAAACTCACGTTAACCTTATTCGAAGTTGTGCACAAAGCCTTTTGATGTAAAAGCTACTAGTGTACTATCGAAATAAAACGTTCTCCTCTCTTTTTCCTCTTGGCCGAATATCTCACTAGTCTAAGAGATGGATTTTATTTTCAAGCTAAAGAAATAAAATATTCTCTCAAGCAAGCATCAGGGTTTGGCCGAATACTATAAGATATATTATATAGGTGACCAAAATCCTTCTTTGAAAATAATTAGGGTTTGGTCAAATTCCCTTGATGGGTTATCAAGGTGGTGGCCGAATTCTCCTTCAAGGAGGATTTGTGCTTCACCAAAAATACCTATCAACCTTAGAATCCTAACTCTAATCCAACTCTTTAGTGTTTTATTCTTTTATGAGTATATCAAAAATTTCCTAATTTGATTAGATAAATAAAATCCTTTTATTTATCTACTTACCAAATAAAGTCTTTGATTATTATTATACTACCAACAATAATATACTACTAAGAAACATATTTCCTAGTTAGAACAAGATTTTGATCATTAATTAAAAAATTAATTAATAAATTAATTAACTTCCATTTAATTAAATAATAAAATAATATAATATACAAAGCTAATTTATTAGCCTTGCCGCCCAAATACTCTATCATGGGCCATATATTATTTTTCCATTTTATTAAATCCATTAAACCTTAATAAAAAGCCCACATGTGAACTATACCCATTCTTACTAAAAGAAACAAGTCCAAATTCATTTTATTAATACATCAATATAATTTAACAGTCCATTAAATAATTAATGTACAAATTATATTCTTAATATATCAAATACAATTCTAGATAGACCCATAATTAGTCTGGTAGAATATATCAAGTGATCCATACAAGTCCGTATGGATTAGGGATCTTGACAGACTATCTAAATTTAAGCTTTAATAGACATAACCCAATCAAAATCAACAAATGGTTTACTTAGGTTCATTCCACTAAAGAACTAAAATTGAACTTTTAAATAAAGATAGAATAAGTAAACGTTTCTCATTCATACCCTAGACAATCTTATAAGAGATAGTGTATCCTCGTGAATAATATCAGTAATCGCCAAGAGCTCATAGACCGTCTATAGCTCTCCTAGTTACTATATTTACTCATATGACCACATTTTGAACTTAGATATTTTGACTTGTTCAGAAGTCATGTTTCAATAGTCACTACTAAAAACTTGACGTTAAGATTTAATATCCAATACCTCAAAACATCCATATGATAATATTATACTCTCATTTATTAAATGGAGCCACGATGTCCATATCTATAAATGAAATCCTCTATCGATTAGCAAATGAATACCATCAAACTATCGAGGATAGGCTATGTAATACAATCATACTCATTGAAAGCTCAAATGATAACACTTGTAACCATAAGTCCATCATTTATCTTAGGATTAAGATAGACTCTTTGATTTTTCTCATAATGAAAAACTTTTATCTAGTGACGGTTCTAGATAAAGTATTTCATTGTAATCCTGTTCAATGTACCTTATGCACTAGATTCTTTTACTCAAAAACACTTTGATGATTTTAGACTCATCATGACACATTTGATCCCACTCAAATGCTAGCAAAAGAATCTACAACTTAACAAGGTAAAGGTGTCCAACCTTTATCTTAAGTTGTGAACATCATTCAAGACTAACTAAAGAATTGTGTCTACCTCATACATATCCGGATGTACGAACAATTCTTTATATCTCATAGTCTCTTGACCTTATGATTATTTACTATTGACAATTATAATAATTAAACTATAAATGCTATAAGATTTGTTAAACCAGAAATCACTTTATTAATATAAAAAGATTGTCAATTACATTATTAAATTCTTGCTACTAAGCATAATCCTAACAATCTCCCACTTGCGCTATAGCAAATGTGTCATCTCTCATTCCCATGTTCTCTAGGTGCCCATCAAAACTCTTATGAGGTAGAGCCTTTGTGTAGGGATCCGTTAGATTTTCCGTTGACGTGATTTTGGTAATCGTCACGTCACCCCTATGCACAATCTCCCTTAAAAGATGATACTTCCTTCCAATGTGCTTACCCCTCTTATGACTTCTTGGTTCTCTCGAATTAGCCACTGCTCCATTGTTGTCACAGTAAATAGTGATCTGCTTATTCGCATTAGAAACCATTTCCAAGTCAACCAAGAATTGGCGGAGCCAAACGACCTCTTTGGCAGCTTCGCATGCAGCAACATACTTAGCTTCCATGGTGGAATCAGCAATATAGGATTGCTTGATACTTCTCCATATGACTGCTCCTCCTCTAATAGTAAACACAGATCCTGATGTGGATTTTATAGAGTTAGAATTCGACTGGAAATCAGAATCTGTATACCATACGGGAATTAGATCTGCTCTAAAGTATACAAGCATATAATCTCTTGTTCTCTTGAGATACTTGAAAATATGCTTGACTGTCGTCCTGTGATCAGGACAGGTTTCGATTGAAACCTGCTAACTATGCCAACAGTAAAAAAAATATCTGGACTAATGCAGAGCATTGCATACATGAGACTTCCAACTACTGAGGCATATAGAACTCTACTCACGAATTGCTCTTCATGCTCATTCTTAGGAACTTGTTCCTTAGAAAGTTTGATTCCATTTCTGAAAGGTAACATACCTTTCTTGGAATCTTGCATGGAGAATTTAGACAAGATTTTATCAATGTATGAAGCTTGGGATAATGCAATCGTTCTATTCTTTTTATCCCTTATTACTTGGATACCAAGAATATAACTTGCTTCTCTTAAGTCATTCATATCAAGTTGTTTTGCTAACCATTCTTTTATTGATATCAATACACCTACATCATTCTCGATGAGTAGTATATCATCAACATAAAGAATTAGGAAAACCAACTTGTCGCCTTTAATCCTTTTGTATACACAGGGTTCGTCAAGGTTTTGAATAAATCCAAAACCTTTTATAGCTTGATCGAACCTTATGTTCCAGGATCTGGATGCTTGCTTTAGTCCTTATATGGACTTTTGCAACTTGCATACTCTTTCCTCTTGGCCCTTTTCAATGAATCTAAACCTCAATTTGTAATTAACCAATCCCATCTTAACTCTCTTTCCTTGATCGGTTAGGAATTTTGGTGGGAAGATGTTTAAGGTTCATAGTTATGACCTAAACACATCTATGAAAACAAATGGTTAACATGTAAGTGATTGGTCCATTTGCAACTCCATCAATTCCCTAGCATCTATCTTAATTGTTTAAAACCATTTCTCTTATCAAGATTGTTGAGTATTCTATTTGTCCTATCACCTTTTGTATATTTATTTTACTTGCATGTTTGGTGGTTTATCAAACCAAACAACTATCCATTTATAATGATTTATTTTATTGCTTATTAAATTAGTCAATCAATCTAACGTATTACTCAATTTCCTTGTGGAACGAATCTTTGCTTACCATTAACTAAAAATTACATCCTAAGAGGATTCTAAGTTGTTAAAACATGGTTTTCAAATCATTATATAAATATTGTTTTGAAGAGTATAAAACCACACTCATCAAAAATGGCGCCGCTGCCGGGGATTTGGTAGCGATTGTTAAATTGATTGACTTTTCTGTATAGTTTAGATCGTTGGTAATTAGTTTGATTTCAGTTTATTTAGTTGAAAATTGTTAAATTTTAGTTTCATTGGAATTCTTTACATTTTGGTATTGTGTTTTTGCTCTAATTTCAAGATATTGATTCTCTTATGGCACAATTGGCAAATTTCAATAGGGGAATGGCAACATTTGCCTTAAGAGCCTAAAGGTAACAAAAGGTCAAGTTAGAGAGGACATGGGTATGAGATTAAAAGAAGAAGACATAGAGGATGAGATGAAGAGAAATCTCCAAGATACATAAGCAACTTATGAGAAATTATTGAATGGATTTATGGAAGCTAGTCAAGAGAGGTTCTCTAAGTTAGAGAAGTCTGTAAATAGAATCAAAGGGCACATAGGAAGGATTGTGGACAAGGTGTTGAATAGAGAGATCAAAAGTTCGAGGGATTCACTTAATCTAGGTAGTGTTAGAGCCATTTTAAGAAGTGGTAGAATAGTAAACAATGGGAGAAATGAGGAAACCATGGATGAGAGCAATAAAACACTTAGAGAAAGGAATGATTAAGGAAAGGAAGCTCCAGATGAAGAGGAGACGCCTAAGGTAAATCCTAGCAACAACAAACTCCCTAGCCCAAGCCTTCCTAGAGTGCCATATCCAGGAAGGTTGAGAAAAGACAAGATGGAGCAATCATTCAAGGAAATTTACGATGTGTTCTCAAAAGTGACTATCAACTTACCTCTTTTGGACACAATTCAAAAGATGCCGGCGTATGGGAAATTCTTCAAGGAATTGAATAAGAAAAAGTATCAGTTTAGACCAAAGAATCAAGAGAGGCTTGATGAGAATGCAAGTGCGGTTATTCAAAAGAGACTCCCTCCAAAGTTAAAAGATCCGAGAAGTTTTATCATTAGCATAACCATTGGTGGAGAAGGACAAGTAAGAGCTATGCTTGACTTAGGGGCAAGCATCAACTTGATGCCTTTCACAATTTACAAAAAGTTGAGGTTGAATGAACTAAGGCCAACAAAAATGTCTCTCATTTTGGTGAACCAATCAGCTAGGCAACGTAGAGGGATAGTTGAAGATGTCCTAATCCAAGTAGATAAGCTAATCATACCAACGGACTTTGTAGTACTAGAGATGGAGGTGGATCCAGATGAGAAAGACTTTGTGATCCTTTTGGCACGTCCTTTTGACAGAATGACGATTCACGCCGTCAGAAAACCGTCCATCAAAACTATTTGTAAAACCCTCACAAGCCTTATTTAGCTTTTAAAACACAAGTGTAGTGGTAAGTGGGGTGTCGTCCACAGGGACACGTGACTAGCAAAAACTAGCTAATGCTAGAGTAGCATTCATGTAATTAGTAATAAGTAAATGAGGATGTTGTAAAAATGTGACTTAACACAATAATAAATCTAAACTAACAATGCAACCTAGATAAAGGGGAAATGTAGTGAAGGATATATAGATGATGGAAACTAAGGAGTTAACGGATTCGAAAGTAAATACTGGGCACTGCAACAAACTCGCAGATAAGCACGTCTATTCAAAGGTAACTGACCTAGGATGTATAGGGTTAGTTATTTATCCCTATCAAGTGATCAACCTAGGATGCATAGTGAGGACCACCTATTAGGGACTAATCCGTTGTGAACCACCAACCTAGGATGAATAGTGTTGGTTGTTCATACGGAGTCTGAAAATGAAGTCCATCTACTTATCAAAGATTCAATCGATTACAGATTAGCCAACCTAGGATGTATAGTGTTGATTTCTAATTCTCTCACGAGTACCGACCTAGGATGTATAGTGCCGGAAACCCGTTTGAGGTTAGATTGAGTCCGCAGTTTAAGAATCGGAGTTCATGACATTCCATCTATTCATTTGAGCAAGGTACAACTAAACATCATGTATATCTAGATGCAATACTAATACATAAACCAAGGAGAACTTGCTAAGATCATGTATCTCAATAAATAATCAATGAAAACCATTAAAGAGCAAGAATAGAACAATGAAAGGTAGATATGAATATATATAGAACCAAGTTTATGTACAAGTCCAATATTTAACTAACTACTCCATCAACCCCTTAGAGGGGATTTAGCTACTCATTACAACCAAGAAAACAAGAGAAAGGAAAGAGGAAGAACCCTTGGAGATCATCTCCTTCCTTGAAGTTGCTTCAATCTCCTACCTTCCTTGAAGTTGAGTAGAGAATGTAAGTGAGAGTGTGAGAGATTGTTTCTAGATCTAGGTTTCTTTAGAACTAAGTAAAAGCTGCCTAAAACAAATCTATAACATTATATTTATACTACATACAAAAATAGGTCACTTAAACTTCAAAATGAGATCTGGTGCGGGTGGAAACCTCGATGGGGTAAAGACAAAGTGATCAATTCAGGAATCTTGTAGTCCTTCCTCAGTTCGACAAGGGTGTCCAGAGTACACACCGAATCAGGAATGATACGTCCATCGTGAAAAGAGATGAAAGAACCGGTATGCACCCCGGTCAAGTTAACGACTGGTGCACCACCAACCTCCTCTACCTCGCCAACAGTCTCGGTGTCCTCTTCGTCAGTTATTTGGACCGGGTCCTCTGACCTGTTATGGAAACACGACCCGACCCGATTCGATTCTTAGGTTCTTTGTAGAATGGCAGTGTAATGGCGTTTGTTCATCGCCAGAATCATCCACTTCGCCTCGACTTCTGTTTCTTCCCCTCAGTATCAGAGAGCCAGCTTCTGGTCGCCCCTCGAGAAGATCATTGAGACTGTCGGGTGAAGGAGGCAAATCTGGGCGAGGCTCAGAAGAAGTGGGAAGAAGACCTGCGGAAGGATTTAGCAGCTTGGAAAGAGACGACATTGTTACAAAAGTGGAAAGCTGGAAGAAATCAAGAAAGATCAAAGAAGAAGGGCTAAGGTTAGTAAGAAAATTTCTTTTCGAAAAGTAAGTGTGTAGAAAGAAGGAAGGACTGAATTATTTATAGACGAAGATAGGCAGTTACACATAAGGAAACCGGAATTGATGAGGAGTGGATTACCGACAACGTGCTTGGAAGACGTGCCATTGGCGGTTTCATATTAATTGTACCAAAACGGCTCAGTTTTGAAATTCGTAAGCCAATCGCCATCTGACAAATGGTTAATACAATGATTATCAGCGTATCTATGGGGGATTTCCTTTTCAGTAACGGTACCTAACCAAACAAAGAATAAGCGGACAAGACAAGGTAGAAAATCCTTCAAGCAAAAGTGGAATCCTAACTCCAACCTCGACAAGACATCGGTGTTCAAGTTAAGGGGGACTTTTTTTAACCGCCAAAATTGGTGAAGGACCAAAGAAGAATTTTCCACCCAGATATAAGGAAGAGACACAAGCCAAGATACCACCTAGCTGGTTCCAGAAAGAAGAATGTTAAAATCAAATCTGGATACCTACCTCCTCCCCCAATTTAAGCCAGCAAGCCCAGCAATCCTAGTAACCCCTAAGTAGCCTGACGCGGAGTTCTACTAAGAATACTGTCACAGAGCTCGACAAAGTACCCCGCTACTGCACTAGACAGGTATCCCGCTACTAAGATCAATAGGGTACCCCACCATTACATCAGTAGGGTACCTCGCTGCCACATCAGACAGGTATCCATATACTACATCTGCTAAGTACCCCACTTCTACATTCAGCTAGGTACCCCGCTGTAAGAACAACCGATATCAGGATACCCTGTCGACCAAGCATCTAAACAAGGAAAGCATAAAAATAGCAAGAGGCGGGGTACATGAGAACCCAGATGAACCCAAATACCTCCAGGGATTCTCTCGCCATATAACCATCAGAAACACTCACAGGATCTCAAATCCATATGTCCAGGCGGACAAGTCTTGAAGCTCCAAAGTAAGGAGGTTGAAACGCGGTATTTCAAGTCCCGATAAAAAGGTAGACTATTTCCCACCATTTAAGAATTTTATTCAAATAAGGAGTCCTTTTTTAGAATCCTCTCCATAAGGAATCACTTGATTCGGATAATTAAAGCTCCTAAAAAAATTTCTCCTAGAAGGAAAGAAAGTCTTCGGACCGCCAAAACCCTAGACCGAAATTGTAGGAGTGCATGGCAAACACCAAACCTATATATACGACACTATATTCACTAAGAAGGGATCGAAAATTCGCCTCCCCAAACCCTACACTCACATTCAGTTCTATTTATCGACAGACATGAGCACGCCATCTCCATCACCTAACAGAATCCTTGAATACCACCACATATTGCCATAGCCCTAATTTCATCAGCTGTATACATGTTTTCATCAATAAAATCACACCTGTTAATCTTTTCTTATATGGGTTTTTAGTTTGGTTTGACAGGAATCTTGTTGGTATCGAACTACGTGATACCCCTCCGACCGGAATTTATCTCGATCTTGGTCCTTAAAGTTGTTATTTGGAGATTCATCCCAGTGATAATTTTCCATTAACAGATTCTTTTACTCAAAGACACTACACTTTGATGATTTTAGACTCATCATACCACATTTGATCCCACTCAAATGCTAGCAAAAGAATCTACAACTTTAACAAGGTAAAGGTGCCCAACCTTTAACTTAAGTTGTGAACATTATTCAAGACTAACTAAAGAATTGTGCCTACCTCATACATATCCAGATGTATGAACAATTCTTCATTTCTCATAGTCTTTTGACCTTATGATTATTTACTTTTGGCAATTATAATAATTAAACTATAAATTCTATAAGATTTGTTAAATCAGAAATCACTTTATTTAATATGAAAATATTATCAAAAATATTATTACAATCTTTCTATTGAGCATAATCTTAACACTTTCCGATTCATGGCTTGCAATTCTATTCATGGGACTTAATTTTCAGAAATTACGTTTTAAATGACATCATGCGCAATCCATTTGAATTTATGAAATGAACTCATATTACACATGTATTTTGAGTGAAACCTAGGAATGTGAGAGAAGAAATGAGAGAATCCAGTGGGGGTTACACATTGAGGTGAATTACATTCTAAACCGAATAGCACCTTTACTTTGAAGCTTAGGCATTTTGAATGTAAGGTCACATTGCGTGCAATCATATCTAGAGTGGCATGCTTTTAATCTTTATTTAACATTCGCTTACATGTATAAGTCCTCATTAGTGCATCATTGTTTTAATCTCTTCATTTTGGTTTCGCATATTGATCATGATAAGAAAAACCTTGCTCGGATGAGTTAGAGCTTTATTGTAAATCTTTGAAATTTCTTAATGCTTGTCGTTGGGGTTGATTTGTGATTGTTTTGCTCGAGGACTAGCAAAAGATAGGTTTGGGGATATTTGATCGAACCAAAATTAGTATGATTTTGACCCTCATTCCTATCTCTTTATGCTTAATCCTCGGGCATTTCCCCGTGTTTTAATGTTATTAATCAAATGTTTCAAGATTATTCATGCCACAAGGGCATTTGTGAAGAATAAGTAAAAGTTGGTGCAAAATGTGCACAAAGTGGAAACAGGGCATTGTCGCCCTTTGAAGGTGTCGCCCATTGACACAAGGTGACAGAGAGATGAATCTCTAAAGATTATTCAGGTGTGGTGTCGCCACACGATGTTGCCCCAGCACAAAGGGCGACATAGAAGAGCATAGAAGATGTTGCCATGAGTGTTGCCCCGAGACCAAAGGGCAATAGAGAGATTTAAATCCTGGAAATCAATCAGGTATAGCGTCGCCACGAGATGTCGCCCAGAGAGCGAATGGTGACATAGAAGGACAAATGGCGACATCACTCAAAATTCCTCAGTTTCACTTTTTGAACCATAGCAAAAAAGATGAGAATTATGGCAACAATTGAATCTTAGATTGTGTAGCTGCTTATCGCCACAATGTCGCCATAGCGACAGCTAGGGCAACACCCTGCAACATCAGCTTTTCAAGCAGTTATCAATACAATTCAATGTCCACTATAAATATTCTTCTCTTCTAACTTGACCAAGGATCCAAGCATTCTTCCAAGCACGAAAATTCTCTAAGTTTAGCATAGCATTCTCTTCCATTTTTCGCTCATTCAACCTCCTATATTCTCTAATCTTTTACTACCTTTTCCATCCAAAACCTCAACACTTGATCTTGATTTCTTCACCGAACCATTCCTCTCTTCCCATTCTCTACATTTCAACACCTTTGTCACTCACCATTAGACACCCACTTATCTAGACACATTCTCTTCTACCACTCTTTGCACTAGGAGCTTCATTGGAGAGGAAAGATCAAGCACTAAAGAAGGAGACCCAAGGGTGATTTCCTTATCTATTACTTTCTCTCTATTTGTTTGTAACTATGTGTAACAAAACCCCTAATCTAGGGGATAGATGTGAGGAACATTTGGTTGTGGGTATTTGCTTAAGCTATTGTATTTGAATCCTTATTTGTGTTCTATTCACTTAATATCTAGATCTCATTCATTATATAATTTGCATTGTATATCACTAGTAGATCATACTCTTGTGTGGGATAAATTGTTGAGAAACCAATCTTGGATTGACACTTTGATTGGTTAGGAACTTAGTGAATAGGATAGATTAATAGAGGGTATATCAACCACACTAATCTAAACCTCAATTTGTAATTAACCAATCCCACCTTGACCCCCTTTCCTTAATGAGTTAAGCATTTTGGTAGGAAGATGTTTAGGGTTCATAGTTATGACCTAAACACATCTAAGAAAACAAATGGTTAACATGTAAGTGATTGGTCCATTAAAGTTGAAATTTCCCTTAAGCAATATAGTGTAATATATACCTAGAATAGGGGGGGGGGGGTGAATAGGTATAGGTCCAAATTCTTCCAAACTATTATTATGCATAACAATGATGTGCACACTTGGTTTGTCTAACAAATGATTTCTTATGAATGCAAATTAGAATATAATACACAAGTGATACAATCAATGAAGATATGGAAGATAATGAAAAGTAAAAAACAAAACTTGATACAATTGTTTTTACGTTGTAAAACCTCCAAAGAGGAAACATCCACGGGTTGAATCCATAACCACCGGCAAGCAAATCCACTATGACGAAAAGGAGATACACACTCAAGGCAATCAACCAATGATATACTCCCTAAGCAATCAACTCCTAGCCTACCCTCGGGCCTAGTGTAAGAGCACCTTGCCACAAGCTTTCTAACCGAGACAAATCGATTGCCTTTAGAAAGCCACTCCCTAACTGAGACTATCTTTAAGTCTTTAGGAAGATTTCCTTGCTCAGTCTTACTTGAAGCCTAGCTCCTTGCCAAGTCTTCCCTTGCTTATCTAACCAAAGTCTCACACTCCTAGAAAAGACATTGCTCGGACTTACTTAAAGGAATCGCACCTCTTAGCCAAGACTTCCCTTGCTTGGAATTACTTAGAGTTTCACACTCTTAACCAAGTCTTCCTTGCTTTATGTTGAAGAATTGCTCAAAAACAAGAAACTTTACACCTTTTGCAAGGAAAATGATCTAATTGATGCAAATGATGCAAACATAATCAAATGGAGAAAGTCGATCAAACAAAATCTGTGAACATGCAAGAGATAACTAGAATATGCTTTCAACACTCAATCACAAAGTTATCTAGAGATCCAAGCATGCGAACCAATAAGAATAGATTAGAAATGTCAATATTTCAATCACAAATCCTAGTTCTTAGATCATGAAATTAAACCTAGAAGTCAACATGAAGCACATCATACAAATCATTTCTAGAATCAATTTCATGTGAATCAAGTTTAGCTTTCAAGTATATTCAATCAAAAATCACAAAAAGCTATAACTCAAAATTCATTAAAACAATTCTAAAGAAGGAATCAAAATCATTCTAGAAATTTTTCATCAATCAAATAATAAGAACAATCAATTTGATCAAGAGAAAACTATTAGATGATGATTACCATAAGAAAAGATGAAACTCGAACTGAGATCAGATCACCACGAAATATCTGGACATATTTTCAACTTAAAAATGATTATTACTTGTTTCTCTCTTCAATACCAAGGATTTTCGTTTTTGAATCACTTGATTCGGAGTTAAGATGAGAGAGTTATGACAAAAACAAATATGCTAAAATTTTGTGTGTTGTGATTGATTAATGGTGCTTCAAGATATTTTGAATTTAAATAAGGAGGGAAATTCAAAGGAGGAAAGGAGAAGGGAAAAAGTGGAATTTCGGCCACCTCTCAGCCACATTCCCATGGAGACACGTGGCCACCACGGGAATGAGGAAAGGTGACCCTTTGCCACTTCTCACCTCTTTCGCTCCCTCTCACGCACCATACGCATTCTTCGACCGTTCTCCAGCCTCCGAACTTGGAATTTGAATCCTTCTTCAGATTATGAACCATAACTCAACGACACACAAGGAAACTATGAAACTTTGACAATTGGATATGAAATCAACATGATACACGATGACAAAGACAATGCATTTTAAAAAAATGTAAAGAGACGTAACTTCGTCGTTTGAACTCGAAATCAAATGAGTAAGTAACCGAAATGACCGGTACTCAACAAGGAATCATATAATATCATATTCTAGTTCAAAAACAACAAAAACCAAAAAAATAAACATAAGATCACACAAGTATACAATGTATGTGTGCGCGGGTTGCTCAACGATGCAGGGACACACATGTATGAATTGTGTGTGTGTGTGCTTACTCCTTGCAAGAGGAAGAAGTATCTTGATACCTTAGCATCCAAGAAATTGTTTTTCCTCTTGAAGACGATATTTGCATGAGAAGTTGCTTTTCTCTTTTGAAGCTCCTCTTCACTAAGAACCACCTAAACAACTAAACATTACAAATAAAAAGAGTTTTGTATTGGAATCAAGCCAATACAAATCTAAATCTTAACAAAAGTGGCTTAAAAAGCATTACCCATGCCATTTGCAACTCCATCAATTCCCTAGCATCTATCTTAATTGTTTCCAACCATTTCTTTTATCAAGATTGTTGAGTATTCTATTTGTCCTATCACATTTTGTATGTTTATTTTACTTGCATGTTTGGTGGTTTATCAAACCACACAACTATCCATTTATAATGATTTATTTTGTTGCTTATTAAATTAGTCAATCAATCTAACGTATTACTCCATTTCCCTATGGAACGAATCTTTGCTTATCATTAACAAAGAAATTACATCCCAAGAGGATTTTAAGTGGTTAAAACATGGTTTTCAAATGATCACATAAATATTGTTTTGAAGAGTATAAAATGACACTCATCATGCCCCCATCCCCATTTCCCCCAAACCTTATATATAATATATATATTTAATATTTTTATTCTTTCTATTTTACTGAGTATATTTTACTAAGTATATATATATATTCTTAATATTTTTATTCTTTCTATTTTACTAAGTATGTAATTTTTACTTAAATAGGGGAAATAGGGAAACGGGGAAGACGGGGAACAGGGAAAAATGGGGGAAAACAGGGAAATGGAGATGGGGATGGGGATGGGGATGGGGATGGAGGGACCTCCTCTAAAACTACCCCATCCCCATTTTCCCTAGATGGGGAAATGAGGGGGAGGGGGGAGGGTTTGGAAAATTGGGATGGGGATGGGGATGGGGATAGGGATGGGGGGACCTATATCCATCCCCATTTCCCCAATGATCATCCCTAAGCTTGACCAGTTAGTTCCCTACTTCTAAGTTTCCACCCAAGAGATGTGGGCTTGAGAGAATGTACCAATCCAGTCTGACTAGCCTTGAACCGAGGTGCCTCTGACGCCGCCCCCAGTCATAACCGACCCTGGCCGCACTAGCTTCTACCTCGCTCCCTAGCCTTACCTTGTAAGATCTTTTCGAGTTCCAGGTCACTGCCTTCGTAGAGGGAATTCGACGAAACATGTTTGGACCCCTTGCTTAGATTCCCCGCCCCGCTTCCTATGCCAACGAAGCCGGGTCCATCATAAGAGTCCCGGTGTTCGACATGCTTGGCCCCGCTCTGCTCCCTACCCAAAGGCTAGCTACGTCTGAACCTCATCGGGGTCTAGTCCGTAGTCGAGATCCCCTAAAGAGAGGCTGCCCTTAGCTGGCTAGCCAGGACAAACAAGTCTGGAACCAGGAGCAAAACCGAAGGGAAACAAACCAAGCCACTAGAAGGGCAAGAGAGAGAAGCCCGGCGAGAACCAAGGCTAACCACGACATCCCGAACCATCTAAGAAGAAGCAGGCCTAAAAGCCCAATCCATAGATAATGACTTAAAGTGCCTGAAGGATCAAATTGCAAAGATGGTGAAGTGTTAGATATGGCTCAAATTTTTAATGGTTACAAAACGAGATTCAACTAATGCGAAAACTTCCTGAAGACGTGGGAATTGTTTTGAAGTAGGAGATCGCGTTTGAGGGAGGCTCAAAGTCTGAAGAATAACTGAAGAATCAGATCTCGAAAGAAACTGCGGTACGAACAGAAGTGCATAGACAGTGGTGTAAACTACGATACATTCCAGTGAGATCACGCAGTGCAGACTGCGACATAGGTAAAAGGCACAAATCGTGGTATTCTGAGTTTTGGACTGCTGAAGAGGCCGTTTATGCTTCACAAAATATGATATTAATATGTTCACTTTGAAAACCAAGTTTCAACACTTGAAAATCCACTTAGGATGTAAAAATTATTAAAATGGTAAGCAAGGGATTCGTTCCACAAGGAATTAAAGTAATTAGTTGGATTAATTAACTAGTTTAAAATGCAATAAAATAAATCATAGTAGTTTGGATAGTGTATGGTTTGAGAAACCATCAAACATGACATGTAAACTAAATGTAGCAAAAATGATAGGGAAAATAGAATGCTCAACAACTTAGATAAGTTTAATCAATTAATGATGAACTAAGGAATTGATGGAATTGCAAATGGATGTTAGCAATGCTTATCAAGGTACCTTAATGAACCAATCTTACTAATATGAACTATTTGTAGTATTAAGTGTGAATTGGCCGTCTAAACAAAACCATGACACTTCCCACAAATATGCCTAACTGATTAAAGAGATTGTATAAAGGTGGGATCGATTAAGGACAAACCAAGACTTAGATAATTGTGGTTGATATACCCTCCAATTATCTATCCTATTCACCTATGTGCTCTAACTAATCAAGAGTGTCAATCCAAGATCAGTTGTATCACAAATTATCCTAAACAAGATTATAATCAACTAGTGGCATGCAAAGTCAATCATATAATGAATAGGATCTAATTACCAAGTGAATAGAACATAAAAGTATATTCAAATACAATATAGCTTAAACAAATACCCACATCCAAATGTTCCTCACATCAATCCCCTATATTGGGGTTTAGTTACACATAGTTACAATCTAAGGCAATAGAAGTAAAAGAGTAGGAAATCACGCTTGGGCCATTGATCGTGCCAAAAATGTTGCATATTTCAGCCCTCATTTATGTAATGTTTTTGAATTGTATTGGCTTGATTCCATTGCAAAACTCTCTATATTTGTAATAGGTGTTGCTTAGGTGGTTCTTGGTGAAAAGAAGCTTCAAAGGTTAAAAGTGACGTCTTATGCAAATATCGTCTTCAAGAGGAAAATCGCATACTTGAATGCTAAGGTTTCCTCTTGCAAGGTGTAAGCACACACACACACACACTTTATACATTAGTATCCCTACATCATTGTACAACATTTTGTATAACACATTCACACACATTTAAGTATGTTCATGCATGTTTCGTGACTATCACTTGAATTTGGCATACTTGTGTAACATTATGTTTATTTGTTTATTTTTATTGTATTTTGGACTTGAAATGGATCTCATATGATTCCTTTTTGAGTTCCGGTCATTTCGGTTACTCATTCATTAGGTTTTGAGTCCAAACGATGTAGCTACGCTACTTTGCGTTCTCATTCGTTAAGTTGTCTTTGTCGTCATTTTCCGAGATGAATTCTCAATATTTTTGCAAATTTTTGTAGTTTTTGTTGTGTGTGAGGGAGTCATGATTCATAATTCGAAATCAGATTCGAAATCAGAGTTCGGAGGCTTGAATACGGCCAAAGAACGCTAGAGGTGCGCGAGAGGAGCAAGATTCGTCAAAGGCCAACCTTGGTGTGCCACACAGTCAGGGCTACACTCTGCCCACGTGTGCCACACGCTGGCCACACATGGAGGTGACATGGTAGCTTTGGATTGGCTCATTTCTCCTCTCTTGAATTCTTTTAAATACTCTTCATTCTCTCTCATTTCATTCTAAGAAGAAAATTTGAAAAAGATGGAGTGTAGACTTTTCTCTCCAATTTTCCCAACTTCCAAACACCATAACTTTCTCATTCGGACTCCAAATTGAGTGATTCAAGTTGGAGAATCTTTGTATTCAAGTCTCCTACTTTCTCCAAAAAGGTTTGCAGCTGTTTGATCGAGTTTGGTGATAGTTCTACCCTCAAAACCAAAACTGCACGGGATTCCAAGGTATTGAACTAAACTTTCTGATTTCTTCTTTTATGATCTTCAATTACATTGGGTTTTCTTCTTCTATATGTATGTGTATGTTTGATGAAGGCTATTCAGAAGGATAGCTTCAAATGAAAGCTAATTTTATCATGATTAGATTCTCAAATGTGAGTTAGGTTTTCTAAACCTATGTTTTCACATGATTGTGAGTTGTATTGTGATTAGCTTTGTATCTAGGAATATTTGAGCATTGATTATTAATATTCAAATGATAAATGATTCCTAGTTGTGCTATGTTTCATTGATTGATCATATTCAAAAATAACACATGTATGTATGTTTTTAGAGCTTTAATTGGATTCACTTAATTGAATATTTGAATACATGCTTTAATTGTTTACTAGAAGAAGTTTGAAGATATTATCTCACTTCTCTAGGATTTGTGTATATGTTTCTAATATCTTGAATATGTGCTTCATGTATATGATTTATTCAAGTGTTAGCTTTGTGAATGAACCTAGGAATCACATGTTTTAGGTGTTTCACATGCTCTAGGTTTCAATTCATGTTTTTATGACTAGACAATATTTGACTTGTGTGCTCACATGATTAAGTCTATGTCTACATGATTTGTACTTGATCCATACATTTCATATGTTCATGCATCATCATGTCTGATTGCATCACTTGGATTGTTATACTAGAATATCATACATTGTGTGCTCATTGTCTAATTCTAGTTTCCATAGTTCATATTGATCATATGTCTTATGTTGAATGTGCTTGCATCATTTGTATCACTTAGATCATTTGCCTTGCAAAAGATGGAAGTCTCTTGTTAAGGTGAGTGAAGCCTTAATTTGAGCAAGAAGACTTGGCTAGGAAAGTGTTCCAGATAGCCAAACAAGGAGTCTTCGTTAGGGTCAAGAGGATCCGGATAACTAAGCAAAAGTCTTAGCTAGAAGTTTGGTATTTCAGATGGTTGAGCTAGGGAAGCTTGACTAGGATCATTTGTGATCTAGATAGCTAAGCAAGGAAATCTTCCTAGAAGCTTGAGAGCCTTGGATAGGGAGTTGCTCTCTAGAGGTGTAGGACACATCTTGGATAGAGAGTAGGCTAGGTGGTTCACTAGGCTTTGAGGGTAGACTAGCAGTTGATAGCCTTGAGTGTGTAAGTCCTTTTCATCATAGTCAATTGCTTTGCCGGTGGTTATGGATTCAACTCGTGGATGTTTCCTCTTCAGAGGTTTACCACGTAAAAATCAATATGTCAAATGTCTCTATCTCTATCTCTTTATATTTGTATATATTATTAATATAACTTGTTTAAGATCTTCATTTCCTCACATCCTTGTAAACAAGTTATTGGTAAAGAAAGAGATGCACACATTATTGGTTGAATCAACACTTGTCTCTTATATGTTGTAAGTGTTTGAACATTGTATCTTGTAATATTCTATATCAAGTTGTAAAGTTCTACTTAATGTAATTACATTGTAATATTCAAAGTACAACTTGTGGAATTTTCTCTTCATCGAATATACTTGTATATAAGATACATTGTTTCTTGTTATATGTTTTGTAGACTAAGGGCTATGAATTGAGCATACATGTGTTAATTGTTTTCTCAAAACAATCATGTTAAAGGTTAATTTGTATGCTCACAAAGGTTTTGACATAAGTCACGAAAGAGTTTTCAAAACTAGTGTGTCAACCTATTCACCCCCCCCCCCCCCTCTCTAGGTTGTTTAGTATAACCTTGTAGGTATTTTCAATTTCATTATCCTTTGTCTCGTTTTCTTGCGTTTTAGCGTCTCTTATAGGCTCTTTCATTGTAATTACAGGCATTCGTACATTTTCTAGTACTGGAAGCGAAATTATGGATTTCGTACAAAAAGTGGGAATTTTAGACACAAAACAAGCCAAAAAACAAGAAGAGAAGTTTCAGTGCACGGGTACAGTGTTGGTCAACATACCCGTACACTACCAGCGCAGAATTGCTCAAAGTGCGGGTCTCAACCGCACTCAACCCGCACTTTATGGAAACCTGGGAGCTGAAAAATTGTGAAACTTGATAAAGTGCGGGTTAGTGTGGGTCCTAACTGTACTGCACTCACACTCTTGCCAAAACCCAGGAGCTATTCAGATATGGAATCAATAAAGTACGGGTCCCAACCGCATTCACCCGCTCTTTAAGGTGAAAAATCCCAAAAATTGTGTAGTGCGTGAGTACTTTGCTGGTTAGCACACCCGCGCACTACCAACACATTGCGAGCCCAGATGCTACCACATCAGCATTTTTTGACCTATTTTCGAGAACACTATAAATATACAATCTTCTTCACAAGAGAAAGCCCTGAAATTCTTCACCCAAATAACCTAGAAACCCTCTCAACTACACTTCATCTTCTTCACACAACAAAAGAGAGAGAGAGAAAGACCTTCAAGGGAATCCATGAAGGTTTTCCTCCATGGATGTCTCACCATCACCACCTTCCACATACAACCACCCATCATTGGAGTAGATTCATGAGGAAAGAGCCACCCTCTCTTGTCTATAAGGAAGAGGAGCTTCAATGGAGCTTAGAGATCCGAGTTTACACATTTGGTTTCCTCTTTTTACTCCTCTCTTGTATTTTCTTTATTTGATGTGTATCCCCATTAGGGAAATATGTAAACCTAACAATAGTTTCATTTATTTGATTAACTTGTATTTAATATTTTTAAGTATTGTCTCATTCAATTGCTTTGTATTGATTCTTGACTTGGGTTGAATAGGTTTGACAACCCTCCTAGATGCATGTTTAGAGATATCTCTTGTCTTTACATTCATGGCATGTAGGTTAGAAATTGATATGTGTTCATGATTGGGGTTAGGAGTAGATTAAAATAATTTAGGAGTAGATTAATCAAACATCCCTTGATTGTGTGTATGTTGATGGATAATTCGAAATGCATGTTTTGGATTGATTTGAGTGTTTGAGAATTAGGGCTAAATAGGTACATCAGCTCTTGGCCTTGATTATGCTCTTAATTGTTTGGGTGAAATTCATGATGAGTACATACCATGCCATTGTGGATTTCAGTTCTTTAAACCTTCAAGCTTTATACAACCCTTGGCCGTTGCTTGCGCGATATACCTGTTAGGATTATGCTCAATAGAAAGAGTGTAATAATGTATTTGACAGTCTTTATATATATATATATATATATATTTTTGGGTAAGTATATAATATTATAGAAAGAGAGAAAGAATGTACAAGTACAAGGGGCATACCCAAGGAAGCAAAGCAAGAGCAAATAAAAGGCTCAAAACAAGCTTAAACACACGAGCAAACAAGAAAGCAAGAGCTTGTAAAGGGCTCAATACAAGCTCAAAGAAAAGAGCAAGCAACGAAGGCACTACCAATTCAAAATAATAAGCGGGTGATCCTTTAGATTGATAGAAAAGAGCCGACAACGAATGGTGTCAATAATTGAGTGAACAACAACCGAACTAGACTTTTTTGTGCCTTCAAATATTCGAAAATTACGCTTTCTCCAAATATGATAAACAACCACTACAAGACAAACTTTTTTATGACAATAGGGGTGTCCCCTCTCCAATGGGCAGAAGCCCAAGCAATAAAAGTATTCCAACAAAGGCCATTCCAAGGAGACCCACAATAATTCAGAAGTTGAGTCCAAATGGCTCTACTAAAAGAGCACTCAAAGAATAGGTGAGCATGAGATTCAAGATGGGAGTTGCAAAGAACATAAGTAGTAACAGTCATTGGGTCATATTTATAAATACGGTCACGGGTGGAGAGCCTACTTCTAACAGCCATCCAAAGGATGAAACTCATTCTCTGAATGTTTTGAGGGAACCAAACCAGCGTGAACCAAGGAACAAGGGGGTGAGGGGCTTTAAGAGAAGCAAAATGTAATTGTTAGGACTTGAAACCTCATCATTAATAAGAATATGAAGTACACTACTGATGTGCTATTAGTTATCTTATAACAATCTTTTCATATTAATAAAGTGATTTCTGGTTTAACAAATCTTATATCATTTATAGTTTAATTATTATAATTGTCAAAAGTAAATAATCATAAGGTCAAAAGACTATGAGAAATGAAGAATTGTTCATATATCTGGATATGTATGATGTAGACACAATTCTTTAGTTAGTCTTGAATAATGTTCACAACTTAAGATAAAGGTTGGGCACCTTTATCTTGTTAAAGTTATAGATTCTTTTGCTAGCATTTGAGTGGGATCAAATTTGCTATGATGAGTCAAAAATCATCAAAGTGTCTTTGAGTAAAAGAATCTAGTACACTAGGTGCATTGAATAAGATCACAATGAAATACTTTATCTAGAACCATCAGTGTATAAAACTTTTCATTATGAGGGCAATCGGAGAGTCTATCTAAAATTCTTAATCCTCAGATAAATTATGAACTTATGGTTACAGGTGTTGTCATTTGAGCTATCAATGAGTACGAGTATATAGCATAGTCTATCCTCGATAGTTTGGTGGTATTTATTTGTTAATCGATAGAGGACTTCATTTATAGATATGGACGATGAGGCTCCATTTATTAAATGAGAGTATAATATTATCATATGGATATTTTGAGGTATTGGATATTAAATCTTAACGTTGAGTTTTCGATAGCGTCTATTGAAACATGACTTCTGGACAAGTCAGAATATTCAAGTTCAAAATGTGGTCATATGAGTAAATATGATAACTAGAAGAGCTATAGGCAGTCTATGAGCTCTTGATGATTAATGATATTATTCACGAGGATACACTATCTCCAATAAGATTGTCTATGGTATGAATGAGAAACATTTACTTATTTTATCTTTATTTAAGAGTTCAATTTAGTTCTTTAATGGAATGAGCTAAAATTAATAGATCAAACCTAAGTGAATCATTTGTTGATTGTGATTGGATTATGTCTATTGAAGCTTAAATTTAGATAGTCCGCCAAGATCCCCAAATCCACACGGACTTGCATGGATCACTTGATATATTCTACCGGACTAATTTATGGGTCTATCTAGAATTGTAATTAATACATTAAGAATATAATTTGCACATTATTTATTTAATGAGCTGTTAAACTATTAATTTAATGCATGTAGACTTATTTCTTTTAGTAAGAATGGGTCTAGTTCACATGTGAGCTTTTTATTAAAGTCTAATGGATTTAATAAAATGGAAAAACAATAGATAGCACATGCTAATGGGCATGGGCGGCAAGGCTAAGTATATTGGCCTAAAATATTATTTTATTTTATTATTTAATTAAATGGAAGTTAATTAATTTTTTAATTAAAAATCAAAATCTTTTTCTAACTAGGAAATATATTTCTTATTATTATACTATTGTTGGTAGTATAATGAATATTAACGACTTTATTTGGTAAGTAGATAAATAAAAGGAATTTATTTTTCTAGTCAAATTAGGAAGTCTTTGATATAGTCACAAATACACTAAAGAGTTGGATTAGGGTTTGGAATTATAAGGAAATCTACCTAGAGTTAGGATTTAGGTCAAAAGGCATAAATCCTATTTGGTAAAAGATTTTTGGCCACCACCTTGTTTTCCCAAGATAGAATTCGGCCAACCCTAAATAATTTTAAAGAAGGAATTCAACCACTCTATATATACTATGGTATAGATTTCGGCCACCCTAATTTCTTTTAGAGAGAATTATTTCTTTTGCTCAAAAATTGAAATCCAACTCTAAGACATAGTGTGAAATTCGGCCAAGAGGAAAAAGAGAGAAGAAACATTTTATTTTTGATAGTGCATTACTAGCTTTTACATCAAAAGGCTTTGTGTACAACTTTGAATAAGGTTCACGCGAGTTTCGATCAATAGATTGAGAATTCAAAAGTGATTGAACTTTCTTCATTTTTCTCTAGGAAATTTATAGTGACTAACAAAAGAAAAAGTTTTTTTTTTTTTGTTATCCATCCTCAGGTACACAATTCAAATAAAGGGAGCCCACACTCCTAGATGATTCATGTTCATGATTGGATTGGAAGGTTTTACGGATTATTATCGACGCAACGTCAATCGTCACGTGGAAAAAGGTACGATACCCTTTTGTTAGATATTAATTAATTAAGGGTTAAAGTTCTTCTTTTAAAAGGAAAATTTTTGTAATATACAATCAAACATTTCACTTCCGCCGCATGTATTTTTCTCTACAATATCCTCAGTGAGTAGTGATCGAGGGTTCGAATTTACACTTAATGCTTCCATTATATGGTTGTTGCTTACACGTGACAGGTGAGTAGCGATCAATGGTCAATCCTTTAATATTCCCTTAGGCTACCCTTGGTCTTTGCTCGCGCGATATACCTTCGGTGAGTAGTGATTAAGGGTCGCTCTTTATGATTAATGCAGTCCTTTTATGGTCATTGCTCACGCGATACACCCTCAATGAGTAGCAACCGAAGACTAAGCGACTCTCCCCATTTCCATATTTAGAGGTCGTATCAAAGGCTAAGTTGAACCCAATCTTGTTGTGTTTTATGCGATTTGTTTTTATGAGTGGCGCGAATGTCATGGTGATCATGAGTACCTTATGTGTCAATCTATTTCTCTCTCCAAACCATTTTTATTTTCGTAACTTAGGGCGTTTGCCTTTAGGAGTAGATTAATGTAGTTAGGAGTAGATTCAGTTAGAAAGGCAATTACCGGGTTACATTTCTATCCTTAGTTATCTTTTTGTTTTCTTATCTCATTCTGTCACACACACATGAACATGCTTACATTTCAAACACACCACTCTCATCTTTGCCATGTTCTCATTTACATTGCTTTCATTAATCACTAAAATATAAAACGATCGATGGATAACACCTTTCTATGGTCGATACCCTCGCTTACCACTTTACTAGTTTTCAAAACTTTAGTCCACATTGTGTAGGACAACTTTATAAATTCTTTTGAATTCGCAATTTCTTAACGACAGAAAAAGCTCGTTCAGCCACCTTGTTTAGTGTTTGATCCTTCCTTGCCTTAATTTTCCTTGTGCAAAGAATGGTAGAAGAGGATGTGTCTAGATAGATGGATGTCTAATGGGTAGTGACAAAGGTAGGGAATGTAGAGAATGGGAAGAGAGGAATTGTTGGGTGAAAGTAATCTAGATTCGGTGTTGAGTTTAGGATGGAAAAGATGAGTTCAAGTATAGAGATGGATGAAAGTGAGTTAGGGTAAAATAGAGGAGAGAATGCTCTTCTAAATCTGAGATTTTCATGCTATGGACGAAGCTGCTTTCAAATTGGAGGAGAAGATTATTTATATGGCTCTTGGATCTGTTCTGTAACTACTAGAAATGCTAATGTGGCATAAGTCGCGGTTGCATTTTCACGGTTTTGGAGATAGCACCGCTACCGCGGCAAACGTTTATACGATCTTCGATCTGATTGTTGCGGTTGATTTTTGTCTTTTTCATGGTCATGAAGACAACGACACCTAAATAGAGAAAATTGGATCTGAGATCTCATGAGTGGTCACTGCTTGTTCACACAGCGACACTAAGTAGAGACGCAAGACCTGATTGAATTCTTGGTCTTCTTCTCCTCTGTCATGATTGTGGCTTCATAGCGACATCACACCGCGACAACACACCCGATTGTTTATCAGTATTTACATCTCTCTATCACGGTTTGGCTTCACAGCGACACTTGAACAACAAAAATTTCTTGGTCTTGATCTTCATTGCTTCAAATTCTCTGTCACAGTGTGCATATAATGACTCTAAATGAACGACAATGCCCTGTTTTCACCTTTTAGCCCATTTTGCATCAAATCCTTCTCCATCTTCACAAATGCCCTTGTGGCACTAATAATCCTAAAACACTTGATCAACATAGTTAAAACACGGAAAAATGCTCGAGAATCAAGCGAAAAGAGTAGGAAATATGGGCCAAAATTATGTCTATTTTGACTGGATCAACTCTAGAGATCTTCCACGGCGTAGGGCGCGGGTTGCAATCCGCGGTCCAAATCGCGTTAGTAGCAGAGTTTGCCCAGATCGGGAATGTTACATAGAAATTAGGAAAGGTTTTCTTCTAGAAGTTCTTGTGCTTATTAGAAAAGAAAATTGAGGGTTTGTCTTCATGCAAAATAGGAAAGTCTTGTGTTTGAAGGAAAAAGGATTTCTCTTTATAAGAAGACTTGTCTTATATAGGAAATAATATTTATGTGGAACAAGTAATTCTTATATGAATAAGAGTCAAATATCCTTTTATCTTAAACTCCCTGTAACTCTTATAAATACACCATAATAACTAGGTTATTGTGTGTGGAGCAAAATAGCAAATACTTGAGAAATCTCAAAGAGTGGGCATTGGGTGTAATTAGGTTTGGGGTATTTTAGAGAGAGAATCATGAGTATGTGGTTGTAATAATTTACTACATAGTGAAACATTCTCTTGTCGTCCAGACGGCCGTGGTTTTTTCCTTGATTTGGGTTTACACGTAAATTCTTGTGTTGTGTGTAATTGGATTTAATTATCTCTTCCTCCCTTGTTTCTTTTGCTATTGTTTGTTTGTGTTCTATCTGGTAACACGTCTGCGTAGTGACTTATTCGCTAATAAGTGGTATCAGAGCCCCGATTGCTTAATGGTGGTCGTAATAAACTGTTATGGCAAAGATGATAAGATTTGAGGTTGAGAAGTTCGACGGAAAGATTAACTTTGGCTTGTAGCAAGTTCAAGTCAAAGATCTATTAATCCAATATGGTTTACACAAGGTGTTGAAGGGCAAGCCAACCCCTCCAAATCCTTATGGCTCTAAAGACTCAGACAAAGATATGGCAGGCACTAGTTTTGAAAAATCGATGATGATCGATGACGATTGGGAGGATTTGGATGAGAGAGTTGCAAGCACAATATGATTGTGCCTATCCCAAAACGTTCTTGCAAATATTCTTGGAACATATTCAGTGAAAGAATTTGGGAGAGGCTTGAAAAATTGTATCAAGCGAATAGCCTTTGCAATCTGTTCTACATGAAGGAGTGGTTTCACACACTGCAGATGTCTGAAGGTACGACAGTTTTCGATCATTTGGGAGTGCTCAATGGAATAGTTTCCGAATTACAGTCAATTGGAGTTAAAATCAATGAGGAAGACAAATGATTAAAACTCATCTGGTCCCTTCCATTGTCTTATGCGCACATGAATCCAATCTTGATGCATAGGAGCTCAACCATATGTTTTGGAGATGTAGCAAACAAAGTAATCTCTAAGGAGCGAAGGATAAGAAGTGAAGGTAAATCTTCCGGTAACTCTATTCTTGTAGTTAATAGGAAAAAGGGGAACTTCAAAAGGAAAGTCACATGTTGGGGATGTGGATAGTCTGGATATGTAAGGAAGGATTGCCAAAATAAGAAGACAAGTGTGGCTAAGGGCTCCAAAGAGGGTGATCCGGCAATCGCCTCTCTTGAGTATGTCGACAACAGCGATGCCCTTTAAAGGGGCATATACATCCTAATGGCATGACCACTAGTTGCCAGAAAAGAGGATGTGTTGCTGATTGCGGGTCCATAATTGAACACGAGCATTAGTTAGGAGGTGATGCAAGATGTGCGGTGGACAAGGATGTCGATGGCTAAACGAACTTCTTGAGTACCTAACGTGAAGAGTTGTACCACAATTTCAGCTAGGTAAATTTCGACATGTGCCGGTGAAAACTTAGGATGGGTGTTCCTTAGTGGTTATACCTCGTGGTGGGTATGTTGATTCTCGGTGATGAGAGTCGTAGCTGTAGACAAATCTTTTTTTGGGAATTCTCGCTATAAGGGAGGATTGTTGGATAAGGCTTAAATTTCTAATGGTTACCAAACAGGATTCAATCAATGCGAAAACTTCTTGGAGGCATGGGAATCATTTGGAAATAAGAGATCGTGTTTGAGAGATGCTTGAAGTTCAAGGAAGAACTGAAGAATCGGATTTCGAAAGGAACCGCGGTATGGACAGAAGTGCGCTAACAGAGGTGTAAACCGCGATACATTCCAGTGAATCACGCGGTGCAGACCGGGACATAGGCAAAATGCACAAACCAGGATTATTATATTATTTTTTATATCATATTATCATTAATATTTGACACCTATATCCTTTTTATCTTGTGAATTAAATTCAATTAATATATAATAAGTTTTAATTTATAAATTTTGTAAGGTTCTCATTTATTGATTGACTTATTTTGTAGACAAACCACATAATGGGGTTGATGTAAGAGTAGTGAAGGTGATAGGTGATCAAGCTCAAAGGCCCTCTCAAGACCTCAAGATTGACAAGCACTTTAAAAGTATATCTCTAGTGCTTATTTTTCTTTGAAGAGATTTAGTTGCACACACTCACTTGCCATGATTACATACATGTTCATTGCTATTGTGCATTCTCTTCACTTCCACACTTGCACTTCTTTGTTGTATTTTGTGTGTGTGATTGTCTGTTTAAATCCTTCATGCTCTTCCTCATTGAGCTTGTTTTTTGGAAGCTGTTTTCTAGGAAGATTCGGGAATAAGGTCATATATTTTTGACCAGATCAAATATGCGCCCTAGTTCTACGGCTGATGACCGCAGAACAAGGCGCAGAAATAAAGTGTCAAAATACCTGACACTTCTATGCCTTTGGGTTCTGCGGTTCGGGGCTGTAGAATAAGGGTGCAGAAAAGGGACCAGAGCGTCAGGTCCAAATCAGCGCCCTCAATTCTGCGATCCGTGACCGTAGAATAAGGCGCAGAATTGACCCGATAAATTGGGAAATTTTGTCTTTTCACTCTAACTTATTTGGTCTTTTATAAAAACACCACTTTCTCTTAGTCTAGGAGTGACTCTTTATTCATCAAGAACCCTAAATTTAAAAGAAAGACTTTTGATAGAAATAGCAATCAAGATTGCTCATTTAATCACTGAAACCAATTTTCATATGCATCAAAATATCATCTAAGCATTTTCTAACATAGTTAGGATGCTTACTTGCATGGGTCATTCTCAACACACATCCCTTGGTATGTGCTTCACTATTATCATACATAATCAGTGTTTTATTTATCAAGGCATATCTTAGATCCTAAGTGTCTTATCGACCCCTTCAGGTTAGATCGTGGTTTTTGATATACCATGGGTGAGATCGGAGTTACATTCCGGATCAATATGCTTTGTATGTTGGAATCGCGATTTGGCTTGTGGCTAGAAAGGTTTGTACACAATAGTGGAATCCACTTCTTCTTGCGAGAAGTAGATAGTAGTTCCCTTAAGGGTTGATTCGAGGCTTGAACAATATGAGTGCTCTCATAATTCCGTAAGGAATGTAGGATTTATTGTTTATTAGAGAATCAATTGTACTTAATGGAAAGACATAATTAGAGGGGTATAATGGACATTATGACACAGCTCTAATTATGAACTACTTGTGGAGAATCATACCATATGTAATAGCTATATCGATGGACATCGAATGTGATTGGTTTGTCTAAAAACATCTACCGTTGAGAGAGTACAGCTTCGGGTTTTTAGTGGAATAACATCGAAGTTAATAATCATGAAATATTAATTAAAGAGTTTAATCAATTATTTCTAAGGATTATTGGAGCTCAAAATACTATGGGTCCATTGGGTCCCATTGCTACCCGATTAATTAAGGTAACAAGGGTCACAGTTAATTAATTGGATTGTCCAATTAATTGTGTTATGAAAGTGACATGTGTCTGTTCGGGAATTAATTGAATAATGAGATTATTTAATTAATGATTATTAATGATTATATTAATTAAATAATTTGATTATTTAATTGTATAATTAATCATTAGATGGAGGGTGCTGATTGATATTTAATTTTGAATGAAGATAAGATAATTTGATTATTTTAATTTCATTAAATTAAATATTTAAATTTGAATTTAAAAGAGTTTGAATTCAAATCAAATCAAGTAAATTAATATTAATTAATATCTTTAAAGATATCAAATATCATAAAAGATTTAATTGATTAGTTTCTTTTAATATATATATATATATATATATATATATCTTTTAAAAAATGATATAGGATCAGTGCAATTTGATTTGAACCTAATTGTATCAGATACAAACAACACACAAAAGAAGAAAAAAATGGACAGGGGTGTGGCTAACTACAAAGCAAAAAAAAAAAAAAAAAAAGCTTTTTGTTTTAAAAAGAAGGGTGGCCGAACTTCACCTCCATACAAGGCAAGGGGTTGCTTTCGTGTTTCTCTTCAACCTTCATTCAAGTTCCATGAAGATCATGACGCACCCACATGCAGTTATCAGATCACGGGACATAGTGAGGAAGACGTGGTGGTTCAAATCAGGAATCATATCAAAAAGAAGAAGGAGCCTACAAACGTTGGTATGAAATAACTTCATCTCCTTTTTATTGTGTTTTGATTATTACTATACAAATGAGTTAGTTTTTGATTGCTTTAAAAAATTTTAAAAATCCTTCCACTGCGCAATCTATAACCCTAGGTTCCTACAAGAATAGAGTAAGAGTTTTAAGTTTTAGGGTAAAAATTCATTCACATAACTTCTTAAAAAATTCCCAATTTGAAACCCTAAAAACACATCACACTTGTTCGACAATTGTTGTTGTTTGCTGCGTCAAGACTAGTGGTTCGTCTCTTCAACTCTTCATTAACAATGAAGCCTTCCTAGACATCTACGGTCAACTCACATTCTCTTCTCAACCATGTCTTGCACTTTAGATTTAATTTTTTTTTATTTTTTTGTGTTTGCCAAAGAAATTCAATGGGGTCGGTAATTTTGAAAGTTAATCTGAGGACCTTGAAAAGCAATTGCAGCATCAAGTAAAGACGCCACAATTCTTCTTTTCAATTACATTCTCTGATCGAAGTTACAGTTGCAGTTTGTTATATTAGTATCTGTAATTTCTCTTTAAAAGGTTTATTGTTTCTGTTAATGTTTATGGTGAACGTATCTTGTTTTTTGAATAATTTTGCATACCGAGTATAGTAACAGGTATCTTGATTCTTGTTTCTTGAATAATTTTGCATGCCGAGTTCGTTTCATTGATTTTGCAATATATGCATGGTTTAGTGTCTAGTGGTAATTATTTTTTTTACAATGGTTTACCAATGAAACCTAAGTCGTACTTTTATACTTTTCTTTGCAATGTGTTTGTTGTGTGGTTTCTGCTAGTAATTATTTGACCGATTTTCCTCTGGTGATACTTACTTACTGATTTTCCTATATTAGTGATTTTTAGAGATTTCATATTTAATATAATGGACAATGGTGGAAAGAGAAAGCACCATAAGAAGAGAGAATAGTAGGATAGTGGAAAGAGCAAAAAGCAGAAGCAGTAGGATACTAGAGGAAAGAACAAGCATAAAAAGATCACTGAATAGAAGGATGCCGCGTTGACCGAAGCGAAAGGTCTTGGTGGATTTTTCCCGGTGAAGTATGGAATCAAGTCATGGAAGTCGTTGGGAAATTAGAACATTAGGAGGAATCAACTCCATGTTGATCCTCACATGCACACAGTGATCAATGTAAGTATGGCTATTCTTTATGTATGATTCTTACATGTCATGAGTAATATATGGATATTGTTGTAGTAATAGATTATCAAATTTATGTTATTTAATTTTGCAAACCGGTGTTTACTTTTCCAAATTCACATTTGATTACTTGTGGTGATGTTTAGAAAAAAAAATTAATGAAGATTGAGGTTGTTTTTAGTGTCTAGTCTTCTACATTGTCTTATAACTATTATATGCATTTAAAGCATATGACTTTAATTGAAAACTTCGTCCATTATTGTTAGTAATTGTTCCATTATTCCTTACCAATGTCTTTTGCGTGCAGCCTCTGACTAGAAGAATAAGGGATGAGGAAACAGGAAACTTTGTGATTCATGGTATAAAGAATTGCCTACTTCCGTGAAGTTAAAGGTTGAAAAAGCTAGTTTCGGAGAATTTATGAAGGTTATAGGAAATGAATACAGTATCTGAAAGTGAACAATACTGAGGGCCCTAGTTGATAGATGGTGGGATACAACCCACACATTTAACTTTGATGAATTTGGGGAGATTACAATGACTCCATCGGATTTTAACGCAAATAACCGGCATACCTATTTTTGGAAAGCTAGTGGAGTATGACGTGGATGCTTACAAGAACAGGGATGAGCTGGTGAGGTGGTTTGGAGAGCCTATGGCCAATATAGCAAGTAAAAGGGTTCCTTTTACACAGATCTATGAAACTTATAAAGGTTTTGGCAAGAACAATATGCGAGTGGAAGACAGTGAAAGATTGACTCGGGTTTTCATGCTGGCATTGCTTTCCAGCACATTACTATGTGACAAAGCTAGAGTTGTCTACCTTTATTACGTGCCGAGCCTTAGAGACATATCGTTCATAGGTCTGTACAATTGGGGCGGAGTTGGCTTATCTACTTTGTACAAATATGGATGCTGATGTGAGAAAGAATCAAAGTACCGGTGGATTTTGGAGGGCTTGGGAAGTATTCTGATTTGGACATGTATTTTAAAATGTACAGTTATTTCTTAAGTTTGTTTATGGTATTTTAACCATTTCTGTATGTTTTATTTTGTTAGTTGTTAAGCAGGTTTGGGCTTGTGAATACATAAAGCCTATTGCAAGACTAGTGACTTGTTTGACAACTGATAAGACCTTTCCTCGAGAAATGGGATGGGGCTATTTGAAGAAGAAAGCTAATTACGGTGATTTAAAGGGTACATTGAGGAATCTTAGACGAAAGGATGTAAGCAGATTATTTAAAAGATTTGGAATTCTCTTTACATTTTATTTGACTAATCAATTTTTGCTAGTGTTCATCTGTTAATATGTCAATAATAATGTTTCTATTCAGGTAAACATGAACCCATGGGAAAAGAACCAAGACAAATTGTCGACCTATGTATGACAATCTTCTTAGTCTAC
The DNA here is from genome assembly GCA_035582765.1 of Acer negundo. Lineage (NCBI taxonomy): Eukaryota > Viridiplantae > Streptophyta > Magnoliopsida > Sapindales > Sapindaceae > Acer > Acer negundo. The sequence goes on along the minus strand of CM069237.1, from coordinate 25,885,885 downwards.
CAAGAGTAGGATTCTTTTGGGTGGACCATGTTGGGCCACTTGGTACCTAAGAGAGCATGTCGGTATTCAAAGCTTGGGATTCATTTCATCGTGTGTTCCCAAGGTGCCACCACCATCCATGCTTAGGGACTATCCAATTACAAAAGAAGTGGCCAAGTCGGGTTTTGTGGGCTTGGATGCGCTTGATTACCTTGAGGCTGATGATGGTCCAGAAAGGTACAGAGAGTTCGAAAAGTGCCACATAAGGATGAAAAAATACCCTGATGATGTTGTGAGTTTATCCGAAAATGTTCAATAATCAATTGTATACCTGAAATACCATTTTATAAATAAACATTTTTAACTTTGTTACCACCAGCATGTTATTATTGTTCTTTGTAAAGTCCTCTATTCTATCATTGGCTTATTTCATGACAAACCACATTGGGGATGATTGTGTAATTGGTAGCTTAGGTCTTCTTGATGATTATCAAGGCAAGCTTCCAAGCAACTCCATGACTTCAAGATTAAGAGCTTTAAAAGATATATAACTTTACTTATCTTGCATTTGCTATCTTGATTTTTTGTATCATTGGTATGTGCATCTATGTCATTCATCATACTTCACACTTGCACAACATTCATATTAGGTTAGTGTGTTTGAATGCCTGGTGTTAGTTCCTCTAGTTTGATTGGCTCATTTCGGTGACAAACCACATATGGGGTTCAATCTAAGGGTAGAATAGGTGTTTGATGGTTAGTGCTTTACACAACCAAGGCCATATCAAGACCTCAAGAGAAAAAGCACCAAAGGTAAAATTCCAAGTGCTTACTTGCTTTGAAGAGATAGTTGCACTCACTCACAACTCATGCATATGTTTTATTCTTGGTATGTTGTGTGTCTATTTTGTGTGCATTAATGTTCATAAAGCTCTCTTCTTGCATGTTTATATGATTGCATCTTGTATGTCAAATGTCATGTCATGTTTAGACTTAAGATTGCATACATTGTGCAATGCGCTGTACAAAGCGTTGTTGAAAGCACTGTACGTACAACGCCCAACCCAGACCTGGTCTATTGGGTTTTGCATGTATCAGACCTGATACATTCTTTTGTGAATTTTATTGAAAGCGTTGTACGTACAGCGCCTGGTCGCTATACGTACATCGACTGGTCGCTATACGTACAATGACCATCTGGAACCAGAAATGGGTAGAGAATTGGCATTGTTCAAAAGTGCTGTACGTACAATGACCTATACATCGCCCAAGGAATACCAAAGGTCACTTACCCAAAACGACACCATTTCATTTTGACACTTTATAAATGTGCCTCTTTCATCCTAGGTCGTTTTTAAGAGTTCTAAAAGCATATTTTTCCCTTATAACACATTTCAAGAGAAAAATTATCAAGAACTCACCTTTATACACTCAAAGTCATTCCTTTTTGCATCAAAGTCCATATAGCATCTTAATGACCATATAGGATGCATTTATACATGGTTTTGCATCATCACATCTTGTTTGGTAAGTTTTTCACTAAATTCATCTAATTTTAGTGTCTTTCTTAGCAAGCCATCTCTTTTATCATTTGTATGCTCTTGAATATTATTCTTGTTACAAGATAGAGATTGTATGTGATGAATTAATTGAGTGTTGTATTGTGATAGCTTTCTAGGTTTTCATAATCTATGTTTAGCTAAGCTTTTTGACATGTCATTTAGCCATTGATATCTAGGAATGAATTAATTGTCATATTATCATTCTAGATAAGCATCTAAGGTTCCCTGGCTGTGTTTGCTTTTTGGATATCATCATATATTCACATAGGACACATTATCTCTTCATTGAGAAGTAAGACTTGTGTAGCTTCCAGGATTAAGTGGCATAAATCATAAGCAATTGGATTAGGTTCACTTATACCGGGATTAGGTTGTAATCTCATTTTCCATTAGTAGATTCGAGGTTCGTGTGTGGCGCACATAACAGCCCGTGGTTTTTCCTGTGAGGGTTTCCACGTAAATATCTTGTGTTATTTAATTCCGCACTTATTACACTTGATATTTTATTTTGACTAGTTAGGGATATTTTCGGAATATTGACTTATAACGAAAATTGGGTAAAATCGGATAAAATCTATCCCCCCCCCTCTAGATAGTTTATACACACCACTTTTAGTTTCAATTGGTATCAGAGCGGGTTCCTAGATATACATAGGTGATCCTTTGCTCATTTTGGTGTGTTTTGCATTTTGTGTGATTTTTGATCATTCATACATTTGCATTCATTTCATTCATTCATAAACACTATGAGTGGAAACGGTGGAAATGGTGGTGGCAACGAGGGTGCTTCTAGCACAAGACCTCTACTTCTTACCGAGTTGAATTATGCCTCTTAAAAAGGTAAGATGGAGTTGTACATATGTCAAATCCATGACCGGCTTGGATGGCGGTTGAAGATGGCTACACATCACCCATGATGACTCCTACAGATGGAGGAGAGGGTGCGCTCAAGCCTAAGGCGCAATGGAACGCGCAAGAGTTTGAGGCATCGAAATGGAATAGGAAGGCGATGCATGCCATCCTATGTGCAATGGACGAAAATCAATATAAATTGATTCAAAACATTAGGATAGCTAAAGAGGCATGGGACATCCTAGAGGTTGCACATGAGGGAACCGAAATGGTTAAGGACTCTAAGCTTCAAGTCCTCCAAACTCAATTCGAGATGCTAATGATAGAGGAGAATGAGTGCTTCAATGATTTTGAGATCAAGTTGATGGACATAATCAAATTCAACAACTTGGTGATCCTTATTCGGATAGGAGAATCAAGCAAAAGATCATGAGATCTCTTCCCGAAGGATTTTCTCAAAAACGACGTAGTTTTGAGCGGGCTCTATATATATCTCACTTTCCCCTATCAGCTGGTTGCTAAGAACCCTAGATCACGGAAATACTTGTTCTTGAGAGAGCATAAGGTCTCTTGTGAGAGAAAGCACTAAGATTGCTTCTTTAACTCTATAAACCCAAAAATCCATCTCCATCTTGCATCATTCAACATCATTTGATCATGGGTCTTCTTGGTTTCATGACTAGGTAAGTTATAACTTCATTGAATATCTCTTATTATTCTTCTTACTCTAGATTAGGTATTAATTACTTGATTAAATACCTTGACTTTATTTATTGCATATATTATGAGTCTTAATTGCATGATTGGGTTTGTTTTTGATAGCTTGCATTATTAGGACATATATGCTTAAATAGCTAATCCATAAATGTTCATGTATGTTTAATTGATAATTAGGTTGGCCTTGTACATCTAGTCAAGTTCATGAATGTTTATGTGAATTTATTTTACAAGTAAGTTGCTAGAATTACTCTACATCTAATTGAGTCCTCATGTATGTGCATGTAGGCTTGTTTGATAACTAGGTTGTTAAATTGCATTATCCACATCTAGTTAAGCATTATATGTTTGTCTAGCATATTTGGTATTGAGCATTCATTGATTGTTCATCTAGACATTCTTGATTCTCTTTAATGAGTCAAAGTCTTGTGGCTTATAAGTGAAGTTGCACAAACAAGTGAAGTCTTGCAACCAAGGGTTGGTTGACAAGCATTTGCCAAGTACCGCTATAAAAGGCATGCGAGTAGATTAGGAGCTGCTCATGCCAAGAGTAGTAAATCATGGAATATCACTATGATTGAACCAGGAGTGGTAATTGGTAGTGTTCATAGCCTGAGGTTGTCAAGAGTGAGAGTCTGAGTATCGCTTGAGGGTGTAACCGTCTTTTCATATAGTGGATTTTTGTGACTTAAGTGGCTAGCGTGGCTAGTCTCATGGTTTTTCCTTGTTGAAGGTTTCCACGTAAAAATCAAATGTTCTTTATATTTCCGCACTTTACTTGATTTTCGTTGTTTAATTGTATTGGGTTAATTTTTATAATATTGACTAATCGAAAAAATTTGGTAATAATTGATTAACAACCCATTCATCCCCCTCTAGGTTGTATTAGGCACGCAGTTTATATTTTATTTTCATTCTTAATTTGTTGCGTTTATATATATAGGTAGGATATACTGGAGTGTAATTCTGTCAAACTAGTGGATTTGCCACCATGGCAACTCCCCTTGATGGGGCGTAGGAAGTCCAGATTCACTTGCCAACCTCTGCAAATTCCCAAGGACAATCCCCACTTACCAATGCCTGAACAAATAAAATATTTTAGTTGTTTAGTTCATGTATGTGTTATGAATTGTGCTTTTTGGTTAACATAAGGACCATGTAACATAATTATTGGTGCGCTAGGTGTCCATTGCACAAGTGAAAGAGATGTTGTCTATGATTTCTGGATTGACCGAACTTGTCATGGAGGGCCAAATTGATAAGCTCCATACCACTGATGATGCGGTATGGTTACTGTTATTTAAAATGTGTTTAATTACCATTGTTTAAAAATATTTTTACAAAACTACAATCCACTGTTTGCCAATTATGTATATTGGTTTGTTTTCAGAAGCCGGTTGTGGATACTTTGAACAAATAAGACACTCAAATGTCTGGTTCGTCATCGAAATTGGTGCCAGGTGATAACGTTAGTTCAGGTAGTAGTTCTCATGATAGTGAGGATGGGGATCATGATAGTGAGTCTGAGAGTAAGAAGGCAAGTGAACAACATGGTTCCCGTTCTACCAGAAATGGAATAACACGCACTGATGGTAACAGCGATGCAAGGACACCAGGTGAGTGTCTAACGAACCAGTTTTGTAATTAAGAGATATTGTAAACACAATTAATGAGTCAACTTCGTTATTAAACTTATTAATTAACTTTAGTTTCATTTTTTATAAATAATGTTCACAGATGTTGCAGATGCAGGTGCTACATTGGAGGGTGAACAGGTTAGGGGGGAATCAGGAGATGAAAGTGTGGAAATTGAGGGGGGTGACAATGTGAGTGAGGATAATGGAGATTAACAAGTGAGTGAGGATACAGGAGATCAAGAAAGTGTGAGTGAGGAAACAGGAGATAGAGAAAGATTGAGTAAGGAATCAGGAGATGGAGAAAGAGTGAGTGAGAAAACAGGAGATGAACAACAACCGTGTGATACCCAAGTGATTCAGCTAAAGCAATCCTAGAAATCCAAGAATGGGAAAGAAGCAATTGGCATGAGTGATACATCTAGCAGGAACCAAGGTCAAGCACCTAAACAGAAGAAGAAGAAGAAGAAAGGCAAACTTCACAGTAATGCGCCAAAGGAGATCCCAGAGAAAGCTCCGAATACGAAAAAAGAGAAAACCCACTATAGATAGTGATCAACCAAAAAATAAGGCTAAGGAAGCAACAAAACCAATGACTGAGGATACAAGAGATCAAGAAAGTTTGAGTGAGGATGATGCAGATGAAGAAAGAGTGAGTGAGAAAACAGGAGATGAACAACAACCGTGTGATACCTAGGTGATTCAGCTAAAGCAATCCTAGAAATCCAAGAATGGGAAAGAAGCAATTGGCATGAGTGATGCATCTAGCGGGATCCAAGGTCAAGTGCCTAAACAGAAGAAAAAGAAAGCCAACCTTCATAGTAATGCACCAAAGTAGATCTCGGAGCAAGACCTAAATATGAAAAAGAGAAAACCCACTGTAGATAGTGATCAACCAAACAAGAAGGCTAAGGAAGTAACAAAACCAATGGTTGAAAAGTTAAATGTGTTGATTGTTGAACCAACCAAAAAGGTGTAGAAAGCTCACAAAAACAAGAAGACTGAGGTCGTTCTTCCAACTGTTGAACCCGAGGACAAGGTGAAGTTAGCATATAAACCAAATATAAAAATGGCAGCAAAGAAAGCCTAAGCAAAGTGATGTGAAAGAATTGGTGTTACTGTTTTTTAACCTAAGCAAAACTAAATTTTGTTTGTGATCTAATATGGACTTGTTCTAAACATCTAAATATAGTATTTAGAGCTTTTCCAACCCTGCGCCAATCGTTGTAGCATCTCCAAATTGCCGTAAAATCGCCCTCCAACCCAACGCCAACGGTCAGGAGATGAACAGTGTTGCGCAATATATTGCGCGACATTATTCATCTTTGCGCAGACCCTCTTCGATTTTTTTTTTTGATCCCTCAACTTTTATAAAATCACATTTTAACCCTATATTGATTATATCCTTTATTTAAAGGTTTTGTTTATTCACAGTTTTACCCTTATCAATTAAATTTATTCCAATTTGGTCCTTTTTATTGTTTAATGATTTTGTTTTGATTTAATTATTATTGATATTAACATCTATAATAAACTAAAATGAAGTATATAATTAAAAAATTTAAATGCAATCTTTTTTAAATAAATAACTTAATTGAAAACAGCGAAAATTAAAGCAAAATACATTAATTAATAAAAACATTAAAAACGAAATACAAACTTCATAGTAATAAAATAAATTAACACTAATTGGAAGACACTAAAATTGAGGAAAAATACAACTTAAATTACAACAACAATTTAGTAGTCTGGAAGACCATTTATAAATCCTCCGAGATCATTGAAAAAATCACCAAAAGACCCAGATAAACTACCGGATCCCTGGCCTTGTTGCCAAGCATGTTTTGCCATAATTTTTAATTGTTGTTGATTCACAAACTCGCGGTTTATTGGATTAGTAATGGAATCCAAATCAATCATTATAATTTTGGTTTCCCGCGAGTCCAATTTTCTCTCCAAAATATTGTTAGTTCTTTACCTCTCCTGATTGTTTTTTTTCAAAAACTTCCATGAGTTTTTCTTGTCCTTCTTTAAAGTGTCAACAATTGTTAAATTTTTTTCCACAACCCTCTTTTTCAGTTTTGCTTTCTTCACTCCAACGGGCAGTTGAGATGAACTACCCCCGACGTCATCACTAGCTATATTCAGAGAAATTGAAGATAGCCCAGAAGATGCCGTTGTTGGAGACTGTGGAGTTGGAGAGTCTTCTTGTGATGATACAATATGACCACATGGCCTTTGCAAAGCCAATGTTGCAGTATCGTTATCTGAAATTTTTTGCATATCCTTAAGAATGGGCCACACATGGTCAAACTTGAATCCATTTTTTTAATTTCTTACCTTGTGCTAATAAGACTTTTGACCATTTCATCTGCAAAATGATACAAATATATATTGTTAAAATTTAATATTAAATATAATTTTTCTACAACTTTAATTTTAACAAATACTCACAATATCAGCTTCGGATGCACCACTAGGATTAAGACTTTTGATCTATCGTATGCATCCCCGTAAGTTCCCAACTGCAGTAAGGATAGTCCCCATTCGACACTGCAAACTTCTGTTGTTACGAAGTTCAATGATAAAATCTAGTTTGTTGTTGTTGTATTCACTTTCAACTTGAGACCAGAACATCTCTTTCGATTGGTAAATACCTATGATCGGATTTCACGAAACATCAAGATATACGTGACAAAGGTGTGTGTCTTCTACACGTGTGTATGAAGAACTTCGACTTGAAGACATTTTTTGGAAAAAGTGATTTGGAGGGAAAATTGATTTGAAGAGGTAAGTGATTTGAAGGAATAAAAGATTTGAAAGGATAGGTTTAATTTAGTGTGGGTTGATATTTATAGAAATTAGGAGGTACTCTTTTCAGATTTAATCCTACAGTTCAGATGGTGAGAAAATCCGTCAATTGGTTGGCATTAGATGATGATCAGATTTCTTATCTTCAGATTTTGGGAAGGGTGAAGATAAGAATTTTGGACAAGTGTAGATATTATTTTCGAGATTTAATCCTACAGTTCAGATGTTGATGCAATCCATCCAATGGTTAACATTTAATAGCTCAGATATCTTATCTTGATATTTTGGAAAAAGTGAAGATCAGATTTCTGGAAAAGTTAAGATGTTATTACAGAGATGTGTCATACGGTTCAGATTCTCTGAAAACCCATCCAATGGTTTTCCATTGAGTGAGTGGGCCCCACAACGCAATTGGATGTCTAGGTTCAATGAATCTGGTTCACACATTATCCGTATCTACTTTTTCCATGTGGGCTTTCAGCTATTATCGGCCACGTTCTAAACTGTTAACCAGCTGGATACAGCTGTCATCCACTTGCCCTTCTACTAGCATGTGTATCGCAATCACTATTTTAAATTGAAAATAATATTCTGGATATTATGATTTATTGCTCATCTTGTTCGATCGAATTAGGGATTCATATGAGATAGAGCTACTCGATTGAGTTAAGTGTTGGAATATGCAATTGAGCATATGAATTAGACGATCCATTGGTCAATTTTGTGTAATCAATAATCATTAATCTTAAATTTGAACTTGTTTATATATGTCACTGCTCATGTTCTTTGACAGAATTGGGGATTCTTTCGAATAGAGCTACTCGATCGAGTTAAGTATTGGAATATGCAATTAAGCATGCAAATTAGACGATTCATTGGTCAATTTTGTGTAATTACCTCTTTTTAATCTTAATTTTGAACTTGTTTATATCTGTCACTGCTCATGTTCTTTGATCGAATTGGGGATTCTTTTAGCCCTATTTTGGTAAATATGCGACTCAGGTCAAAACTTGTCATTCGGTTCACATCGAAAAGATAAGATATTATAATCGATAAGTAACCTACAGTTCAGATGGTGATGCAATTCATCCAACAGTTGGCAATTAGCCATGCTCAAATTTCTTATCTAGAATAGTATATTTCATAATGATAAATACACCAAAGTCAGTTAAAACTCATTCAATTCAACTCCAAGCAAAAATAAATTTCGATATCGGAGGTCCATCTAATTTTTTATCTTCATCTTCCAACGATGAGGAAGTGTAACTTCTGGCAAATCTTGAAACGATTGATTCAAAACAAGATGCAATAATTGCCCAACATGGTAACATCCAACGGGCCATCGCTCAGTATCTCAATCAACAAAACAACCTAGTGACCCGTGGAGGCTCAATTCCTGGTCATATAGTGATTAATCAAGACCGAGAAAGTGTTGATCATCATTTGTTCTACGACTATTTTACTGAGAACCCACGGTATAACGATCAAATGTTTCGTCGACCTATCGAATGAGTAGAAGTTTATTCCTTCGTATTGTTGAAAAAGTGTGCAACGAAGAGATAGTGCAGGTACACTGGGTTTGTCCGCTCTTTAAAACATAATAGCAATATTTCGGATGTTGGCATATAGTCTACCAGCGAATGCTACTGAAGAGTATATTAAAATAAGAGAGTATACAAAAATTGAAAGTTTGAAGAGATTTTGTCTTGCTGTTGCGGAGGAATTTGCAAATGAATATCTAAGATCACCTAATGCTACTGACATTGCCAAACTACTCTGTTTTGGTAAAGATCAAGGTTTTCCTGGAATGCTAGGTAGTCTAGATTGTATACACTGGAAATGGAAAAATTGTCCAACAGCTTGGACAGGACAATATGCAGGTCATAGGATCCCCAACTATTATTCTAGAGGTTATAGCTGATTATGATCTGTGGATATGGCATGCATATTTTGGTTTGCCGGGTATGAACAATGATATTAATGTGTTGGAGACATCCCATCTTTTTAACAACCTCGCTCAAGGTATTACTCCTCCAGCTCATTATATCATTCAAGGAAAAGAATATAATATGGGTTATTATTTAGTTTATGATATATACCCAAAATGGTCTACACTTGTACAAACTATTCACGATCCATGTGGTCGGAAAAATAAATTATTTGCAATGAAACAAGAAAGATGTTGAAAAAACGTAGAACGTGCATTTGGAGTTCTCCGATCACGGTTTGCAATTGTGGCAGGACTAGCGCGTTTTTGGCATAAACATGTTTTACATGATATAATGACTACGTGCATTATTATGCACAACATGATAATCGAGGATGAGCGTGATATTGATGCAGCAATTGAGGATCATATGGAAGCACCAACTCGAGAAGTTGATATGGTGTTAGATGAAAATACCCGATTTAAAGAATTCCTAGCTCGACATAGAAAAATCAGGGATAAAGAGGCTCACATTGTACTCCGAAATGCCTTAATAAATCATTTGTGGGATGAATATACTAATTCAAATAATTAGATGATGATCAATATGTACTTTTATTTTTATGCTTTTTCTTTTTTATTTTATGAAATGTAATGGTTAAGTTATTTTAATAATAAATGCAATATTTTACCAAATTAAATTTCATTTCTATTAATGTATTAATTTCATAATTTCGTATTGTATTGCAATATTATGTTAATTATGGGGTGAAATGTTAATTGTAAAGAAATATTAAAAATTAAAAAAAAATTTAGAAAAAAAAAGGAAAGAAAGGGAATATTCAAAGGAATATTCTTTTTAGAGTAAAATTTGATATAGTGGATTGGAGATGAAATAGTAAAATAATGTGAAAGATGCACTGGTGCAAAAATTGCACTAAAAGAACTATTCAAACCGGAGATGATCTTTGGCATTATGCCTGCACCATAACATTATAGAAAGTAAAACCGGTATAAAATTACTAAGTTGTTTTTTGTATGCAAATCTTTTCAATTTTTTAAATTTTGATTTTCATTTGGATAATTAGTTATTTTCAATTTCTTTTATCTTTTTATATTATTTTTAAGTTTGTTTTCTAATATATTTTACTTTGTTATTTTAATATATATATATATATATATAATTTTTTATTTTATTTTTTTTTTTTGGTAGAGACAAAATTGTGTGTAGGTAAGGTACCATGTAATATTTTTATCAAGTAGGAGAGAAAATATTAACATCTATATTTTATTATCAGGGGCAAACAATCAAGTTGAGCAAAATTCAAAAAACACAAGTTGAGCAACACAAGTGATGTTTTAAAAGAGTAGCAATGTTTTACCAATTTTATTTTTAAGCTGTGAAACAAGAACCCCTAGATCGATATATTTTGCTGGATTGTTGTCCATTGAGATGTCATCCATTGATTAAATGCCTTGATCTGCTAACTCATACACTATCTGTCTACAAAATGACATTCGAATCAAACTTGTTTTTGAAATCTTCCAAGACAACTCATGCTCATCAATATGACAATACACTTCTCTTCTGCTCTTAACTTTTTGAAAATGTTTAAACTCATTTTTAGTAAAAACAATGTCACGTTTGTTCATTTTTTTCTAAAACTTTAAAGCATAAAACATATTTTTCAAAATTTCAAAAAAAAATAACAAGCAACACCTAAGCCTTGTAGAATTTCTTGCTATGCAAAACAGTTATACTAGTTGTACAACACAGCCACAGCAACAGCCAAGAAAGAAGTTGGAGTACGAATTATAGCAAAAACTGTATTGATCACTGATATTACAAATGCAAACATCTAAATAAGTCGAGCACAAACCATTTACGACCCTCCTTTGTTCATTTAGACCCTAGAGCAAATGACAACTTTGGCCGGGTTTTGTTCTTACCCAACAACTTCATTTGGTTCAAGCGTTCTTCCTCCTCTTGTTGCTTCTTCCTACGCATAGCCTCTTCTTTTTCTCGTTGGATGCATTCTAGTTCACGATAACGCTCCTCCTCTCTACGCTGCTGCTCCTCTGCTTCCTTCCTCTGAGATTCTTCCACCCTCCTCTGATTCTCTTCAAGCATTTTTTCCAATTCTTCTATCTCTCTTCGAGCTTGTTCCTGAAATCAACTTATACATTAAGTATCTCCGGCGAATTGCAACAAACAAAAGTGTTTTGGCTTGTCAAGGCAGCTGCTCAAAACTTTTAAGTGAGAGATCTGAAGCACAGGCAATTCAAACAAGATTATCTCAATAAAAACCCAGTCATGCCTTCATTATAGCTTTCCAGCTTTAAGGGTTTTCTAGAACAATGTAAAAAATGAGAAGAAAACAAGGCCCCCCCACAACCAATTCTTGAACCACAAGAGAGCGGTATTTTTTTTTAGATGACCAATAATTGCATAACTACAGGATGAAATAAAGTAATTGCAAGGGAACTTGTCTCAAGCAGCCCATATCAGTCATTTGCAGGAACTTTGTTTCAACTCTCAAGTGGCCCAATATAGCATTAAGCTTGATGTGGCATCCACACATTAGAAAAGAAAAAAAAAAATGAAGGTATAACGACAGTCATTTGCAGCAGGTTTCTGGTCAAAATACTTGCCTCCTTTCTCCTAGCCTCAATAAGAGCTTCTTCCTTTTCTTTCTCAAGTTGCGCTGCAACTTCATCCTGAAGTCTCTTCCTGCCCTCCTCCAGCCATCTTTGTATCTCCAGTTTTATCTCATCACAATTCAAGCTCTCTTCAACTTTCTTCCTAATTGCTTCTTCCACTCTCCTTGCTGTCTCTTCATCAATCAGTTTCAATTCAGCTTCCAGTTGGCGCCTGGAAGTAGAAAAGAGAAAAGTTAACCGGGAAAAAAAGCACTCTCAATGGTAGAATTTGCCATACTTTTGTTTCCAGATGTCTTCATATCCAAGAAAAGTTACAACTACAACATCAATACAAAAATCATGGTTCCTTTTTATCATTTTTCACCCATCCTTTTCTTTTCCCTCTATCTCTCTCCTTATACTATGTAACTATATTAAATGGCAAACTAACCTTCATGACGACAAAGGCACTAAAAATATGCTCATGCTTTTAAGGCATACCTCTAACTGATTCCTGATCCAAACAAATCAATTTCAAAACTGGTGAATAGTAGATAAACGAGGCATCGAATTTGATCATCAAATATAACAAGATGAATTACAGCAGTATCTTCCTTCAGAAAGCCTGTGGAGAAAATGTCAAAGCAACCTGCTGCAGTTTTAAACTAATTACCAAAAACAAATCCTTGCACTAGCATATATCTTTCTTTTGATTAGAAAAATGTGGGCCTGTTTTTGTGCATATAGATATAGGAAGTAACAAAACATTGACAACAGCTAATTTGTAAGACAAAAATTCAATTTCCAGACACAGAACTAGGCCTGCAAACTCAATTCAGTTGAAGGCCAATTCAAGCTCCACATAGTACAGTGATCAACAGTACAGCACATCTAGGGCTTAAAGAGATTCACCTTTTAAACCCTCTCAGCTCAGCCTGATGCCAAATTAGGTTGGTTGCAGTTGGGCAATGTCCAACATTGTAAAGTTATGTGTGTAATAATAGTAATAATGACTGAAACATTTTAACTGTTTTTCATAGGATTATACTCATTGAACACTGAATTACTGTTATTAATCAAATCATTGTATCCTCATGTGTTGATTGTAATCCATAAGTAGCATAGGTAGGTCCTGGACTTGCTATCCATGCATGTAGGGAAATTTGAAGCTACCATATTTACATTCGGGCATCCCAAACTCCAAACATAACAAGTAAAGAAATTGGGATTAAAAACTGATAGTATAGTGAAGTTACAATATGCTTCTCGACCAAAAAATGAATAGAAATATCAAGTAAAACAAAGACCCTCAATGTCAAACAAAAGTCCGGTCATTACAAGAAAAGGCATTGGAATTGACCTAAATTGAAAGCCTACCTTGACAATTTTAAAAATTTGAAAGTGAGAATATGCATGAAATTGTGGAAAGAAAAGCAAATTACAAAACGGTAAATAAAATAAAGATTCAAGCCAATCCTGATTGGTGAATCCTGCCCTAAATCGAGAGATTAACTGGCTGTGAATTAAACTGGTTAGGACACAGGAAAATATCGCTTCACCCTGGTTACGTCTAATGGGAACTCTAAAAGCACCAAAAGCTTAAATTTATGATATGAAGATTATTCCTTAGAAGTATCTGACAAAGCATAGCCCTGACGTCATCATCAGATTTAGAAAAGAATAAAAATGTGGAATGTCTATATGTACAATGGAACAAATAATACTGTAAGCAAATACTAGAGCAATAGAAAGTAAATTTAACTACATTTTACAGCACACATTTTCCATAAGACCGTTTCTATCATAAATTATTTCTTCACGGTCTAAACAAAATTTCAATTCAAGTCTGATAGAAGCATGACAGATTATGCAGTTAATGTGAGTACAGATTTATGTAGAGGTTTGATCATGGATGAGTTTAAAGGCCAATGGACAGAGAAGTGTGTACTCAGGAAATAAAGAAGGCACACTTATCAAGCTGGGCCACATCATTTCCTGTTTCATTATAAACTTGTGTAATAAGGTTGAATCTAATGAGGTCAAAAAAGGTCTCATTCCCCAATCTTTCCCAACTGTTACCAATTAATACCTTCATCCTTATGGTCTAAAATCCCTAGGTTTTATGTTGTTAAGAGAATCAATATGATATACACAAATCCAGTAAATATCGTTATCATGGACAGCAGAACTTGAATTTTACAACAAAAAATCTCTGTAACTGGAAAAAGAAAAAGGAAATTGATGACAGATAATGTTGGCAATACAACTGACAAAGATGTTATGAATATTATAATCAAATAAGATAGTATAATATAAAATATCTGCGTGATAAAAAGGAGAAAGATAACTGAAACATATCCAAATGCAGACAGCGATTACAATTTCTCTTTCATTTTTTTCTCTACATAATAAAAAAAAAAATGAAAAGGAAAAAAGATCCTTCTGTGTTTTCTCTTTTACAATATCATGATACTGCTCATCCACATCTCTCTACATAAAATACAAAAAGTGTAAAACACAGAATCACTATTCTTCATATAATTGTGGGTTTTTAGATTCGATTTGCAGTCAGAATAGGCTTGCTGTTTAAAATTATAGACAACAGACAAGATGGGCTCTTCATTGTTTGTAATCCCCAATTTTCTTCTCAATGAAATTGTAGAAAAGTCTCAAATTTATCACTTAGACACAACAGAACAAAGGTTAGCCTTGTCAAACACACAAAACATGCAAAACAATAAAAGGAAAAACAAAAGATAATGAGAACAGAAACAGAGACAGAAAAACATAGACAGGGATATGGAAGAAACAAGGCACCTAGGACCAAGGTCACCAAAGACCTAACGTTGTTTCTAATTACAGACAACTACAAACTTGTGCTAGGTAACAGCCAATATGGCTACCATGCATCATCGGTTTTATCTCCTGTAAACTTTTTCATCCCATCACAACAATTAACTTAAATCATAATGCTGAAGACTAAATTATCTTTATTTAAATTCAGATTACGATGAACAATGGCTTGCAATTGTGCAAAGCTCAAGAAAATTTCTCCACAACTCAGCAAGAAACTTGCATATATGAAATGCATGGCCTTCCAGCCAAAAGTTAATGGCAAACATAATATAATTCAAGATTGAAGTGAAAAAAGAATATAACAATAGACTGAACAGAGCAGTGACATTTTCCACACTAGAAATAGGCTAGAATTAATAGGAGTGTTGCAGAAGTCGGGGGGCGAACCCCCACCTAGCGCCTAGCCCGCCTACTTGCCGCCAAGTTGGCCGACCGGAAGT
This sequence comes from Acer negundo, assembly GCA_035582765.1. Lineage (NCBI taxonomy): Eukaryota > Viridiplantae > Streptophyta > Magnoliopsida > Sapindales > Sapindaceae > Acer > Acer negundo. The sequence goes on along the minus strand of CM069237.1, from coordinate 25,870,467 downwards.
AGAGAGGAAGTAAACCTTAAATCTTAAAGAAGTAGAGAAGAAGTAGAGAGGAAGCAGAGAGGAAGCCGGACGATGTCGATCTCCAGCCACGGAAGCGAGGGGCAGACCACGACGGCAAGGGGCTGGACAGCTGGTTAGAGAATTAGGGTTGGCCTGGTCTGGTATTTGGTCGAATGAATGAATTGAAGTTGGAAGAGAATTTTTTTTTTTAATAAAATTTTAATGAGACCTCCAAAACAGCGTAGTTTTAGGAGTTTCATTAAAACCACAAAATGGCGCCGTGGTTTTAATGAAACCCCAAAAACTACGCCGTTTTGGGGGTGTTCTTTAAAAAAAAAATTATGGCACCGATTGTCATCTCTCAAGACTCTCACTCGCACACACCCTGCAGCTTTTGGTAGAGTTGCGATGGCCCGAAGACGGCGGCTACAAGCAGAACGAGCAATGGATGACATGACGAGTGGCTGGTCGATGCTAGGCGGCCTACGCGGTCAATGGTGACTAGGCCGACTAGTCAGGCACTCAGGCCATGTCGGCAATTAGTCGGTAACCTGCCTAGACATGGCGATTTCCATGGAGTCACGGCAGCTGACCGCCGCCAAGCAACTAGTCAGCCCTAGGCACTGACTTTTGCAACACTGATTAATAGAATCCTTCAAACTGTAGTTAAAAGCTGAAAGCAAACATGCTATACTCCAATTTTGAACTCAAAATTAAGAAGATAAAAGATAAAAGCAGTTAACCAAATAAAGCTGGGAAATCTTGAAATATACCTTTTTTTCTCTTCCTCTTCTTTTCTCAGTTTTTCACTTGCATTTTTCTGCTCAACAGACCCAAGACTTGGACTTAACAATTTATGAGTAGGAGACAACGATATACTCCCACTTCTTTGCCTTTTATGACGTCTTGGAGTTGGAGAACGACTTTTACGACGTCTTGGAGTTGGAGAATGACCCTTCCCGCGTCGTGGGGAAATAGAACGACTTTTTCTTCTGTATGGTAAATAAAAAATTATTGAGGAACAGCTACCATTTCAGACATCACAAAATAAAACAATATGATACACCAGGCCCACCATCTACTGCAATAAATGTAGATACAGTTACCTCAATACATTGTTAAGAATAACCATTGTGTGCTCCATCTTTTATCACATGAAGAAGCTAAAGTCACAATCGAGCAACAAAAGAACACCCATCGACACCCATCACCTGCTCACTTCCCATCCCATGTTGGGAAGAAACTGAGTTTTTGACTTTTAATATGAAGAACATGTGTACTATCTAACGCTCAAAGAATTCTATATATTTAGCTCCCAAGTATTTATGTTCCGAATCTTTTCTAGTTTTCCATGCAAAAGGTCAGTTCACCAAAAATATCATATACCACAGAGATGTTGCGGAATTCTTACAAACAAAGCAATAAATGATCAAGAGTTTCTGGAAGAAATCAGTACTAATAAAACATCAGCATGAAAGTCATCAAATGGAAGTTTAAACGTTGTGAAGGTGCTCATGGAAACTCATGGAAAGAGAAGACATCCTGAACAGAAAGAACATCATAAGCACACCAAAAAGTACATATCAAACAATCAATTCCCATCCTCTTGAATATCCAAAACAAAGAACCCTGTATAACAAGCACTTTCAGATTCCTTATGTAATAGCCTGGTTCAAAACAACAGTCAGCAGGATGCACATATTGAAGATACCCCATTTCAATTAACATGGTTATGTCTGTCGATAAGTAATATATTACCAACAAAAAATATTAATAATTAGGAAAATGTCTTCTACAATACAGAGCACCAATGGCAACAGTACCTTGAATTTGGCAGCTAAAAATTTATCTAACCACCAATCTACCAAATTCTTGATCCCAAGAATTTCAAATATCTTTCATTTATTGTCTTTGACATATCCTGATAATATGCAATCTTTTAGAGTAATCTCATCAGGCTTCTATCCAATCCAAGAGAAAAAATAGAATAGCACTACAGGAAGAATAGAGAAGGATAAAATGCATACAGATCAACTTCAACATGTTGTATTTCCAATCCGCAAGAGATGTGTGTCCCAAATCTTTCTTACATTTGCTCAATAAAAATAATCACATTAATGTAAAAGAGGGGAATATCAACGGGATCACCTGCTATGAGAAAATGGGGAACGGCTTCTGTCCCTACGGCTCCTCCTGCTATACCTAGGCGATGGTGAATGTCTCCGTCTATATGACGGCGACCGTGATCGTGAATGTGACAACTCCCTAGGCATTTCTTATTACTTCCAAGCTTATAATTTATCCTTGTTTCATACACAATTCACTTGTTTCCCTACAAAATCAAATAAAGTCATTAAGAAGAGTATATAATTGAATTTGACAAATGAAGCAGCAAAGAGATAACAATTTTACCAGTTCAAACATCAATATTTCATTAGATTTGCTGAATTGAACACAGAAAAAATCAATAAGATTGAGTTCTTATTTAAGTTGGCTTCATAAAGTTTCATATTGCAACTTATATTCAAAAAACTAAGTAGCAATGACGACATAACTTTGTCAACTGAAAGGCAAAATAACTGTTAATTGAGAACATAACATAAGAATTACAAAAAGGGTTTGCATAGATATCAATTTTTGGGTGCACACTATTACTTTCAATTATCTGAAAAATGTCTTTCCCCTCATTTGTATGACAGTGTTAGTGATTCATACAAAATTCACTCAGGAAAAAACAAGCCACCCTCTAAACAAATCAATGAAAACCAATTTTGTACTTGAAAAAAAAAAAAAAAAAAAAAAATCAACAAATACATTAAGAAAAAAAAAAACGCAGGAATAATTTTTATTCGTTCGGTCACCATTCAGCTGTGCTGAAAACATCATTAACAAAAAAAAAAAAAAAAAAAAAAAAAAAAAAACAGATAAAATTAATTAGTTCAACAACAGTTATTTTCATCGCAATAAACGAATAAAATAACAACAGACAGATTGTTGTTTGCTAATTTTCACTATCAAAATTAAGGTAAGCATATCAAGCAATAAAGGTCCGAATTGCTCACAAATTCATGTCTGTTTCTGAGAACCTCCAACAAAGTAACGATCCACAAACATATTTGGCCTTGAGTTTTCTCGGCAAACAAACGGAAAGCGTATATACAAAAACCCTAAATTTGGAAGTACCTTAAAGATCTTAACTTTACTGACCTTCGCATGAAAGCTATCCGAAAACCCTTTTGGAGAAAAATAAAAGAAACGAAATCAAAACCCTAAAATAGACAAGTTTGTATAGAAAAAATAAAATGAGAGAATTTTTGCAGTCAGAGACGATTTTGGACTCGTCGACAAAGGAAATAAATCAAGATTGAGAGCGTGTTTGGTGCGGCCAAAAGCTCTAATTTAACGATAGAAGATGTTTTGAATTTTCTTTTTTTTTTTTTTTTATTTATTGTTTTTTCTTTTTTATCCAAAAATTTAATCCAAATTTCAAGCAAATAACTTGGTAGGTGAACCACGTCATCTCATGGCGATGGCAACTCTTGGTCAGAGGATATGCTGTTTAATATATGAATTATGTTAACTATCCTTTATAAAAGTTATTTTATTTATACTAGGCAAAGACCATTTATCTTTATACATCCAAATCTCTATTTCCCATTCCCATTTTAAAGGGAATTTTTAGGAAAAAAAGGGGAAAATGGATGGTAATGGGATGAAGGGAGGTCCTCTATTCCCATTTTCCACACAAATATATTAAAATGGGGATAGGGATGGGGGCATACATATAACAGCGGCAGACCTAAGAGTTTTAACTAGGTGGGACACTTAAACAAAGTAAAAATTATATATAAAAAAAATACTTAAAAAGTAAGATCATAATAAAATGAGTTTTTATTTTATAAAAAAAAAAGTAAAAATAAAAATCGATGATATAATGAAGTTTAGATAAAATAAAACAAATATAATACTTATTCAAAATGAACTAAATAATCTTACATTTAAAAAAGAAATAAAAACAAGCAATGCAATATTAAAAATAAACAGTAACAAGAAAACAACATAAACAATGAAAAATTATAATATTTATTTTTAAAATAATAAATTACAATATAATTTTCTAATAAGAAATTTTGTTTTGTATTTATAATGAATTCGATTTAAATTTATATAAAAAAAATTGATTAATAAATATTACAAGACATGTTTTTTAATTTTATTTCTTTTAATTATTGGTAAATTATTTGAAACAAATATAGCGTGTGTCTAATAACCTAGAAGGGGATGAATAGGTTGTTAATCCGATTATTACCAATTTTTCGGATTAGTAAATATTACAAAAATAACGCAATTCAACAATCAATAAAATCAAGTATAAAATGCGGAAATTAAGGAACACCTGATTTTTACGTAGAAACTTTCAACAAGGAAAAACCACGAGTTATTCAACTAATCACACTCGATACTCGAATCCACTACTTATAATGGTGTTTACAACCTAGGTTGCTCTTAACCATTCTTGGTTACTAACCAACTACTACTACCGTGCGGGCCTTTAATAGCAAACCTAGACCACTTGCTTGTACACTAAGCCATCTTAGTCATAAGACTTATTTCTCAATGAAGAGATCAATGACTTATGTGAATATTATAAAATATCCAAAATACAATTAAATGATGACAATTAAATCAATCCTAGATATCATATTGCTATATGTCAGGGTATACAACTTAGCTATATAAGATAAAACAATCCTAGGCAATAGCTATCAAAATATAACCCATAATCAATCAACACAATAATCTCAATCTTGTAGATATAATATAATCTAAACAAATACAGGATAAAAATAAGATTTCTTGCTAAGTAAGAACACAAAAATAAATAGATGGTGTTCAACTTACCAAGTCATGTGTATTGAAGAAGACCCATTCATAGATACATTCTAGATGATCCTAGATGATGTTTAGATGATGTGTTGATGCACATGGAAATGAGTTTAAAGAATTAAAGGAGCAATCTTTATGCCTTTTCTCTCAAGTCTCTCTACATTTTTCTTTAGAGTTCTTAATATGTAAAAGTTGAGTTCAGAGAATGAGACAATGGTATATTTATAGAGAGCAAGAAAATGCTAGGTGAAAAGACAAGTTTGCCCTTGAAACGCACCAATCGGTGGTTTCAATAGGCAGTTGGAAACTGCCGATTACAATCGCCAAATTGAACCTGAGAGCATCAGGTATCAACAGTAGTTTCATTCAGTGGTTTTCGGTGGTTTCATGACCGCCGATCACAACCACAGATTTGAACCCAAGAGATAAATTCAATCAAGTCTCAAACAGTGGTTTCATTCGGCGACTAGGTCGTTAATCATAACCGCACATCCATTCCAGAGGCTTCTAGAATCAGATGACAGTTTCATTCGGAGGTCTAGGCCGCCGATCATAACCATTGTTTCACCAAATGTGGTGAAACCAAAGGAGAAGCCAAGAGCATTCTTTAAAGGCGATCTTTGCACACAATCAAACACACCAACGTGCAAGTGCAGGCATTTCCGAACAATCTTTGGGAAACGAATTACACAACACACAAACAATACAACACAAACCATAAAAGAGGTGCAATTGTGAAGTGTGAAGTGAATGCATCCTAATGCCTAAAATGACATGACAATTATCAATCAATAAACAATCAATTAAAACATGCATGAAAAGAGTTTAATAACATGAATGCACATACATAAAACACACAACATACAAGAAGTATAGATACACATGAGTTGTGTGTGTGTGTAACTAAGATCTCTTCAATGCAAGTAAACACAAATATTTTATCTTTGGAGTGCTTATCATTTTGAGGTCTTAAGAGGGCCTTTGTTATGCTTGATCACCAACAATTATGCGTATAAGCTAACCTTACAATTTAAACCTCAATTGTGGTTTGTCACCAAAATAAATCAATAAAAAATGAGGAACTTACATTATTGATTCTAAATAAATTAAAACTATAAAATAAAGAAAATACTAAGGGTAAATAAAATGAATTATAATAATAGATGGACTATTTTAATAAAATAAATTAAAATTTAAGATTTTAAGGTTTATTGACTTGATGTGTCAGATATGTTAAATTAAAACTATTGGAAATAATAATAGATTATTTAATATAAACTAAAACTATTGGAAATAATAATAGATAAGTTAATATAAACTAAAATTTAATTAAATAACTACAAATTGAGGGTAATTAAGAAGTTGATTAATGACCGAAAAGTTAAAGTGAATTGTTTGGTTTCATCAGAAGATGAAAATTTGAGAAAGGAATTGAAAAAGATGGTAAAATAAAATAGACATAAAAAATATTATTAAAATCACCATATAAAATTGAATTTAAAAATAAAAAGATATTTAATTTGCTTGAAAAATGGAAATGGTAGGAATTGAACCCAACACGACAAACTATTGTGGAATGGAGGTGACCAGCTGTGTTGAAAGGTGAATTACTATAGAATGTGGTAATTCATATATATATATATATATGAGCTGCCCTTGGATTCAACGTTACCATCGGATAAAATTGAATTTAAAAATAAAAAGATGTTTAGTTTGCTTGAAAAATGGAAATTGTAGGAATTGAACCCAACACAACAAACTATTGTGGAATGGAGGTGGCCAGCTGTACTGAAAGGTGAATTACTATAGAATGTGGTAATTCATATATATATATATATATATATGGGCTGCCCTCGGGTGCAACGTTACATGATACAACATATAAAATTTTGACTGTGGTCATGCCTTCTTTGGTACAACCATATCAACTAATATGTGATTGCATATTCTAACATGAGATCATAATAATTTAATTTTGTGATCATGTGCAATTCATATACGATAACATTATATATATTTGTGATCGCAAACAATCATATGTGATTACATACTGTTGTATCGTGTAATGTTGAGCCGAAGAATGACCCAATATATATAAGCTCATTCTTAAGTGCAATATGACACCATACAATTTTAAACAACAGTATGTGATTATATATGATTACATTTGAACATAAATATATATAATGTTATCGCATATGAATTGCACGTGATCACACGATTAAATTATTGTGATCGCATGTTAGAACATACAATCACATATTAGCTGATGTGGTTATACCAAAGAATATATGATCACAATAAAAAAAAAATTCGTTGCATTATGTAACATTGCACCCAATGACAGCCCTATATATTAATATATTAATATTATATTATATTATATATAATATTAAATAATATTTATATAATATATATTATATTATATATTATATAATATTATCTATGGCCGGACGGTGACCAAAGGGGTGGGGGTGGCTGTATGGTGGCCGAACGGAAGGGTGCTGGTGGCGACGAGACGATGGTGTATAAATATAAAAAATGTTAGTTATTTCTTGACAGTTAAAAACTGTCATGGATTTATGACAGTTTTTAATTGTCAAGAAAACAATATTTTCTTGCAGTGTATGCTCCCCCTTAATACATGATATCTAAAAAAAATTCTAGCTAAGATCAACAAAAAATATTACATGCCATAAAGTTCAATTTGATACCAAAATATAACAACAACAACAAAAAATGAGAATAAGCAAGTTAGAAACTATCAAATATCTCCCCATATTTCTTCCCCTTTTTGACATGATATGAAGCCAAAAGGAAAGAATAAGAAAAATATACCTCAAGACCATTTCTAGCCACTTGTGCCACCAAGGAATGTTATGCGATTGGATGATCTCACATAATGCTTTGGAGTAGATGTTTTGCATTCCAATTCTTTGATCTTTACATCTTGTAGCATTACCTTAGCATTGAGGTCTTCAGTCTTCCTTTGTGACTCCTCAATCAACCTTCTTGACTTGTCAACCTCACTCTTCAATTGCATAGCCCAATTTGGAAGAATGATTTTGCTAGATACAAGGCCTGAATCATGGGATTCACCAATTAGCCTAAAAGTATCACAAGACTTTCCCTTTTCATTATATGACATGGTGGCCATACGTTTGTCACTAAAGTTCTCTAAGGGAGGAATTAGCATATCATCATCTTGTTTCTCCACACCTTTAGCTAAACACAAATGAGAAATAAACCTAGGAAATGCCAACTTTTTGTCCAAACGAGTTGAACAAGCCACAATATCAATATGTTCTATAAGGATTTCACCAAGGTTTATGGGTTTATTAGTTACAAAGACATACACAATCTTGATCTTCTCTTTGTTTAGTTCGGTAGCATTAGAAGATCCAACAAGATTAGCACATACAAAGAGATACCAAAAGGCACTAACCTTAGTCAACTCACTTTGCCTAATAAAGGCTCACTTTCCCCACTCAAAATCATCATTATCACAAAGAGTTCTACCCATCTCATTGAGGTTCTCCAAGACATCAACATCAAGGAAATTTGACTCAATACCATCAAGCAATTCTAGGAAATCATTCAAGGTCATAGAATTGACTCTAAAGACAATACCCCTAACATCGAACAAGGTATGTTCAAGAGTAGTACGTTCCTTGTACTCATGATAGAATTCTTTAAGTATCATTCACTATTCCTAGCATATTAAGCCACATACTCCAATTTCTCTCAACAATGACCTTATGAACGTAAGAGCCACTACAAGAATCCAAATCCATACCTTTTTCTTGAATAATTTTTTTGTGCCCAAAGATTTCCAAAAGCTTCAACTTATTGGCTTTGGCAATCTTGAAAGAATAAGAGGGTTTGGACTTGTCTATGGGTTTAGCGGGATTACTAATCCCAACTTTCTTGGATTTCCCCATGATCTTGTGTAGTATATCACTAAAACACGAAAATCAACATGAGTGGAAACATCAAAGCAAGTTAGTGACAATAAACATATATACAAAGGCAAAACATCATTTTTGAATAAATCAATATGCATATCAAGTAATATCAAAACATCTTTAAGATTTATAAAAAATAAGAATAATGCCAACAAATAACAATCTTGAAGAACATGTGAACATATCATAAAATAGAACAAAAGTTTAGCATATAATGCTCCCCCTTGATAAATGTCCTATCTAAGATTTAGATAGATAATTATTCACAAAAATAGCCACACAATCACATCACCAATCAATTTTAATAGATTTTCAAATAAGCTCCATTTAACAATGCGAGTTACACCAAGATTTTCAATCACTGTCATATTTTTTCAAAAATTGCTAAAGTATCAAAATACCAAATAAACAAATGTGAGTGTCTGAAGATTTTGCTTCAAGTATATGAAAAGAAGTAATTTGATAATCAAGTATGCAAACCATCTAAACATTTATTCATCTTAAGTCTTTCCATAAAAAGGTCAAACTGATTATTATCCATAATTTTTCTTTTAAAGAAAATAGATTTCAATATTTGAGCATGTGGCTCATTATTTCATTTCTATTTGACAACCCAAGCTAATTTGGTTATTCAACTATACTCCATAAAGCCTTTTTGTTTTGTTTTAGGCTTGAATCAAAGATTTTTTTTTTTTTTTTTTAAATGATTCTTTTCAACACTTCTTTGATTTTTTCTAGCATAAACATATACACTTCATGGTGACTTTCACTTATCACAATGGCGTAGCCCTTTCCTACATTGGGTGGCTATACAACCAAGAAGTGTAGCCTTTTCCATGAAGGTGCTCGTTGAGTTCTATATTGCCGAAGCAAATGGATACCAACCATAGGTTATCTTTAAACGTACTAGTCATAGGACTTCAAGGTGTATCCACAACTTACATATATCAAACTCAACTTCCTCAACCAAGCATACAAGAAAAGCAAAGTGCATTTTTGAAACCAAGTTTTATGGCTTAAAAGCACATGATCAAAAAGTAATACAAAGAGACCTACTTAAGATCATTACTTCTCAAGAGAGTAGCTTTCAAAGAATATGAAGCTCAGATTTTTCAAAACATGCCACTCAACAAACATACTTACAATAACACTCATCATGATTAAGATCAATGTGAACAATTATCACCAAAAAATCTTTAAAAAGCAAATGTCAAAGAGGACCATATAAATACTATACTCGTTCTTTAATATGACATGGTTCATGAAGTGGTACAAAGAAAAATGAGTTGAGATATGAAAATTCAAGTAAGCAAGCAATGTGATATAAAGATACCTTCGAAAGTTATTTTCATCAAATGTAAGTCTTCACCTTTTTTATGAGTCCTCTTGTCTTGTTTGTCCTCATGACAATAAGTTGTTGGTGTGTCGATCAAATAGACTAAAGACTTAACATTTCAACTCAAACAACAAAAAATGACTTTCTCCAATAGTTTTAACATGATTTTCATCATACAGATTTCATAATAACAACTTCTCAAAAGTTAATCAAAAGATTTCGACTATCATATCAAAAATGTGAGATAGCTAAGTTCATGTCAAGTTATATAGATACAAAGCAAGGAAGCTAAGTTTCTTAACAACTAGACATTAATCTTAAAGCTAACTCACAAGTGCAACTTACACTATTGGTAAGAGCACTCACCCTTGACAAACTTTGTCTTGGGTGAACCTACACAAGCATTATCAAGATTCTTATTGACAACAATGTTGTATCTAGAATGAATACATTCTATGACTTGCTCAACAAGAATATCATTGATACTCTTAGCTTCAACATTGCTAGCAACACATGCTTTGTCAATTTTAGCAAGGTTTGTTTTCTTCTCAAACCAGACATTCTTAACATGCTTTTTGACATTTTCATGCTTTTCATATTCAAAAGCTTTAGCATACTTAAAATGAGGCACAATCTCTTTGTTCATATATGCATTTTCTATTTCGCAATATTCAATGTATTTAAAGCACTTGGGCTTGATATGGCCTACGGTATTGCAAAAATGACATACGGGAATAAAATGAGAGATGAAACTAATAATGCACAGTGTGTATAAAACTATTTAGAGGGGGTGAATAGATTTTAAACGATTATTACCAATTTTTGCGATTAGTCAACATTACGAAAATAACCCAAACTAGTTAAAGCAATAAATCAAGTGTAAAGTGCATAATTTAAATAACACTTGATTTTTATGTGGAAACCTTCAATAAGGAAAAACCACGAGCTGTTATGTGCGCTGCATACAAACCTCGAATCCACTAATTGCAATGGTGCTTACAACCTAGGTTGAACTCAACCTCTCACGGTCTATAACCCACCACTACCACCCGTATACCTATAAAAGTGAACCTAGTCCAATTTGCTTGTGGCCTGAGCAATCTTAGCCACAAGACTTACTTTTTAATGAAAAAATAAAATAGTCTATGTGAATATAAATGATATTTAAAATACAAATAGAGCTAGGGAACACTAAATGCTTATCTAGGATTATAAGATGACAATTAAATCAATCTTAGGATATTAAATGCTATATGACATTGCATAAAGCTTAGCTAACTTAGATTAAACAATCCTAGGTATACCTATCACAATACAACTCTTAAACAATCTACACAATAATCTCAATCTTGTCAATAGAATATGTTCTATAAGCATACAAGTGATAAATGAGATTGCTTGTTAAGTAAGACACAAAATATGTAAGATATTTGTGACTAACTTACCAAGCAAAGTATGTTGAATGAAACCCAAGCATAGATGACACCTAGATGATCAAGATGTTGCTAGATGATGTTTGATGCACATGGATATGTGTTTGAGTAATCAAAAAAGAGTTTTTTAGTGATTTTTTCTCTTTGGAAAAATGCTAAGTCAAAAATATGATTTAGACTCTCTTCAAAATGACATAAAGTCAAAGTAGCATATTTTATCAAATGTAACCAACCTAGAGTATAATGTTGGTTATTTGCACTTTGGATATCATCATATTCACTTAGGTTTTATTATCTCTTCATTGAGAAGTAAGTCTTGTGTTTTGTTCGGGATTAGGTAGTTTAAATCACAAGCAATTGAACTATGTTCACTTATACCGGGATTAGGTAGTGGTAGTGAGTTACATACCGGGATTAGGTTGTAAATCATTTATCATTAGTGGATTCGAGGTTCGAATGTGGCGCACTTACCAGCCCGTGGTTTTTTCCTGTGATGGTTTCCACGTAAATATCTTGTGTCATTTACGATTCCGCACTTTATACACTTGATATATTATTGTGACTAGTTAGGGTATTTTCGTCAATTTGACTAATAACGAAAATTGGATAAAATCAGATAAAATCTATTCCCCCCCCCCCCCCCCCTCCCTCCCTCCCTCCCTCCCTCCCTCTAGATTAATAGTAGTCACACCTTAATGAACTCTCATACTGTATGCAAGTATAGCTAAAAGTGTGGGTGTGTAATGTAAGTGTGTATTAGCATGATTGGTGATTTTGAACTCCAATTTCTATTCTTTGTATCACCTCATATCACCACATGGCCCCATTACAACCAAAAAAGAATACATATGTGATCTATGATGAATCTAGATTGGGAATATTTGTTGAAGCATGATCTTCCATATCCATGGTATTTGATTCCTTCATAGTCTAGTTCACAATGAAATTAGCGGTTTTTTTCAATGTTTTATATTGTATGAAATCACTAGATTCCTATGTATTAATTCTATCTTTGCATACCTTGCATTAAGAGTGAACTTAGGACTCCGAGCGCAAAGAAAAGAGAGTTTCCACGAGAGGCTTAGAGTCTACGTGAATTATGCTCGAGGTGTGAGAGCGAGTAGTTTCCAATATAAGAGCCCTTTTAGGTGTGGGATTCGTGATTGTTCGAGTTTCCCTTTCGTGCCTTCGAGTTGCTCAAGAACACTTTGCATGAGTCTACTTCTCTCTATCACACTCCGTTACATCTCACCACTAGTTGGAAATGCGGTTTTTTGTTTTATCTTTGTTGGTGTCTAGGAAAATTTTTGATTGAGTTATTTTATTGTTGTGTCTTATTTGTTTTATTTTGTGTTTTGCTCGAGGATGAGCAAACATGTTCTATGACACATGATGGATTTTTGATGTAATGAGACTATGCATGGTGTTTGAATAGTGTTTAAAGATTTGAAAACATTTTCCCTCAAATATACATGCTTTTGGCTTGTGTTTGTGATCTCACAAGGGAAAATCTCCACTATTAGAACAAGACGCTTAAGCACCGAGTCCCCTCGACTTAGACACTAAAAGATGGGACTAACCCATGAAGTGCAAGTGAGACCCCAAAATGACTAAGAGCTATTGAACAAGCACACTAAGCATACACACATTCGCCACAAATATTATGCTCAAGGTATCTCACCAAACTAAATAAGCTCAAATTATGGCCAAGCAGCAATTTTGAAAATTTTGGACACCAAAAAGACTCGAGACTCTTAAAAAGACGATTCAACAAGGCGTCTACACCCTCAAACCAAAACTCAACATTGTCCTCAATGTTGAAGACAAGAGAGTCCGGCTTAGCGATGGCGCACCTTACAAGACACAAAAAACCTAGGCATTAATTATGCACAATCAATGCCCAACAAAAATAAAAAGACTCAAACTAGGCTCAACTAATAAAAGACAATTCATTCAATATATCCATAAAAGGCAATTTCACACACATGCATTCATTCTTGTACATGAGCCTCCAGCTCATTCATCCACAAAGATAATCAATAAAATCAATGTGCAACTATCCACCAAATATACCTTTCGAATGAAAACATCCCAACATTATTCAATGAAAGCAAAAATAAAACTAAAAAGCATAATAAAAACTTAAAAGAGATTCCACAATGAAATTTCTCCCCCAAACCTAAATCTACCCAAAATTTGCATGCTCATGAATATCAAAACTAAATGGGGAAAAACTTAGTCTAAAAGAGGAATTAAATTGTGCAATCTAAACATGCATCTAAGATGTTCAATGTGATGCATTCATGGAGAGGCTAGGGTCCTCTAAAGGTGGTTTGACCAAGTTAGGAAAATCTCTATTTTTCACAACCCAAACAAATTTCGGTGTCTTTACTATCTTTTCCTTTCCCATGTTTCTAAATAAGTGCACTTGATCTTTCTTTACCTAAATTTTCTTGACCCAAGGTAGACTCCTAGGACCTCTTGTTTTCCTATGTTGGCTAAATTTGAAATTCTTATCCATAAAATGCTCTATCCTAAAACATACTTAGCATAAGAGTTTAGAATTAGAGGAACTCCCTTTTGATGAGTGACTTTGAGGTCGTTGAATTTGCTTTACTTGTAACGCCTTGGCCTCCTCCTCCTTTTTGCTAAGTGCTCCTTTTGCTTCCTCTAAAGCATTGGCTTTTTGTACAACTTCCATTTGCATTGTTCTTAACTTGCGAACTATCTCATCTTCGAATTCCTTTGATACCCTCGCCAAGTTCTGGAACTTCTTCAATGTTATACTCTTTTCGGCTTCAAGTCTCTCAATTTGTTCTTCAAGCTCATTACTCTTGTTAGAGACTTCGTCATTCGTCTTCTTAAGTGTGCCATTTTCAATCATGAGCATCTTCACTTCAAGTATTAGTTTCTTGTTTAGCTTTTGAAGTTTTTTCGGCTTTAACATGGTTAAGGCTTCCTTGCCTTCTAGCTCCTTCTTCAATAGTTTTATGTTCTTCTCATAGTTTTCCCTCATTTTTTCTTTTTCTCGGGAAACTACCTCAACTCTCTCTTGAGGTTCTTCATTCTCTTTCTTTGACATATCTCTCACCAATAATAGCTCTTTGCTTACTCTCATAAGCTCCTGGTTTATGTTGATCATCATATCCATCTTATCCATTCTCTTGCTTCGCTTCACTTCAAATTCTATCTAGAGTTTATCCATGTCTTCTTTTGAGCTATTGGAGGATTTCACCGGTCTGGTTACTTGATCTTGGAAGCCATGCTGATCGGTTGAGGTTGTTGCCGAAATGGATTTATGGAAATTTTCTTCAAATGCAGACTTTATTCCTTGGTCCGACCAGCTAGGTAACGCGTGATTGATGTTTTCTGCTCACGTGACTGTTGGGCGGATTCGAGCATTTGTACTGTTTTCTCCTCCATGAAGGCTTGAGCCTTTTGTTGAGAAGCTATCATCTGCATATGATTCTTCATGAAATTTGTTAACTGATCTTCAATGGAATTTGTTTGGTACGATGAGATGGAGCCTTGGTTAGTCCTCCAATCCTTGTTATAGATGTTTTCATTAAGCTCGTAGCTTGGACCCAAATTTTGCCAAAAAGAATCCATAGAGTCTTAAAACAAAAAAGAAACAAAAACTACTAAAGAAATAAAAAAAGAAACTAACAAAACTAATAAAAAAAAACTAAGAAATTAATAACATTAAAACTAATAATATTAAAACTACTCTAACCATTACTACACATACCGATCCCCCGCAACAGTGCCATTTTCCGAAGGGATTTTTATTGTTTAAAATCGTCCGTCAAAAATATTTATAAACCTAGCAAAGCCTCAAAAGGTTTGGAAAAACACAAGTATGGTGGCAAGAAATAGTGGTCCACAGAGATCGGAGGTAGCTATGATTAGATTATGATTAATAAAACTAGTATGCATAAAAGTAAAAGTAAATGGTTGATGTTGTGAAATGTGAAAGAAAATACAATATAAACTATGCTAGGAATGCAAACTAAATGGAATGTGAATAGAGTGAAAGATATGATATGGAAACTAAGGAGTTAATGAACTCGTAAACAAACATTGGGCAAACGCAACAAACTCATAATTAAGCATGTTTTATCAAATGTAACCAACCTAGGGTGTATAGTGTTGGTTATTTATTTCTAGCAAGGGGTCATCCTAGGGTGTATAGTAAAGACCTCCTACTAGAGATTAATCCCTCATAAGCAACCAACCTAATGTGTATAATGCTAGTTGCTCAATTAGGATTCTAGCCATGAATGCTCATCTATCCATTAAGGGTTCAACCTTTTACTAATATAGTCATCCTATGGTGTATACTGATGACTTCCAATTCTCTCATAAGTAGCCAACCTATGGTGTATAGTTAAGGCCACCCGTTTAAGATTAGATGAAGCTAGAGGTTATTTAACCGAATTATACTCGAAGGTTAGTTCTTGCAAAATCACTAAAGTATCCAACCCAAGGTGTATAGTGAAGGCTTATAATTCTCTCACAAGTGGCTAACCTAGGGTGTATAGTGAAAGCCACTCATTAGAGATTAGATTAAGACCATGGTTAGTAAGTCGGATTTTCAGAAATTCTTCCATTCAATAAAGCATTAGACAAGTGTATACCTAATTGTCTACTCAAATAGATTCCAAAGAGAGCTTGCTAAGAGGGTGTATCCAAGACAAGCCAATCAATTGAAAACAATGAAAGCAAAAGAATAGAACATGCAAGATAGATATGTATATAGAATAGAGTTTATTTTCAAAAGCCCAACACCCATCAAACTAATCACATCAATCCTTTAGTGGGGGATTTAACTACTCATGTTCTTTATAACAATAAAACTAAGAGAAGAGATTGAGAGAAAACTATAGGGAAAAACAAGCGGCGGAAGCGAAAATAGGTTTGATATATTACAAAAATTTTTCTTTTTTAAAGATGAACCTTAACCCTTGATTAATTAACATATAATAAAGGTATCATACCTTTGTTGCATAACGATTTATGTTGCGTCTTCAATAATCCACAAGATCTTCCAATCCAACCACGAACGTGAATCACCTAGGAGTGTGGGTTCCCTTTCTTTGAATTGTGTACCTGAAGATGGATAACAAAAAACATTTTCTTTTTGTTAGTCACAATAAACTTTCTTGAGAAAAACGAAGAACGTTCGGTCACTTTTGAATTCTCAATCTTTTGATCGAAATTTACGTGAGCCTAATTTGAAGTTGTGCACAAAGCTTTTTTGATATAAAAGCTACTAGCGCACTATCGAAATAAAACGATTCTTCTGTATTTTTCTCTTGGCCGAAAATCATACTATGTCTTAGAGTTGGATTTCTATTTTTCAACAAAAGAAATAATTCTTCCAGTACCGCGTGAACAGTACTGCACGAACAAAACCGCATGAACAGTGTCCGTGAATAGTACCCATTGAACAGTCGCTGTGAACAGTGCCGCAAACAGTACCGTGTGAATAGTGTCCATGAATAGTGCTATCACATATGTTTCCGATTTCGCCAAAAGAAATAACTCTCTCTAAAACAAAAATTAGAGTTGGCCGAATTCTATATAATAGATTATATAGGTGGCCGAAAATCCTTTCCCAAAAAGGATTTGTATGGCCGAAATCCTCTCTTAAAAAGGATTTGTGTTTCCACTAATGACTCCTATCATTCTTTAGAATTACAAACCCTAATCCAACTCTTTAGTGTATTTGTGATTATATCAAAGACTTCCTAATTTGACTAGATAAATAAATTCTTTTATTTATCTACTTATCAAATAAAGACCGTGATTCTTATTATACTACCAACAAAAATATAACACTAAAGTGGCGTTTAGTTGGCTGGAATGAACTGGAATGGAATGGATTCTCAATGTTTGGTCGGTTAAAATCAAATGGAATGGGCATTCCATTGGAATGGTGATTCCACCATTTTGGTGGAATGGGCATTCCATTCAAAAACCAATGGAATGCCCATTCCATTCCAACCTAAAAAAATTATTCTATAAATACCCTCATATGTACAAACTACATTCCAAAAATACCCTCCTTTCCAAAAATAATATATTATCATTATATATATGTATTATATATTATATTATTACATATTATATATATGTATTACATATTATATTATTATATATATTATATATCAATATATTAAATAATATATATTATATATTTATATTTTATAAATATATTATTATATATAATATAATATAATTTCCAGTTAAAAAATTATATTATATAATATAATATATATATATTATATTAAATAATATATAATTATATGTATAATATATACTTTTATATTTTTTTATATCCAAAATATATATTATATTATATAATATATATTATATATAATAATATATAATATTCGTATTATATAATATATGATATTTATATTATAATATTAATATTACTAATATATAATATATATTATATATAAACATATATTAAAAAATATATAATAATATTTATATTATATATATTATTATGTAATATATATATATATTATTTTATTAGAATATATACATATATTTATATATAATATGTTATTTATTATAATATATATATATAACATGTTTTATATTATAGTTATATATATATATATATATAATATGTTATATATTATAATAATATATATCTATATATAATTTGATATATATTATTACAAATATAATATAATATTATATATATTTTTATATTTTATTATTATTATCCATAATATATCATGTTATTATAAATGCTTTATAATTGGGGGTATTTTGGTCAAAATACCCCCAATTCCATTCTATTCAGTTGTTAATCAAACAAAATAATACTGATTCAGATGCTAATTCTAAAGTCCTAACCAAACAAAGAAATCAGCTTTCTATTTCATTCCCATTCCCATTCTCATTCTTATTTCCATTACCATCCCGATTACCATTCCGTCATTTAACCAAACGCCACCTAAGAAACCTATTTTCTAGTTAGAAAAAAATTTTGATTCTTAATTAAATAAATAATTAATTAATTCTCATTTAATTAAATAATAAAATAAAAACAATATTATAGGCCATTATCTTCATCCTTGTCGCCCAAGTCCATACATGGGCATATATATTGTTTTTTCATTTTATTAAATCCATTAGACTTTAATAAAACACCCACATGTGAATTAAACCCATTATTACTAAAAGAAATAAGCCTACATGCCTTTCATTAATATATTAATATAATTTAACAGCTCATTAAATAAATAAGGTGCAAGTTATATTCTTAATGTATTAAATACAATTCTAGATGGACCCATAAATTAGTCTGATAGAATATATCACGTGATTTATGCAAATCCGTATGGATTGGGGATCTTGGCCGGCTATATAAATTTAGGCTTCAATAGACATAATCTAATCACAATCAACAAATGATTCACTTAGGTTCGATCTATTAATTTTAGCTCATAACACTAAAGAGCTAAAATTGTACTCTTAAATAAATATAAAATAAGTAAATGTTTCTCATTCTTACCCTTGACAATCTTATTGGAAATAGTGTATCTCCGTGAATAATATCAGTAATCGCTAAGAGCTCATAGACCACCTATAGCTCTCATAGTTACCATATTTACTCATATGACCACATTTTGGACTTGGATATTCTGACTTGTCTAAAAGCCATGTTTCAATAGACGCTATCGAAAACTCAACGTTAAGATTTAATATCCAATACCTCAAAATATTCATATGATAATATTATACTCTCATTTTAATAAATAGAGCCGCGATGTCTATATCTATAAATGAAGTCCTCTATCGATTAACAAATGAATACCACAAAACTATCAAGGATAGACTATACTATATAATCGTACTCATTGATAACCTAAATGATAACACTTGTAATTATAAGTCCATCATTTATCTCAGGATTAAGATAGACTCTTCGATTGTCCTCATAATGAAAAATTTTATCCACTGACAGTCCTGGATAAAGTATTTCATTGTGATCCTATTCAATGCACCTAGTGCACTAGATTCTTTTACTCAAAGACACTTTGATGATTTTAGACTCATCATAGCACATTTGATCTCACTCAAATGCTAGCAAAAGAATCTATAACCTTAACAAGGTAAAGGCACCCAACCTTTATCTTACGTTGTGAACATTGTTTAAGACTAACTAAAGAATTGTGTCTACCTGATACATATCCAGATGTACGAACAGTTCTTCAATTCTCATAGTCTTTTGACCTTATGATTATTCACTTGTAACAATTATAATAATTAAACTATAAATGTTATATGATTTGTTAAAACAAAAATCATATTATCAATATGAATAGATTGTCAAAAACATTATTACACTCTTGTTATTAAGCATAATCCTAACAATCTCCCACTTGCGCTATAGCAAGTGTATCATATCTCTCTTTCCCATGTTCTCTAGGTGCCCATCCAAAACTTTTCTCATAATCTGTATACCCAACGAGAATTAAATCCACTCCATAGTACACAAGCATATAATATCTCGTTCTCTTGAGATACTTGAGAATATGCTTGACTGTCGTCCAGTGATTAGGACCAGGTTTTGATTGAAACCTGCTAACTATGCCAATAGCAAAACATATATCTGGTATAGTGCAGAGCATTGCATACATGAGAATTTCAACTGCCGAGGCATATGGAACCCTACTCATGAATTGCTTTTCATGCTTATTCTTAGGAATTTGTTCCTCAGAAAGTTTGATTCCATGTCTGAAAGGTAACATATCTTTCTTGGAATCTTGTATAAAGAATATAAACAAGATTTTATCTATGTATGAAGCTTGGGATAGTGCAATCGTTCTATTCTTTCTATCCATTATTACTTGGATATCAAAAATATAACTTGCTTTTCCTAAGTCTTTCATATCAAATTGTTTTGCTAACCATTCTTTTATTGATGTCAATACACCTACATCGTTTCCGATGAGTAGTATATAATTAACATAAAGAATTCTGAAAACCAACTTGTCACCTTTAATCCTTTTGTACACACAGGGTTTGTCAAGGTTTTGAATAAATCCAAAACCTTTCACAGCTTGATCGAACATTATGTTCCAGGATCTGGATGCTTGTTTTAGTCCATTTATGGACTTTTGCAACTTGCATACCCTTTCCCCTTGGCCCTTTTTAATGAATCCTTCTGGTTGCATCATATGGATGTTTTCGTCAAGACTTCTATTAAGGAAAGCTGTCTTGACATCCATTTGTCAAATCTCTAGGTCTAGAGATGTTGTAATGGATAAGAGTATCCTAATGGATTTAGGCATGACCACATGAGAGAAGGTTTCCTCGTAATCAATACCTTCATCATGTGTGTAACCTTTAGCTAATAATCTAGCTTTTAAGGTTTCCACATTTCCATCCTCTTTTCCTCTTGTATACCCACTTGCACCCAATGAGTTTTATCCCTTTAGGCAAGTCTATAAGAGACCAGACTTTGTTATTGAACATGGATTCAATTTTGAATTGCATTGCCTTTTGCTAATGGCGACAATCAACATTCTCCATTGCTTCCTTATACGTGTAGGGATCATCGTCGTCCAAGAGATTCTCAACTAATTCTCCTAGACCGATGTATCTCTTGGGTAGTTTACTAACCCTCCCACTACGACGAGGAATGGTAAGTTGTTGATTTTGTGATGGTTTGAAACTTACAATTGGGCTAGGTTGTGAAACCTTTTGTGGAATTGTATCTCCTGACATCTCATTCAGGACAATTCTACTTTTAGGCACAAAATCATTCATATTGTCCTTTTCCAGAAATTTAGCATTTGTCGAAACAAATACTTTGAGAACTGAAGGACTATAGAAATAATATCCTTTAGTTCCTTTTTTATACCCCACAAATATGCATGTTTCTGAACGAGACTCCATCTTTTTTGTCTTTCCTTTTAACACATGTGCAGGACAACCAAATATCCTTAGTGTTGTAAACTAGGTTTTCGCCCAGTCCACAACTCGTGGTGTTTGAGGAACCAACTTAGATGGTACATCGTTTAGAATGTACATAGTAGTTTGTAAAGCATACCCCTAAAAAGATTTAGGAAGCGTTGAATAACTCAACATAAACCTAACCATGTCCAAAAGAGTTCTATTTCTCCTTTCTGCCACCTTATTTTGTTGAGGTGTTCCTAGTGCAGAAAATTGAGAAACTATCCCATTATCAATAAGATATTGCTGAAACTCACTAGATATATATTCTCCACCACGATCAGATCTCAAGATTTTTATGTGTTTCTCAAGTTGATTTTCTACTTCAGCTTTGAATGCTTTGAACATGTCAAAAGCATCCGGCTTATGTCTCATGAGATACACATAGCCAAATCTCGAGTAATCATTTGTGAAAGTGATGAAGTACTCATATCCACCTCTAGCTTCAATGCTCATAAGACCACATACATCACTGTGTATTAATCCTAAACATTCAGCAGCTCTTATGCCTTTGGTCGTAAACGACCTTTTGGTCATCTTACCTTCCAAATAAGATTCACAAGTTGGTAGATCATCAACCTTTAAGTCACTTAAAAGTCCATCACTAACCAATCTTTTAACCCTATTAAGGTTAATATGACCTATGCGTAAATGCCAAAGGTAGGTTTTATCTTTTGATAATTTTACTCTTTTATGATTAGGTTCCGTTGATTCTGTGTCTAATATGTGAGAGATATCTCTATGTAAAAAGAATAAACCGTTTTCTAATGTACCTTTGCAAACAAATTTGTTATTCTTACTAATAATAAAATATTTATTAAAAGCAACCGAATATCCAAATTTATTCAAACGAGAAACATAAATTAAATTTCTCTTGAATTGAGGTACATAATAAATGTCCATTAAATCTAAATGCCTACTAGAATCTAGATGAACTACAATATCTCCCACTGCATTGGCAGACACCAACGCACCATTGTCTAAACGTAAGTTGATTTCATTTTTATTCAGCTTTTTCCTTTCCTGGAACCCTTGCAAGGAATAACAAACATGATTAGTAGCTCTAGAGTCTATGATCCAAGAATCTGCTAGAAAACATGTTTCAAGATAATTAACATTATATACCTTCTTCCTTCTTATTCTAGGACTTTGGCAATTTCTTTTCTAATGTCCCTTTTCACCACAAAGGAATCATTTTCCTTTGATCTTGGTTACTTTCTTGGTCTTCTTCTTGGTAGGTCCAAGTTGCTTTTTCTTCTGTTATTCCTTGACTTTCTGACGGGTCTTAACAATAGCAAATTTTACCAACCATATGAATCTTGAATTCATATGTAGGAGCAAGTGGTTTAGAAGTAGACAGAATAAACTTATATTTTTCAGCTTGTAGCAACAACCCAATTTTCCTTTTTCATGTGACATACTTATCACTGGTTAAAGTTTTATCTTTCAGGATGTTCATTAGGGATGGGGTCATGATTTCTAAATAAAATAAAAAATACATATAAGTAAATAATCATGATAAAACACTTTTGAATATTTATCTTGAATTAAATAAATAATTCAATCGTAAAATTCAACGGTGATCCAACACTTATTGTTAACATAACAACTAGCATTTTCAATTTTAGCCTTGTGATTTTATTGACAAGAACTCTTGGGAGGATATCAATAAAAACACATTGAGTGTGTTACCAAGATATCGACCTTCAATATTTTCTCTCACGAAAATCCCTCCTTTGAGAGTAGATATCGTTTGAGTCAATTTGTCTAGTCTATCCTTGTAAGGAAGTATCTTGCTAAATTCCATTCATGGATACCCCTTGGGGGGTTATCACATAAAACATAAAGCTCAACTAACCTTGGAGGCCATAGGTGTTTTAAAACACCTTCTTCCACTCAATTATTTAAGGCATGTGATTAAATTCAATAGAATGATTTACCAAATTATCTAGATGCCAATTAGATACCTAAATCATTCAGTGCATGTTCATACCAAAAGAGATATATGAGTGACACTCCAATTCTATATGACATGTTATTAAACAATAACAAATATTGTAATATTTACAAAAATAATTAGCCACAATTTTGGTCCATCCTAGAAAAGCAGGTAAATTACATATGTTTAGAATACTAAAACCCTAACTTGGCGAACAAGTCTTCAAGGCCAACTTGTGCATGCACCTTGGCTGCCTCTCCATGGGCAACCGTGCACCCCACACCACAACAAACGCAGCTGCACGCTTGTTTGCACGCTCGCTTGTTGCTTTGGTGCGCACGATGTAGGATAGGTTCCAGTTGCTTCTTATTCTTGCTTCCAATTCTTCAACTCTTTGAATCTTCGAAACTTAAATATATTACAGCAATTATTTTAATAACAAATTACTGCAGTTTTTTTTTAATCAAAAAATACTGCACTATTTAATAATATATATATTGCAGAATTTTAATACAATATTTTCTGCAGTAACTTTATTACAATAGCAAAAATAAAATAAAAACTTAGCAACTACCAAGAAAGAATTATGGCGATAGTAGACCACCCTTCTTGTTACAATTCCGAAACAAAAAGTACATTGAAATTCTAGGTCCAAAATCGAGCAACGACAAATCATATAATCATAACATATATAAATCCATACATTCCACATGTAATTATATATGAGAATACCTATAGTGTCTTCTCTTTCTAAAACATACATATAATCAATAAAAAGAAATAGATCCACGTATGTATATACATTAATTAATCAAGGGTACAACCTGGTTCTGATACAAATTGTAGGGAAAAACACGCGTCAGAAGCGAAAATAAGTTTGCTACATTACAAAAAAATTTCGTTTTTAAAGATGAACATTAATCCTTAATTAATTAACATATAATAAAGGTATCATGCCGTTGTCGCGTGACGATTTATGTTGCGTCTTTAGTAATCTGCAAGATCTTCCAATCCAATCATGAACGTGAATCACCCAGGAGTATGGACTCTCTTTCTTTGAATTGTGTACCTGATGATGGATAACAAAAAACTTTTTTTTGTTAGTCACAATAAACTTTCTAGAGAAAAACGAAGAACGTTCGGTCACTTTTAAATTCTCAATCTTTTAATCGAAATTCGCGTGAGCCTAATTCGAAGTTGTGCACAAAGCTTTTTTGATGTAAAAGTTATTAGTACACTATTGAAATAAAACGATTCTTCTCTCTTTTTCTCTTGGCCGAAAATCACACTATGTCTTAGAGTTGGATTTCTATTTTTTAAGTGAAAGAAATAATTCTTCCAGTACCACGTGAACAGTACTGCACGAACAAAACCGCATAAACAGTGTCATGAACAGTGTCCGTGAACAGTGTTATCACGCATGCTTCCAATTTTGCCAAAAGAAATAACTCTCTCTAAAACAAAAATTAGGGTTGACCGAATTCTATATGATAGATTATATAGGTGGCCGAAAATCCTTTCTCAAAAAGGATTTGTGTGGCCGAAATCCTCTCTTAAAAAAGATTTATGTTTCCAACAATGACTCCTATCATTCTTTATAATTACAAACACTAATCCAACTTTTTAGTGTATTTGTGACTACATCAAAGACTTTATAATTTGAGTAGATAAATAAATTCCTTCTACTTATCAAATAAAGACTTTGATTCTTATTATACTACCAACAATAGTATAACACTAAGAAACCTATTTCCTAGTTAGAAAAGATTTTGATTCTTAATTAAATAATTAATTAATAAATTAATTAATTCCCATTTAATTAAATAATAAAAGGCGTTTTTACAATTTGGTCCCAATCTAATTGGGAAAAGACACTTTTTTTACTTGTTATTTGATTTTTCAACAAATTGGTCATAATATAATTCAAAATACAACAAATTGATCCTAAAATACAACAAATTGGTCATAATATAATTCAAAATACAACAAATTAGTCCTAATTTTCTACTAACCGTAGGACCAATTTATTGTATTTTGAATTATATTAAGACCAATTTGTTGAAAAATCAATTAGAAAGTAAAAAAGTGTCTTTTCTCAATTAGATTGGGACCAAATTGTAAAAACCCTATAATAAAATAAAAACAATATAATAGGCCATTATCTTTAGCCTTGCCGCCCAAGTCCATACATGGGCATATATATTATTTTTCCATTTTATTAAATCCATTAGACTTTAATAAAAAGTCCACATGTGAACTAGACTAATTTTTATTAAAATAAATAAGCCCACATGTCTTTCATTAATATATTAATATAACTTAACAGCTCATTAAATAAATAATGTGCAAATTATATTCTTAATGAATTAAGGACAATTCTAGATGGACCTATAAATTAGTCCGATAGAATATATCAAGTGATCCATGAAAGTCCGTGTGGATTTGGGATCTTAGCGGGCTATCTAAATTTAAGTTTCAATAGGCATAACCCAATCACAATAAACAAATGATTCACTTAGGTTCGATCTATTAATTTTAGCTCATACCACTAAAGAGCTAAAATTGTGCTCTTAAATAAAGATAGAATAAGTAAATATTTCTCATTCTTACCCTAGACAATCTTGTTGGAGATAGTGTATCCTCGTGAATAATATCAGTAATCGCCAAGAGCTCATAGACCACCTATAGCTTTCCTAGTTACCATATTTACTCATATGACCACATTTTGAACTTGGATATTCTGACTTGTCCAGAAGCACTGTTTCAATAGACGCTATCGTAAACTCAATGTTAAGATTTAATATCCAATACCTCAAAATATCCATATGATAATATTATACTCTCATTTTAATAAATGGAGTCACAATGTCCATATCTATAAATGAAGTCCTTTATCGATTAACAAATGAATACCACCAAACTATACGGGGATAAACTATGCTATATAATCGTACTCATTGATAACTCAAATGATAACATTTGTAACCATAAGTCCATCATTTATCTCAGGATTAAGATAGACTCTCTGATTGTCCTTATAATAAAAACTTTTATCCACTGACAGTTCTGGATAAAGTATTTCATTGTGATTCTATTCAATGCACCTAGTACACTAGATTCTTTTACTCAAAGACACTTTGATGATTTTAGACTCATCATAGCATATTTGATCACACTCAAATGCTAGCAAAAGAATCTATAACTTTAACAAAGTAAATGCGCCCAACCTTTATCTTAAGTTGTGAACATTGTTCAAAACTAACTAAAGAATTGTGTCTACCTCATACATATCTAGATGTGCGAACAATTCTTCATTTCTCATAGTCTTTTGACCTTATGATTATTTACTTTTGACAATTATAATAATTAAACTATAAATGCTATATGATTTGTAAAAACAGAAATCACTTTATCAATATGAATAAATTGTCAAAAACATTATTACACTCTTGCTATTGAGTATAATCCTAACAAAAACCCTTGAAGAGCATCTGCTTTCTTAAAGCTTTGATCCAATCCTCCTAGTTGCCTTTGGAAGAGTAGATATGGTTTGGATGAGAGGGAAAGTGTAATCCTTGCTTCTAAGTTACAAAGTTTCAAAAAATATAAGTGTGGGAGGATGTCTTTCAATCTAAGACAACTTTCTATTTATAGAGGTTATAAAAATAGGTCACAAATGCTGAAAAACTGAATCTGACGCCTGTGGAGTGTGGGTGGAGTGCGGATCAAGGACTCGCACTTTATCAAAATTTCAACCTGATTTGGGCACATAGTGCGCTGCTAGTGCATGGGTGTGCTGACCAGGACAGCACCCGCGCACAATACAATTTCTTGGCTCTTTTGCCTTCAAGTGCGGTTGGGACCCGCACGATTAGTTTGGGAGGTAAAATGTGCCAAAAATGGCTGAAATTGTACATGCTCGTGTAGAACACTCAACTTTGGAAGGTCATATCTTCCTCCTTAGATCAAACCATGATGATATCTTTATACATTCGGAAAGAGCCGAAAGTCTAGTTTCCAAAACATTTTACAGATTGCAATTCTGAGCTTTCTGTAGAAAGTTATTCCATTTCCGTAACAATGCGTGATGTTAAAACGCTGAAATGTTGTTAGGTCAAAATAGCTACTTCAAACGGCGACCAAGCCGCTAATCCAAACCGCCAATCCACCTTAGAAAGTGGTTTTTTTGCCCGAAAATAGAAGGGCAATCTTGTCCTTTCACCCAGCTTTCAGCCCTAACCTCCCCACATTATTTAAACACCTTCTTCTCTTCTCTATAACAGAATACATACACCACACTTCTTTTTCTTCATCTTCTTCCACACCAAAAGAGAGAGAGAAGCTTTCAAGGGCATCCATAGAGGTTTTTCCTCCATGGATGCCTTCCATTTCATCTTCTACCCATCCTCCACCATATTTAGGAGTAGATTGCATAGAGATAGGAGTGGGCTTTGGCCAATTTCGAGCTAGCAAAGGAAGGAGCTCTTGGAGGAGGTTTTCTTCAAAGGTTGTATCTATTTCTCACTCACCATGTATTTCTTTTTTTCTTAAATGTGTAATCTCCACTTGGGAATATTTGTAAACCTATTTTGTGCTCAATATATGTGATTGTTGTTTTTATATCTAATTTGTGTTTTGATTCATTATTGATTGTTATTGAATATATCTTTTATCTTGAAATGCATGTTTATGGATGATTGGAAAATAATATGTATCCATGAATGGGATTAGGAGTAGATTAATATAATTTAGGAGTAGTTGAAATCAAATATCTCATTTTGTGTTTGTATGTTGATGGAAGGTTGAAAGTAACTTGTATGGATGAGTTTGAGTGACTTAGAGTTACGATTGTGCCTTTGGAGGGGCTCTCCGGGCATAGTCTTGACTAATTAGCTAGGAAGAATGGGTGAACCTATAAATTGTCATATTAAAAGGGTTTGGTTCATTGTTCTTGTAAATAATTAAACTTTAGCTATTTCTCACTCTAGGGGCTCTAGGTGAGTCATGGTTAGAGTTACAATTATTGGTCTTTGGCTATATCTCACGCTAGGGGCTCTAGGTGAGTTATGGTTAGAGATACAATCACTCTTTTCATATTCATTGTACTTAACATTGCCATTTTACATTACCGTATTAATATTGAGACTCAATTTAGCATCGGTTTTTAGAATGTATTCACAAATGTTGGTTGTGGTTTTGTGTACGAGAGACTCTCAACACACTTTTCAACCATTAGCTCTATGAATGAGTATAAACCGGATCAAGGCAAGAACGAACCCTTAACTAAAATTGGATGAACTTAATGCCTAACAACCAACGATTTGTGCACTTATGTATGGTGAACTTGTTGAACCTTGTGTGACCATTTTCATGCATCTCTCATATCCACCATTTTATTTATCACTTTAAACATTATTCTCACCCTTCCATATTCTCTTTGTTTTTATTTATTTTCAAATCCATTCTCTACACACACACACACACACACACACACACACACACAACATTGTACATACATTTCACACACACCATTCTCACATTTCCGCATTCTATTTACACGCTTACAATAATCACTAGAACTTGAAACGGTTGACAAATCACACCTCTCTGTGGAACGATACCCTCGCTTGCCGCTTTACTAGTCTTTTGCTAGTTTAAAGCACATTGCGTAAAAAAACCCCCTCTTTTACAAATAAAACAATCTTTTGATCCTTGTGATTTATTAACGACGGAAAAAACGAGTATCAGAGGCTCATGACAGTGGGTTAGGCGGTCATTTTAGTAGAGACAAGACTCTTGCTCTTGTGGAAGAGGTGTTTTTTTGGCCAAAGATTTTGAAAGATGTGGTAAGACATGTTAAGCAATTTAGAATTTGTCATATTGCAAATACACATGGTTAGAACATGGGTTTGTATACACCACTTCCATTAGCTCATGCTCCGTGGGAAGATGTTAGCTTGGACTTTGTTATGGGATTGCTAAGAACTCAAAGAAACAAAGATTTAATCATGGTGGTTGTTGACGGGTTTTCGAAGATGGCTCATTTTGTTCCCTACAACAAGACTAATGATGATTCTAGTGTTGTAGACTTGTTTTTCAAGGAGATTGTGAAGTTACATGGCATTCCTAAAAGACTTGTTTCTGATCAAGATCCAAATTTTTTGAGTCACTTTTGGCTCACACTTTGGAAGAAACTTGGCACGAGCCTAAATTTCAGTTCATCTCATCATCCCTAAACAGATGGACAAACTGAAGTGGTTAATCGTAGCTTGGGGAATCTGTTAAGGTGTTATGTGGGGAAAACATTCGGCAATGGGATCTTGTTTTACCTCAAATAGAGTTTGCTTACATTTGTTCTACAAGCCAAAGCACAAATCGAAGTCCTTTTGAAGTTGGTTATGGTAAGAATCCTATCAGCCCTTTAGATTTAGTTCCACTTGCTACTAGTAATCATTTCAATGGTGATGCTGATGAAAGAGCTAGTGAAATTAAGAAGTTACATGCACAAGTTCGAGATAAGATTTTAAAGAAAAATGAGAAGTATAAGAAAGCCACAGATAATGACACGGGAGTGTCTTGTTGCATGAATACTATCTAGGAACTAAGGAATTTCAAATTTGTACACCATCGATTCAACAACAGGTTCTGCAAAAGGGGCAACTTCAGAATTAATTATGTACCAAATGAACTAGAATTAGAAGACATGCCACATATGGTTGGAAAGATCAGCATCTTAACTTTCATTTCATGTTTTGTCGTGCATCCATGGAAGTTCTCTAGAGAGAGATATGAAGGGTTTTATGCTGAATGGTCGGAAGTCAACAGTGCACAGGATTTGAAGAGTTCAACTTTCATGTCTTTAATTTCTTAGTTTCTAATCTTTGAATTGTGTTGTTTTCTTTTAATTTTATTCTTTCCTATGCATGGAGGGTTGTTCCATGATTAGGCTATATAATGAGCCTATATCCTTTTTAATTGTAGAAAATCAATATAAAATATCAGAAATTATCTCTTTTGAGGTTTTTATCCTTCAACTCTTTATCTCTTTGGTTGATTTCCATTGAGTGGTGAGTTCTTTTAGTTATGCATCCTTTGTTGAATAGGGTGGTGATAGTCTGTATCCCTTTTGTGATTTAACTTTGGTGGTGAGCTTTATCTACTTTTCGTTAAGTTTTCTTTGGATGGTGATTTCTATATCCTTTTGGAGATTTGGCTTCCATTTTCCTTCCACTCATCGCTTTTCGTGCTTTCCGATTTTTCCCTGTATCAAACCCAGCATGCTTGCAGTGCTTATCTGATACAGGGAAAAATTGGAAAGCATGAAGAACGATGAGTGGAAGGAAAATGGAAGCCAAATCTCCAAAGGGATACAGAAATCACCACCCAAAGGAAACTTAACGAAAAATAGATAAAGCTCACCACCAAAGTTAAATCACAAAAGGGATACAGGCTATCACCACCCTTAAGTATTCAACAAAGGATACATAACTAAAAGAACTCACTACTCAATGGAAATCCACCAAAGAGATAAAGAGTTGAAGGATAAAAACCTCAAAAGAGATAATTTCTGATATTTTATATTGATTTTCTACAATTAACAAGGATAGAGGCTCATTATATAGCCTAATCATGGAACAACCCTCCATGCATAGGAAAGGGACAAAATTAAAAGATAACAACACAATTCAAAGATTAGAAACTAAGAAATTAAAGACATGAAAGTTGAACTCTTCAAATCCTGTGCACTGTTGACTTCTGACCATTCAGCATAAAACCCTTCATATCTCTCTCTAGAGAACTTCAATGGATGCACGACAAAACCTGAAATGAAAGTTAAGATGCTGATCTTTCGAACCATATGTGGCATGTCTTCTAATTCCACTTCATTTAGTATATAATTAATTCTGAAGTTGCCCTTTTTGCAGAACCTGTTATTGAATCTATGGTGTACAAATTTGAAATTCCTTAATTCCTAGATCGGTATTCATGCAACAAGACACTCCCATGTCAGAGTTTAAAGAAGGTGAGTTGGTATGGATTCACCTTAGAAAGGATCGCTTTCCACCCGGGAAGTATGGAAAGTTGAAGCTGAGAGGTGATGGTCCATTCAAAGTTCAACAACGAATTGGAAAGAATGCATACAAGATTGAATTACCAGACACTTTTGGAGTTTCTACCACTTTCAATATTGCTGATCTCTCTCCATATCATGGCAAGCCTAGCAGTTCAGACTCGAGGACGAGCCTTTTCCAACCCGGAGAGATTGACATGGGAGTGTCCATTTGCATGACTCAGGATCAAGATGCAAAAAGGTTCCAAATTCTCACTTTAATTTGTTGAGCATCAGATTAGGTTCAAAGGGTAGTTTGGGGACTTCATAACTTTTAATTTTGGACGAATTGGCTGACGTGCCTTATGTCATTGGAAAGATCAGCGTCTTAACTGCAATTTCCTATTTTGAATTTCATCGTTTGATACTTCTAAGAAGGAGTTATCCCTATTTTCATTTTCAATAGTCAATAGACAACAATTACGGGATTTGAAGAGTTTTTACTTGTTATTTGCATTAGTTTTATTACTTTCTTGTAATTTGCTTTTGTCAATTAATTCTCTTGTGTTTCCTATGCTTGGAGGTTTGTTTCAAGGATTGGCTTTATATTTTGTTCTTCTCTTTTGTAAACAGGCAGCTTATGATTTTTACTTGAATGAAATATCTCTTTGAGTGTTATCCTAACTCTGTATCTCTTTGGTGGATTTCCATTGAGTGGTGAGTTTCCTTTGGTTCTGTATCCTTGGTTAGTTCTTTAGGGTGGTGATATCTATATCCCTCTTGACTTAACCTTGGTGGTGAGCTTTTATCTACTTTTCATTAAGTTTCCTTTGGGTGGTGATTTATGTATCCGTTTGCAGATTTGGCTTTTATTTTCCTTCCACTCTTCGGTTTTCGTGTTTTCTGATTTTTCCCGGTATCAGTTGACTCCTAATTTGAGTTTAGGAAGTTTCCCAAATATGTCTTGATCTTTTAGAGTCATTAGGATTTGATTGGAAAGTTTTGGGACAATTTTAGACAAATTCGGAATTCTTCCCCTTTAGGACCCGCGGAAGACTTTTCAACTCTGGCCACTAGTCACTAAAACAGCCATAACTTCCTCTAGAAAACTCGAATTGACGAACCGTAAAGTGCGCTAGAAACTAGACTTCCGAGGCTTTCCTAAAACATATAGATCTCAACTTGATTAGATCTAAGAAGGGAGATATGATATTCACAAGTTGGATGTGATGCATAGGCATTTCTCCAAATTTCTCTAAAATTACCTTATTGTCTTCAAACTCACTCAAAGAGCTATCTTCTATACAATCTCAACAATACATTAAAATATTCAATTATACTCAAGAACATAAGATAAAATATAGGAATTACGGGTTTCAAATATCAACATTTATCGACATAACAGTGCTTACATGATGTAATAGGGGTGTCCATACAAAAAGTGGTGCACATTTGAACTATGATGGACAACATCATAGAAGTGCAATTGGCTTTATAATGGAGGTCCATCATGGATGGAGCCATATGAGATAGTTTGTAGAACTCAATCATTGATGGAGCCAATTATGATGAAGCTCCACCTCAGATGATGCAACTCTCCATCTCAGATGGAATGACCTAATGGAACCGATCTGATCCATCTCATTTTATTCCATATTTTTTTTTTCTTCTTTTATTTTTTTTAAATATGTAAT
Source organism: Acer negundo (assembly GCA_035582765.1). Classification (NCBI taxonomy): domain Eukaryota; kingdom Viridiplantae; phylum Streptophyta; class Magnoliopsida; order Sapindales; family Sapindaceae; genus Acer; species Acer negundo. The sequence continues at coordinate 25,837,182 of CM069237.1, read as the reverse complement.
TGATTGAAGAAGTGGATGTGAGTTAATAGATGAGATTTGTGGGTTTTTTATGGTTGTGATATGTGATTTTTTTGTGGAATTGATTTGCTATTTTTATATGTGAAATTTAATCGAAGAAATTTTGGATCGATGGAAAAAGTTTTGTAGTGATTGAAAATTTGTTTTGAGATAGAAATTATTAAATTGGTGGTGTTTGGAAAGTGATAAAATTAAAGAAAATCTAAAAATCCAATATTAGTTAAAACAAGTTATCCATTTTTATAAAAAAAAAAAATGCTAAAAAAAAAAAAATAAAAAAACTTCTTGGGAGGTTCTTGGGTGAAACCTCTTCTTAAGTTCTACCAAACAAAGAAAAAAAGTCAATTACCAAATAAGTCCTAAACTTCTTTTAAAATTCTAAGCAATTTACTGTAATTACTAAAATGATTAAAATCGTCCCTAACTTTTTTCAAAAGTATTAAATTGGTCCCTCTGTTAGCCTTTCGCTTTCAAACTTAACCTTCAAAGAGTATTTTAGTGTTTTAACGTATGTACATTCAAACGTATGTTTCTCATTTGCTTAAAAAAAATAAAATAAAATAAAATAAAACGTATGTAAATAAAATCAAAACTAAAATTAGCTTGAGTTATTTTATACAATAAAAAAGCTAATTATAAAAATATAATAATAATAAAAAAAATAATATGTTTTTAATTACGACTAATATAATAAACAGTAATACTACACATCCTACCTATAATTCCAGTATTTTCATCCTAACATACGTGATAGTTGATGTGTCATTTGGTGAATAGACAAACATTAATTGTGAGTGAATACATGGGTAAAAGAGATAAGTATCAATTAATGTGTGTCTACTCACTAAGTTACACCTTAGCTGCCACGTGTGATGGAATGTAAATAGTGGGATTGTAGGTGGGATGTTTAACATTATTGTATAATAAATAAATAAAACTGTATCAACCCAAAACCCAACACAACCAACAACTTTATATCATCGCAACAGAAGCGAATAACCACAACTTTATATCATCAAAATAGAAGCGAATAACCCTAACTGTCAGTGCTGCTTTCAGATGGAGACTGAATCAGAGCCTGAGATGGTGGGATAGAGACGAATAAAGTAGGAGTTATTGAATTAGGTGCGAAAACGAAGGAGATTTCACACCGTATGGAGTGAATTAGCCATTGGCGGAGTTAGATTAAGCAATAGGCGCTTAGGTGCGAGCTAACGGGTCATTTCGCTGGAGAAGATACGGGTGATGGCATCGGCAACTATGCCTTTGTTCTGACAACCATCAAAGTCGTTTGTTAACATTAACAATGCTGGAATTTGCCATGATTCTTACAACGACAGAAGCAAATTGCTGGGCAACAATTTTTGAATAAAATAGAAACAACATTTATTGAGAAATAATAAAAATAGAATCTGGGCAACAAGATGAGGAGAGGTCCTCCAGGATTATTTTTTAATTTTTTAACTTAATATATCATGTTTTAGTTATTAAGAGTACTAGAGTAATTTCATAACCTAAGTTGAACTAGGAAGAGAGGATTCATGAATGAAAATTGAGAACCAAAAATAAACAAAAGAAAGCCTTTCATGGTCATTATAAAATCCTTCTGACAAAAACCATGATCAGAGTTCCAATGCATGCTTGCTTTATTGCCTCAAACCACCATTTTAGCATGCAGAGATCATTTATATAATGATCCCCAAGCATTTAAACAGATCCCCTGCCTTCCATGCAACTAAATCATGACAAAAGATAAAAATAATAGACATAGCCAAAACTTCAACCACTGCCACAGTTACAATACTATATTTGTCAAAAGTGCAAAAAATAACAAGACAAAATTCAATTCAATAAGCTCAACATCAAACCCAACTCCCAAGTGATTGTATAGGATGAAAAAAAGAGCAAAAGAAAATTTCAGCCAAGGAATATTCCCTTTTACAATGTCCAGGAGAAAACCAAATAACACTACCTATCACTCCAACATGGAAAAATTAGATAATAAACTGGAGCTCAGCGCTTCCCACCACCACCACCAAGTTTAGGTCCCTTGGGTGCAGCACCCTTGGGAACATTACCCTTGCCTTGTGTCTTCTGCGACTTGGCTGTCACTTCTGCCTTCTTTGCCTTCTTTTCATCTTTAGTCTTCCTGATCCGCTCCTTGATTTCACTACACAATACATTTATCCAGTTGGTTTTAACCTCCACAGATTCCATAAATATGCAGCAGAGTAAAGCACAAGAATGAAAAAAAAAAAAAAAAAAAAAAAGAAAAAATCTAAACACACACCGAAGAGCAGCTTCCCTGGCCGCATCACGAACTTCTGGCTTCTCAGCTCTTCTCTTCTGGATAACCTCCAGAGTTGCACCCACAATGGATCTAGAGTAAGGCTTCTTGGCGGCACGTCTCCTCTTCTTCACAGCTTCTTGGGCAATGTCCTGCAAAGGTTCGGAATTGTGATTTAGACTTATTCGTGCAGAAATGTTAAATTTTTGATTAGTTGGATTTGGCAGATTGGTTTGCAATTGAATGGATGGTCGTAAATGTAAATTATAGTTCATATAGGTTAAAGTACACCCAATGCTCTTGAATATTAAGATCAGTAATGTCTAAGTTACTAACCTTCTTATGTTGCTTTCTGTACATGGCAGTCCATGTAAGCTTTGACGGCTTCAACCGGTTGTGGAAGTACCTCTTGCATTTGGAATTGGCAAAGAGGAACACCTAAACAAATGGAGAATGAATTCAATTCTATAATCAACATATAACTGCAGCAAAACAGCCTCACACTAGCCCTCCATATGAAATAGAGTAGTACATTTGAGATAGAGATACAAAGAGCACAATCTGAAACTCAAGTTAATCAATCATATGAAATGGAGTAGTACATTTGAGTTGGGGATACAAAGAGCACAATCTGAAACTCAAGTTAATCAATCAGACTAAAATTTACCTGTGAATCAGAACGGATAAATCTGATTCCTTTGCCAGGGTATATCTTGGCTCCACTGAAACGACAGAGCTCTGTCCTGATATGCAAACAGACATTTAGGGTGAGTTAAGAAAATAAAAAAGGAATAATATATCCCGCAGATCAAGATAATATACTGATATTATTATTATTGTTATTAAATATAACTGATACGAAGAGAATTCTCTCAACAAGAAGATGAAAATTTAGGGTCTAAAGTTTAGGACGTAACCTCTCATAAATAGAAAAAAGTAGGCGTAAATATCACATAAATAACATCTAATTAAACAGAGGTTTTGCAAATATATGAAAGTCCAGATTTCTTGTTGAATAAGCCCTTTACAGATAAAAATTCAAACAAAAAAATAATTTTTTTTTGATGATGTGCCAAAATACACATTCTAATAAACCTGAAAGCATACGAATACACCAAATATCAGAGTCCCATTTACTTAGAAACACCATTAAACCTGAACCGACAACCCACAACACCGACCATACTTTCATTTTTTTTTTTGTCAAGGGTTTTATATCTAAAACGACGAGCAAAACTTCACAAAAACCAAACAATGAAAAAAAATTCACGCAGTGGATAACATATATTCAGATCTACTCGACAACAAAATCCTAAGCAAATACAAGGCTATTAAATTTCAGCTAATCAACATGTAATGGAAATAACATTGGATCCTGGTTTTGAAATCATTTGTTTAGGAGATGTTCGACGGAGAGAGAGAGAGAGAGAGAGAGAGAGAGCTTACTTCAAAACCATTGCTGCTGCTCCTCTTACAGCTCTGTGAAATGGAAACCCTAGAACCGAAAGTAGGAGATATGTATACTTAGAAGTTCAACAAAAAAGCCCATTTTATGTTCAAAAAACCACGAAAATGCCATTGCGGGATTGTGAAAAAGCCCATTATGGTCCGAAGAGTGTTACTTATATATATATATATATATATTTTTTTTTTTAAATTAAAAATCAGTTAAATTAATTTAAATTGATGGAATGATGGGTGTCTTTTTATCATTTGTTTAAAAAATAATATGTATTTTATTAATGTTAAGAAAAATATATTTGTTAATAATAAAAACAAATAAATATAATTCACACATATATATTATATATGTAATTTAAAAATTTAATCTTTATGGCCTTGTTTGGCGCATCGTATTGGACATAGATTTACTGTTTCCAATTCTAGGTCAATGTTTGGTAAGTTCACCGAATTTGAGAACCAATCTAATGAGCCCACAATTAATCTGGCCAATATGAAATTAAACCACCCACCATTTTTGTAATCTCGTGTTGGTGGGATTATATTTTATATTATTTAAAATTAAAAATAATATAAAATTATAGTGTTATTAAAAAGCTTAAAAAATCTAAAATTTGAGCTTATCACGGTAGACATAAAATAGTTTTTATTTTTAATCATACAAGCTCTACTAGAGTGTCAACCATACAACAAAAATCTGTTTTGTTCAATAAAAATGAAAATTGTGTCATATTGTCGTTATCTATTAATATTTATGAGTTTTCATTTGATGTGATGAACCTTAGGAAAAAAAAAAAGGTGAATACTGGTCGTTTCTAAAGTAATTCCATAGATGCTACAGTGATGCTACAGTAATCATATCGCTGCTACAATAATTCTGTCACTGCTACAATGTCGCTACAGTAATTTTGTCGCTGCTACAGTGACATTATAGTAATTCCCATGCTACTACAATGAGGCTACAATGTCACCATTATAGGCTTTGCTAGGGTTTTCGTAACCGCTTGGGTTCACAAAATTAGGGTTTTTACAGATATTGAGTTCTATGGATCCTATGTGCATGGAGGCCACTTTGTCTCTTTTGTCTTCGGTGGTGGTGTATTCCTCCTCGGCTGATCAGGTTTGTCTTAGTACAGTGAGTGGAGTGACTTCATCTTCTCAGGTTGTTTTTATCGCATTTGGTGAGGTATGTTCCTTGGTTGGTGAGTTGATTCCTCTTTATCCTGAGGGGGGTGTCTCGGTGATTGTTCCAGATTCAAGTACATGTCCCATTCAGAGTTTAGAGCCTCTAGTTTAGGGTGGTAAGACTTTTGCAGGTCTCTTCAAATCTTCTCATTTTAAGACTTTACCGGTGCCATTTAAGTGAGGGGTATATTTCTTTTCGGATGGATCCGATTGCTTATCAGGCCCGTCTTGAGTTGTGTTGGAATGCTCTTAGGGTGCGTTTGGCACAGAGATGGGACAGGACAAGGTGGGACGGGACAGGACAGGACGGGACGGGACAGGACAGGACAGGACGGGACGAGACAGTTGTTCCATATTGTGTTTGGAATGTCTGGGACAGAACTATTAACTGTACTGTTATGCGTTTGGTATGGATGGGACAGGACGGGACAAGAGGTTCAAATGACCAGAGTGCCCCTCATATGTATATAATATATATATAAAATAAAATATAATTATATATATATATTATTGTATATGAAATAATTTTTAAAATATTATATATAATAATAAAATTTAATATATATATATATTATCTTATATATTATTGTATATGTAATAATTTTTAATAAATTATATATTATTATATACAATAAAATATAATATATATAATATATTATAATATTAAATATATTTATATATTATTAATATTTATAATAATATATAATATATATATGATATATTAAGTATTATTATATATAATATTTATATAAGATATATATAATATATTAAATATTATTATATATATAATAATATATGTAATAATACTTAATATATTATATTATTATCATATATAATAATAAAATAAAATATTAATATTAATATATAATATTATTATATATAATATATATATAATATGTTATATATATACATAAATGATCTAATATATATTATGTTATTATTATATATATTATTATTATAATAAAATATATATTATATTATATAATAATATATAATATATAATATATATTTTGGATAATAATAATAAAATATAAAATTATATATATTATATTATATTATATATATAATTATATATTATTTAATATAATAATATATATAATATAATATAATATAATATTATATTATATTATATTATATATATTATTATATTAAATAATATATACTTTTATATTTTATTATTCTTATCCAAAATATATATTATATATTATTATATAATATAATATATATTATATATAATAATATATAGTATTCGTATTATATAATATATAATAATATTAATATTACTAATAAATAATATATATTAAAATATATATAATAATATTTATATTATATTATATATATATATATAATATTATAAAATATATATACATATAAACTATTGCATAAGTTTGTGATTTTTTGAAGATTTAAGGGTAAAAAGGTCTTTTTGAGACTTATCCCATGCATGGGACAAGTCTGGCCTAGGGTCTTGGGTGGGACAGAAATTGATGATTTTTGTCTCACCTTGTCCCGTTCTGTCCCATGCTAAAGTCGTGCCAAACGTGGGACAAGAAGAATCTGTCTCACATTGTCCTGTCCCGTCCCGCGTACCAAACGCACCCTTATTGGTCGTGTGGTGGCTTTCTAATGGTGAGCGACCCTAGAAGCTTATGGATCTTAACGCGAGACTTAGCAAACATTGGATGATTAATTCTTAATGGCACGTTATATCTCTAGGGAGAGGCTATTATCAAATTCTTTTGAAGTCTCATACTGAGGAGAATCTTATTGAGGGGTTAGGTTTAATTCATTTGAAGCCAAGTATTCTTCACCTTTAGCCTTGGGTCCCGGATTTTAACGCATCACTACAGAAGTCCACCAATGCTCAGGTTTGGGTTAGGTTCTTTGATCTATCGTGGGAATACTAGCATTCGAAAATTATTTGACTTGGCTAGAGGGATTAGGGTTACTGATTTAGTTTTGGTTTCTAGTTCTTTGGTTGTTGATCCTTCTATTAGTTTTTTCGGTTCGGTTGTGGGTGTGGTGCATGATTCGAGAACTATTGTTCAGGGATCTTTGGCTGTTAATTAGGTTTGTCCTATGGTCTCTACCATTTTATCTAGGTCATCTTTTTGTTCGGGCCATACGGCATGTCGGGAAGTTAGGATTCAGTAGGTGATCGTGCCTAAATTGTTGTATATTTCGGCCTTTATTTCCTATTCCTTTGTCTCATTCTTGTCTGTATTTTCTGTATATTTTATGTCTAATAGGCTTGTTGGTGATAATTGCAGGCAATAGATATAATTCTGGTGTTAGAAGTGTGTTATGGGAGTTCTAGCCGAAAAGGGCCCAAAGGTGGTTGAAGGAAAGAAAAAGGGTTGTCATCAACTCTAAAAGTGCGGGTCAAGTGTGGGTCCCACTCCAAGCCAAAACCGGGACCTGATACCTACAGAGAAGATAAAGTGCAGGTCAAATGCGGGTCATTCAACCGCACTCTCTCCCGTACTCTTGCCCAAACCAGAGAGCCTGACATCTGAAGAAATGATAAAGTATGGGTGAGTGCGGGTCTCTGAACCGTATTTCATCTGCACTCACTAAGGGGCTGAAACTGTAAATACTTATACAGAATATCCAACTTCGAAGGGTCATATCTTTCTCCTCAGATCGAACCACGTGTCGAATTACATATATTTGGAAAGCCCCAGAAGTCTACTTTCAACCGATTTTTACGGATTGCAATTCTGAGTCTCCTAGGGAAAGTTATGACCATTTCAGTAAAAAAGTGTGGGTAAATGCGGGTAAGCCACCCGCACTCTGCGGTCGACAGCTTCTGTTTTCAAGCATTAGTGACCTATTTTTACATCCCCTATAAATAGAACAGCATGAGAACTAACCAAACAGTTCCTAACATCCCACCACACTTAGGTTTTCTTATTTTCTTGTAACTTAGCTCTTAAATACACTCTCCATCTCATCCAAACCATCTCTACTCAACTCAAAGGCAATTAGGAGACTTGGATTCAAGCTTCAAGGAAAGAGAGCTCTTCAAGGGTTTACTCTCAATCTCTCTCTTAGTTTTGTATTTGTTGTAATGAACACGAGTAGCTAAAATACCCCACTATGGGGTTGATGTTTTATGTTTGATGGATATTTAGGCTTTGTAGAAAAACTCTATGTTTTATATTTAATCTATCTATTCTTTGTTCCATTGCTTGATTGATTTCCATTATTGATTTGCTTGGATACACCCTCTTAGCATGTTAATTTGGATTACTTGAGTAGGAAATTAGGTTGTCTAATGCTCTATTAAATGGAAGGATTTCTGGAAATCCGGCTCTACAAACTGTGCTCTTAATCTGACCTCGAACGAGTGTATGGCTCTATACACCCTAGGTCGGCACTTGTGAGAGGATTGGAAGCCTTCTCTATACACCCTAAACGCAGCAGTTTTTTTGGATGCCTATTACCCCACTTTCATTTTAGGTCGTCCCTAAGAGTTCAAAAAACATATTTTTCTCTTAGAACATATTTCAAGAGAAAAATTCACAAGAACTCACCTTTAAACACTCAAAGTCATTCCTTTGTGCATCAAAGTTCATACAGCATCATCTATGACCATATAGGATGCATCCATGCATGGTTTTGCATCATCACAATTTGCTTGGTAAGATTTTCACTCACTTCATCTAATTTTAGTGTCTTTCTTAACAAGCCATCTCTTTATTCACTTGTATGTTTTTAGATCATATGTTAGATACAAGATAGAGAATGTTTGAGATGTATTGATTGAGTGTTGTATTGCAATAGCTATCTAGGTTGTGCTTAATCTTGATTAGCTAAGCTTTATGATATATCATTTAGCAATTGATATCTAGGATTGCATTAATTGTCATCTAATTATCCTAGATAAGCATCTAAGGTTCCCTAGCCTTGTTTGTTGTTTGAATATCATCATATATTCACATAGGTCTTTTATCTCTTTATTAAGAAGTAAGACTTGTGGCTAAGATTGCTTATGCCACAAACAAATTGGACTAGGGCCACTTTTAAAGGCCCGCGAATAGAAGTGAAGGGTTATTGACCGTAGTGTTTGATGACGTCAATATAGGTTATAAACTTCATTTCAAGTAATGGATTCGAGGTTCGAGTGTGGGGCACTTAACAGCCTGTGGTTTTTCCCAGTGGTTGGGTTTCCACGTATATATCAAGTGTTATTTAAATTCCGCACCATATTACACTTGTTATATTATATTAACTAGTTAGAGGTATTTTTGTAATCTTGACCATACACGAAAATTGGGTAAAATTAGTTAAAATCGATTCACCGTAATTAGTTTCAATTGGTATCATAGCTAGATGATCCTAACTCATTTTTGGTGTGTTTTGCACTTTGTGAGATTTGTGTTCATTTATACATTTTGCATACATTTCATTCATTATACACAATGAGTGGAAACGGTGGCAACAATGAGGGTGCTTTAAGCACGCGACCTCTTCTTCTCACCGGCTTGAATAATGCCTCATGAATAGGCAAGATAGAAGCATACTTGTGTCAAATCCATGATAGGGCATGGATGGCGATTGAAAGCGGGTATACTCCTCCTATGATTACTCCCACGGGTGGAGGAGAAGAAGTTCTCAAGCCTAAGGCATAGTGGAGTAATGGAGAATTTGATTCCTCGAAGTGGAATAGTAAGGCGTGGCACGCCCTCGTAGGTACAGTGGACGAAAATCAGTACAAACTAATTTAGAACACTAGGATAGCTAAGGAGGTATGAGATATCCTAGAGGTTGCACATGGAGGAACCGAGGTTGTCAAAGATTCCAAGCTTCTAGTCCTTCAAATGTAATTTGAGTTGCTTAAGATGGAGGATGACGAATGCTTCAATGACTTTGAAGTCAAGTTGATGGATATTGTCAATCAAAGCCATTAACTCGGTGATCTATATTCGGATAGGAGAGTCAATCAGAAAGTCATGAGGTTTCTCCCCGATAGGTTTGAATCAAAGGTTACGGCTTTAGAAGAAAACAGTGGATATAAGGATATGGAGCCGGGCGAGGTAATTGGAAGACTCCTCGCCTACGAGTCTAGGAGGGCTCCTAGCTCTACACCTCCTAAAAAGCAAAAAGGGATTGCTTTGAAAGCTTCCAAGGTTGAAAAGGAGGAAAAAGATAACTCAAACGAAGACATGACTTTGTTGCAGAAGATTCAAGAAGTTCGTCAAGTTCGAGAAGAAGGGCTTTGGATCCAAAGGCCAAGACTTGAAGAAAAAGGCTCATTTCAAAAAGTTTGAGCCTAGGCAAGAAAAGAGCGAAAAGAAAGCGATCCGATACTATGAGTGTGGTGGTATAGGACACATTGCACCCGATTGTGGGAATTTGAAAATCAATAAAGGAAAAGTGATGGCCGCCACTTGGAGTGGAAGTGATGACTCCAATAAGGGAGATGAGTCTTCAGATGATGAAGATGAAGTTGCTAACTTTATAGCCTTTGCCTCCTCTCACAAGAGCAAATGATCTAGTGAAGAAGAGGAAGAGAGTCAAAGGGACAATTACTCTAGTAAAGATGACTCCTCATCCAACTCTACAAAAGGAAATGTAGAGAATATAGATGTTCATGACTATATAGTCAAATGTGAAAGCTCAATGATGAAGAACAAAAGAAAACTAAGTATATTAGAGGAAGAAAATCTAGAGCTTTCAACACATAATGACCACTTAAGTGAACAAGTGGAAACATCTAAGAAGATAGAAGATAAGCTAAGAAAGAAATTAGACTTATTTAATAGGAATGAAGAAGAGTTGAGAGTAGATGATAAAGCTAGGAGTTTACTCATCAACATGAAAGAAATTAAAGACAAGCTTGATAAGATGATTAATGACTTGATGGTTTCGAGTGACAAGAAGGGTCTTGGGTTTGAAGATGGCAAGAAGATCTCTAATACTAAGAAAACCGTGTTTGCCAAGAGCTTGGAGAAGAAAGAAGCGTCACCGGTGCAAACTCCTAGGAAGAAGTTAGAACTAGGACAATGTTCGAAAAATGCACAAGTGAAGGTGATGCCCATTAGACACCCTCAAGCCAACATTCCTCAACAAATGGCTCATAAAGGAAAGAAACCAATTATGCAACCTCAAGCAAGGAAGCAAGATAGACTAGTTCAACAACAAAGATGGATTGAACCTACTCAACCACAAAGACATAGGAAAGCTCCTATGTATGCACAAGGACATGGTATGATTCCTTATTTCATTCCTACATGTTATTTTGTGGTTTTGATGGTCATATTAGACCACATTGCTTTCGTTATATTAATATGTGTAAAACTAAAAGCATGATTGAAAAGAGAAAAAAATAGAGCCATGATCCATGCTCCTAGGAATGAGAAAATTGATTTGCATGAGCCAAGAACATGTAAAGCCCATATACCAAAGACCACTAGGAAAGCAAATATTGTTTCTAGGTGGATTAGAAAGAATGAAAATGTTTGCCATGTTTCTCAAATAGCCTTGCAATTTTTGGTATTTAGATAGTGGGTGCTCTAGGCACATGATGGGAAACAAGAGTTTTTTCGAGACTTTTGTCATGGAGGAAAGAGGATGTGTCACATTTGGTGATGGATCCAAAAAGAGAGTCATAGGGAAATGAACCATTTCCATTCCCGGATTACCCTTATTGTCTAGTGCTTTATTTGTTGATGGCTTGAAGGCCAATTTGATAAGCATCTCTCATCTTAGTGATGGAGGATAATCCGTCTTGTTTAGCAAAAATGATTGCTCAATCCTAAAGCCCGATGGACAAACCTTGTGGAAAAGTATGAGATCTAGCGATAATTGCTATTGTCTTGAAGCTAGAACAGTCTTAAACAATGTGTTTAAGGATGAGCAAGTTGAGTTGTGGCATGAAAGACTTAGCCACATGAACTATCATGATCTACGGATCTTAGACAAGTTCAATGTAGTGCGTGGCCTTCCTAAGCTTGGGAAGAAAGCCAATGGAGTTTGTGGACCTTGCCAATAAGGAAAACAAACCAAAAGCATGCACAAAAAGGGCAAGTATCTCTCCACCAAAAAGCCCCTAGAGCTTCTCCATATGGATCTTATTGGTCATATGCAAACCGAGAGTGTAAAGATTCTCACTTATTGATTGGCTTATTTCGTGGACAAACCGCATATTGGGGCTTGATGTAAGGGTAGCTTAGGTATTTGATGGTTGGTGTTTTGAACAACCAAGACCCGCTTAAGACCTCAAGAGAAGAAGCACCAAAGGTATATTCTAGTGCTTTCTTGCTTTGAAGAGATCTAGTTGCACACATACACACACAACTCATGCATATATCTTATTCGTGTATGCTGTGTGTTTTATATGAGTGTATGCATGTTCTTGAACATCTCTTCTTGCATGTTTTAATTGATTGCATCTAGTTTATTGAAATGCCATAACATGTTTAGGCATTAGGATGCAAAGCCATGAAGTCTCTTCATGCATGTTTAAATGATTGCATCTTGTTCATTGAAATGCCATAACATGTTTAGGCATTACGATGCAAAGCCATGAAGTCTCTTCATGCATGTTTAAATGATTGCATCTTGTTCATTGAAATGTCATGACATGCTTAGGCATTAGGATGCAAAGCCATGAATTCTATTCATACATGTTTTAATTGAGTGCACTTTGTTCAATGACAATGCCATGACATGTTAGGCATTAGGATGCATTCACTTCCCACACTTGCATTTCATGTTAGTCTTAAGTGTGGTGTAATTCGTTTCTCGAAGATGATCGGTAACGTCCGCGCATGCACGATGGTGTGCATGTCTTAGCACAATGGTTGACCACTTGAGAAGGTTTCATTCTTCTCTTGGATAAGTGTTAGATTTGAGTTGGTTGTTTGGAGTAAAGTGTCTAGTTTCAAAGATTGGATTTCAATGTTCGAAATGTTTTTCAAAACTGACCTTTGTATGGTCTTCTGACCATAACTTTTTATAAAAATATTTAAATTGAGTTTTGTAAAATTCTAGACAAACTAGACACTCATATCTTTCCAACGATATATTATTCGTAACATTTTATAACCGTTTGGATTGGTTTTTAAATCTCCAAAGTAACCATTAAAACAGGATATCATTGCTGTTATCCGAATATAACCATTGGTCACTCAACTGACCATAAATTTTTCTATAGACATCAAAATGTTATTTCATAAATTGGAGTAGAAAGTAGACTTCCATACCTTTCCAACGATAGATCATACAAAAGGTTTCGATGTCGTTTGGTCATGTTTTGAGTCGCTTGAAAATCAAGCTCTGTGCTATGATGCTTCGCCGCGGTTCAAGTGCTGTCTTGGGTGACAGCGGCATGCTAGCGACAGCAAAACACGGAGGTCCAAGTGCCGTCTTGGCTGGCCGTGGCACCTAGACCATGGCAAACCTGATTCCCGACCCTGTTTCGTAATTTGGCCATATCTCACTCATTTGGAGTCCGATTTGGCTCATTTTTGAAGGCAAGTCATGTAATTTATAGGGCTATCATCTTAGCAATATAAATACATCTTTTTCTCTCATTTGTATTGAAGGAACAAAAGCTACAAAACCCCAGAGAGAGATTAAGAGTTCCCTAGTGTGAGAAAGCACCAAGATTGCTTCTTTAACTCTCCAAACCCATTTCCATATACATAAATCATCATCTAAGCATCATCTAGGTTTATCTAGCATGTGCTAATGCATGGGTCTTCTTCAACACACATTGTATGGTAAGTTGTTCATTATTATCTTATATAATTAATGTTCTTGCTTAGCATTTTATCTCTTTCATTACTTGTATGTTCATAGATTAATTTCTACATACAAGATTGAGATTATGTGTTGATTGTTTGGGTTATTTGTGATAGCTAGGTTTTCATGCTTATATGTCGTCTAGCTAATTAATCTCATTGTATGGTTGATATTGTTTTTGATAGCTAGGTTTTCATGCTTATATGACATCTAGCTAATTGATCTCATTGTATGATTGAGATTGTTTTTGATAGCTAGGTTTTCATGTTTATAAAACATCTAGCTAATTTATCTCATTAAAATGATTGAGATTGTTTTTGATAGCTATTGTATTTAGGATTGGTCATCATCTACATAACTAAACTTTATGACATGTCATTTAGCTTTTGATATCTAAGATTGTGTTAATTGCCATATTATCATCCTAGATAAGCATATAGTGTACCCTAGCTCTATTTGCACATTTGGATGTCTTTGCATATTCACTTAGGGTGTATGATCTCTTCGGAGAATTAAGTCTTGATCTAGGATTTCTATTACAGGCCTACGGGTAGTAGTGGTGGGTTACAGTCCGAGCATGGTTGAGGTCAACCTAGGATGTGAACATCATTAAAAGTAGTGATTGCGAGGATTGAGCAATTGGACTAGGTCTACTTTTACAGGCCTGCGGGTAGTGGTAGCGGGTTACATATTAGGATTAGGTTGTAAACGTTATCACAATTAATGGATTCGAGGTTCTAGTGTGGCACACTTACTAGCCCTGGTTTTTCCATGTTTAGGGTTTCTACGTAAATATCAAGTGTTATTTAAATTTCGCACATATTACACTTGTTGTATCGTATTGACTAGTTAGGGTATTTTCGTAAATTGACTAAATACGAAAATTTGGTAATAAGAGTTAAAATCTATTCACCCCCCTCTAGATAGTTTTATACACACCATACATTATTAGTTTTAGAGAGTTTAGATGGAAAGAGATACATTTTTATTTGTGTAGATGATTTCTCTAGGTTCACAAGGACATATTTTTCTAGAGAAAAATCCACAACTTTTGACAAGTTTAAAATGCTTTGTAATAAAATTCAAAATGTAATGAACTTAAACATTAAAAGCATAAAACGGATTAGAAGTTACCATGTGAGGGAATTTGAGAATTTTTCCTTTGGAACCTATTGTGATAGTGTAGGCATCTCCCATGAGTTTTCGGTTCCTAAGACACTTCAACAAAATGGAGTTGTTGAGAGGAAGAATAAGGTCCTTTAAGAGATGGTCTGAGTCATGTTGCTTAGCAACAATGTCTTTAGGAACCTATGGGCTGAAGCCGTCAATTCGGCTTGCTATATAGGGAATAGTATTTTCCTAAGGCCCGGTACTAGGCAAACCTCCTATGAGTTATAGAGAGGTAGAAAACCAAATATGAGTTACTTCCACACCTTTGGATGCACATGCTACATATTAAATGATCGTGATCACCTTAGCAAGTTTGATGCTAAGAGTGATAAATGTATCTTTATTGGCTATGCCTTGAATAGTAGAGCCTATAGAGTTTTCAATTTGAAGACTCAAAGCGTCATGGAATCATCCAATGTTGTCATTGATGATGAAAGGCTCAAGTCTAATGACCATGAGGAGGAGGTTGCTATAGTTGATAACTCTCCCTTAGAGAATGTTGTGGAGACTCCTAATGTGGAGGACACACAACCTATCGATAGAGTTCCTCTCTTGAACTCTAATGAACCTGCTCCATGGGTTAGGAAACTCCATGATAAAGAAGACATCATTGGAGAAATTAATGAGGGTGTTAGGACTAGACGTCAAATAGTTAATCTCATTAGCTATACATGCTACACCTCTCAAATAGAACCCAAAACGGTTGATGAGGCCTTGAATGATGAATTTTGGGTTCTTGCCATGCAAGAAGAGCTATACCAATTTGAAAGGAATGAGGTTTGGACTCTAGTTCCTAGGCTTAAGAACACTAATGTTATAAGCACCAAGTGGATCTATAGGAACAAATCCGATGAGGATGGCAACACAGTGCGTAACAAAGCTAGACTTGTTACACAAGGGTACTCTCAAATTGTTTGCATTTGTGCATCATTATTGCCATATTCACTTAGACTTTTAATTCTCTTCAATGAGTCAAAGTCTTGTGGCTTCTAGGTGAAGTTGCACAAGCATTGTACTAGCTCCTCTATAAAAGGCCTATGGGTAGATTAGGAGGTGCTCACGCCAAGAGTGATAGATCGTGGAAATCACTTGAGGGTGTAACCTTTTCTTCATATAGAGGATGTCTAGGTTCGGTCTAGGTTCGCTATAAAAGGCATGTGGGTAGTAGTGGTGGAATAGTAACAGAGAAGGGTTGAGGTCAATCTAGGTTGTAAACATCATTACATATATTGGATTCAAGGATCGAGCGTGGCTAGCTGAATAGCTTGTGGTTTTTCCTTGTTGAAGGTTTTTACGTAAAAATCAAATTTTTTTTACTTTCCGTACTTTTACTTGATTTTTATTGTTTGTTGAATTGGGTTAATTTTGACTAATATTGACTAATCGAAAAATTGGTAATAATCAATTAACAACTCATTCACCCCCTAGGTTGTATTAGATGCACGCGTAGTATATATTTTCATTCGTGATTCCTCCCAAAGGTATGGTAGTCATCATGTTGTAACACTCCTTCATAAACTGAAAGACATCCTCATTTGGTTGACCATGGTAGACCGAAAGAGTGTTATAGTGCATCTTCTTGAGGTTATAATTCCTTTGAGCTGTGTCGAGCAGTATTGCCGATGGTTATGCACCCACTGTTGACAGTGCATAATCCTTCATAAACCGTTGTACCACGGGTGAGTTTGGTCCTTCCATGGTTGTGTTGTTGGAAGGGGATGAATCACTTCCTATTTCAATAACCACTGGTGGAATATCTATATCCCTTCGTACCCTAGCAATATGGTAGATGTCGTCATTACTCGGAAACAAAGGCCCTCCTAGTGATCTTCAACCTTGCATACAACTGATTTAAACCTGAAACGGAAAGATAGAATTTTTTTGACTAAGTTAGATGAACTAAACTTGACTACTATTAATTAACACACTAATAAACATGAAAGAAAAATTAAAACTAATCTATTGTTCTGCTACATTCCTCGGTAGCGGTGCCAAAAACGTGACACGCTTGAAAGTGAACTAAAATATATTAGCGTGTTTGTTTATCCGCAAGTGCACAGATCATTTGACGATCGTGTAGTAGCAAGTACAGTTCGTTCCCACAAGGAGGTATGATGCACTTAAGTTAGTTCTAGGTCTTAGATAATATATACAATATTTACAATAATTACATGTAACAAAAGTAAAATCGCAATTGTAGGATGACAAGCTTCGGAATTTAATTACACTAAATCAATGCAAAAGCAAATTAAACTAAACTAGAGTGATTTCAACTAAGATTAAAGCAATATCAAACAACAATTAAAATTAACAACTAATTCATCCAAATAATAAAACTAAACTACAACAAGAAAACAATCAAAATCTAACTAAATTAAAAGCTAGGTAAATGAACTAAGTATGAATCAAGTTGTTGACTGAAAAATGCAAGAGAGGTGGATTTCCAATTAACAACTGTTAAACCGTGACCTTGGTAGATTAGAGTTGGAGAGGTACCATGGCTGGTACCGGTACGTTCCAGTAAAGATGAGATAAATGTAAAAACAAAATCAGAGATAGGACAAATGAGTGTATGTATCAAAAGACAAAACAAGGGGATGGTTCTTTCCATTGATAAACAACAAATAACATACAATTTAAGTAGTACAATAATGGTATAATGGTGTTTTTGACACAATAGGTGATGGAAAATTTGTTCTAGTCAATAAGTGGAAAATCCCTTTCTAGTCCCCTTTCTTCAGAGAGCTCTATGGTACTTATAGGTAGGCGTTGATAGAGGTCGTGTTTAGGCGCGGGGATTGTCCCCAAAAATCAGGTGGATTGTTTCTATTTTTGTAGGACTTGATGAAGTTGACTATCTCCGTTTTAAATGGCATTACGAATGGCGGGAAAAGTCAACTATCTTCTCTTTTACTGGAAGTTACCCATGTTGACCTTTTTGCAATGTAGTTTTACTCTTGGTTTTATCGATCCTTCTTGGGCATCACCCTTCATCTAGGACGGATGGTGAATGCTTGATAGGTTGGTAGAAGGAACCGTGGTATAGAGACACCGCACATCATGGATCGTGGTACCGATGCTTCTTGGTATAAGGGAGTCAGGGGAATGTGGTATCAGAGCTTTTTGGATCTTGGCTATAATGTTTCCCGATACTGGGGAGTCGAGATAACTTCTCTCCCGGTCCTGGTTCTCATATGGCTTGTCGTAGGGGTAACGATCTCGGTTCTCTCATGGATTAGCCCGATGTTCCCTATAACGTTCTTCTACTCCACTAGTCTTGGTAAGGGAGGAAAATTCTTCTTTGGTCCCTCACCTTTTTAAGCGGTTAACACAAGTAAATGAAACTAACTAATTATATAGATAAATAATACAAGTGTATTAAATCATCAACATCAATTTTAGTTACACATTAACAAGGAAATCAAAGACAAAAATAAGAGAAGCGAAAACCCATAAAAGTCTTTAAGGATTCCAACTCTATCTTTAACTTAAAGAGCTCCAAATGGTGCAACTATGGTGGAGATGGTGAGGTAATTGGTGTGAGAGAGTGAGAAAGTGGTTGTGTTGGATGATAGGGATATTTATTTTAAAAACCTTTTTAAAAACTATCTATAGCTTGTAAAAAAAGTGGAGGGATAATTTAAGACAACAAAGTGTGTATTTATAATGTGGGAAGTTAGGGATTGAAGTGGGTATGAAAAGACAAAATTACTCCACTGAAAATGGCATTTCTGTTGGTTCATCTCGATGAATCTATGACTTGAAGTCGCGGTTTGAAGTCGCAGAAATCTCTAGAGAGATTATGCTAGTTGGTGTTGCTCGATGATGCTCGCAAAATGAAGTTTAAACCTTTGGTCTTCAATGGAGGTTTGAGTTGTTTTGAGGAGAGAGAAACAACTTTATAGAGGTCTGAAAAGGGTGCCAATCTGACCGAAGGGAAATGCTCTGCTGATCTGGGGGAAAACAGTCAAAACAATGGCTAGAAAGTTGCTGGAACGAGTCAGGTTATGTCCGTTTTGAACTGGGTTTCGAGTGGGTTGGATTGGTTGCGGGTTGTGTCGGTTAGGGGTTAGGGACTAGTGACGTCATGCTGATGCAAGTGCACTCAACAAAAACGCACCGTTTCATTTATTATGTGGCAACCTTCTGTGCTTTTGCAAGGAAAATCTCAGTTTGTAATCCTGCCGTCTCCTTTATTCACAGATTCTTCAATACTAACCCAAATTGTTCA
The DNA here is from genome assembly GCA_035582765.1 of Acer negundo. NCBI lineage: Eukaryota > Viridiplantae > Streptophyta > Magnoliopsida > Sapindales > Sapindaceae > Acer > Acer negundo. The sequence continues at coordinate 25,818,079 of CM069237.1, read as the reverse complement.
TTTTAACCCCTAATGTCAGCAGAATTATAACAATGCCCCTGAACTTCCCAATTCACCTGAAACACTTATTTACAACATTAAAAACCTAGTTTTACCCGAGAAACAAGAACAAAACAATAGGAAATGGGGACCTAAAATAGGTATAAAGTAGTTCTATCAATTACCTGGCATAGTGTAGGGTCGGGCTTCATGCAGAATATGCTTCAGTCTTGTTTCATTAATGATGATTCGTGTTTGCTGTGGGGCGAGTTCAGGTTAACTCGCCTGTTTGGTAACGTTTCGTCGAGCTACTATTCTTAGTGAGCGAGTTGTTGTTCCTATCTCGGTTGTCATGCGTGGCCCATCAAGCTGACGTGGTCCAATGTCATGGATATTTGGTCCCTTGAATCCCTGGTTTTATGCTCACATGTTGAATTGAGTAAAATTAACCCATACATAGATCATCGTAATAATACATTCACTTAACATATATTTTAAAGGTAATTTAATTTATATTTAACTTTTCATGTATCTTTTTTTTTTTTGAAGTATTACACTATTACATAAATTCGGGGTTTTTTAGGGATGGGGAGAACTCGAACCTGTAACCTTGTGATGTAGGTGAGAGAGATATACCACCGGACCAACCTTATACATCAACTTTTCCTGCATTATTGTTTTATCTTTTACGACTTCTCATTTCTCTCCATTAATTTAGTTTTTTACTTTCTTTAATTATATAATCTCATAAATTGTATTTATCTCTCTCTCTCCCTTCCAAACTCTTATTTGTGTTTGTGCTTGTGCTTAGTTTATTATATACTCTTATTCAGTACAACCTATTTATTATCTTACATACTCTTATTTGAGATAACATTCATGGGGTGATGTGGTGATGAATAATATGGCAACCCAAGTTTATTAGAGTATCAAATTGACAAACTTTCAATGTTGAAAGCTAATGAAAATGGAGTTACTTATTCATGTGGTGATAAATAATATGGCAATTAGGGGTGTGTACGATCCAATCCAATCCAATAGGATCCATCGGATCCAATCCGTTGGATTAGATCAAATTTGAGGACAAGATTGGATCCTAAATTTTAAAATCGATTGAATTGGATCGGATCTTGGATTTCCATATAGAAATCTGCCAATCCGTCGGATCCGCCAAAATATAAGTTGTAATTTATATTAGGTCCATTTATTTTGTGTTAAACATATGAACGTTGAGCAAATTTTCAAAGCTATTGTATTTTGTTATAACGATTGACAAGTGATTATGTTTTTATTTCAAAATTTTGGATGACTTTATTATGTTTTTATTTGCAACTTATGTTTAATATTTATAATTTCTTAGATTTTTTTAACTTTAAAGTGTACAATTATGTCTTGCTTTTATCTTAATTATTAGTTTGTTAATGTTATTGAAAGTACCGTACGTATGAATTAATAATTTGAATTTGTTAATTTTATGAATATTTTAGTTTTTATATATTAAGAATTGTTTGATATGAATTTGATCCATCGGATCGGATCAAATTTCAATTGAATTAGATTGGATCAGATTGTAATTTCTTCCATCAAATCGCATATGATCGGATTTTGAATCATGATAAATTTAATGGATCTGATCCATTGCACACACCTAATGGCAATGACATATCACTCGTCATGTAATTTGGGTTAAATTTTGAACTAATTTTTTTGGATTGGACAACATTATTGTTTGTAAAATAAATGCTAAAAGTATATTAATTTTCTTAAATTTTGAGCTAATTTTTTTGGGTTGGTGAACATGATTGTTTATAAAATAAATTTTAGAATTATAATAATTTTTTTAATAACTAATTATTTATTTTTATAAATAATTGAGACTATATAACAGACATAACACAATTGTTGTGAAAAAGGCAAGGACAAAGTCAAACGTGAATGGTCCCACTCCCCACTATGATGAGATTCCCAACTATGAATTAGATAAGAAAGTCCATCCACATATTTATCAGACTATCACCGAAATCCGAATCAATAATACACTATATATTGAAATTCTTTCTTTTTAAGAATTAATTAATAAAAAAACATAAACTCCAACTGTCCAATTCCCACACCCATTAAACCTATTAAAATTACGTTTTAACAAATCTTTAATGTATATCGATAGCTTTGTTGGTAGATGGATGAGTTTATGTTTAGGTAAATAACTCCTAAATTAATGGTTTGAACCTATCAATAATAAAAAAACTTCAAAAATATATATAGTTAGTTGAGATATGTAGATAAATAAATACCATTAAAAAATAAAATAAAAAAACAAATCTTTAGTCTACAGTATGACTACATGAGGATGAGGCCGGTCCTCTCCATCGACTAAGTGGATTTTAGCTGTATCTCTGAATTATTATAATATTTAAAATAAATAAATAAAAATTCATTAGTCAATTCTATTCCCTATCTCTATCAGAAAAGAAAAAAAAAAAAAAAATTATATTCCCTATCTCTATCAGAAAAAAAAAAAAAAAAAAAATTAAGCATTGTTTTATATGATTCCTCTCCCATTACAACTTTTTGACACATTTGATCTGCAACTCTAAATCAAAAATATGGAAGCTCTCATCTCCCAATTCACCTTCCTGTCAGATCAAGCCTGCTACGACAAGGCCTTCGACCCCTCCGCCATCGAAGACCTCATGAATCTCTTTGAGGTGGAGGCCTACAAGTCCTGGGCAGCCATGGAGCTGGATCACCAGAACGAGGTCCAGAAAGCTGAAATCGAGATGAAGCAAGCGGAGGACTATCTGGACTCGGTGATGGAGTCGGCCATAGACGAGTTCAGGCGATTCGAGGTGGAGATGGAGAGGACGTCAAAGAAAGAGATGGAGGAGCTGGTGGAGAGAGCCGAAAGGGCCAAGAAGATGGGAAAGTTGATGGACAAGGCCGCCAGCGTCGCAGCCAAAAGGTATATTGAAGCTGCCATGAATTCTGCTACTGCTTCTATGAAATCTGCATGGAAAGGCATTTCTTCAAACAGGGTTCATCCTTCTTGATACTTTTTCTCTCTTTTTGTTTTGTAATAAAAAATATTTTTGATTGATGAAAAGGACCATATACAATATGGTTTTTTTTTTTCATGGTACGTACACTAATTTGATAAATCATGATATTATCTATTTCGAATAGATTGCTAATACTTTAAAGAAAAAAAAAAAATTGCTAACACCTACTGGAACTCAGATCTCATAATATGATTTTCTTAATTATGTGTTTTTTTGTTTTTTTTTTTTTGGAATGATCTTAATGTGCTTCTTAACGGGATACCATAGGGGGCGAAACCAGGAATATTTTTTACCAGTAGGGAATAACTTTTTTATCTTTTTGCACAGATATACAATGGATGATTAATGACTTTGTATTTTACAGTTATTTAATATTTAAAGAGTAAATTTATTAGATTAATTCTTTCAAATACAAAGCAATCAAACAATAATCGAACTAATTATTGGCGTGGGTTCACCTCAAATGCTTAAGGTATTTTGTATGAAAGACAACAAATAAAGATTAAAATATAATTTTGAGATTAAAGGTAAATTGCTTAAACAAAAAAAAATTAAAAAATTGGGAGTGTTTTTAGACAAAAAAAAAATTATTATTCATAACAGGAGGTAGATGAAAGCAGGTAGATGAAAGCGATGAATTACTACCTAACCAAATTGTATGTCATTGAGCTGTGAACCAAATTATATGCTATGGAACTCACATCGAGAGGTCTACCTTCCACCCATATTTGGACCATACTAACTTGATTCATTTTAATGGGTGGATTATTTAAATGTATCACTAGTTTGTAGCCCGTACGATGTGCTACTCGATATTATAAAATGTAAATTGAAAATCATATTTATGGAGATTTTCTTATGAAGAAAAATATTCATGAGTCACCCACTCATTTAAGGCCTCAAATTTTCTCAACCGGACAAAGTGATATATGTTAGGATGTTGGAGAAATTGTTTTGAAATGTCATTTCACAATTCAATTTACAAATCTAAATCAACTCCGCAATCTCCTTAACCAAGTTTACTTCTTTTCTCTCCTTTTCTAGCCTTAGCTCTTTTTCGAACTTGAGTAAAACTTCACCAATGTCACATTTCGAGCTATCTGAGGACTCGATCGTTTGATTCCATCAATAGTTAGATAAAAAAAAAGGGTTGGTCGATTTGTGGAGTCTTAGAGGCTCTCCTTTCTCTTCTTCGACCTCTCTTTGTTTGCTCAATGTGGGTTGGAGGCTTTTCCTTGTCTTGCTCTTGGGAGTCTTTCACATATTATGTCAATTAAATTCCAACCCTTTCTACACTTTCTTCCATGTCAAGTATTCATTGGTCAATGGCATGTTGGTGTGCTTCTTCATCAAAATTGCCCTATTGGTGGTCTTTCCACTCTTGATCATAGTTTGCTTGATGGTTGAAGTTATGATACAGATACATGAAGGGTAATTCTTCCATTTCCGGCCATTGCTCTCTTAGAGGACAAAAGTCCATCATAGGCCCATTCCACCCACATGGTGTATAAACCGTAGTCGGAGGCTGCTCATAGTGTGACGTGAGAGTCCTCATGTCTCTTGTTAAATCAGCCAATTGAGTAGATAAATCCAATTTGCCTCTGATTGCGCCAAATATTTTGTATATTTCGGTCCTCAATTCCGTATTCTTTTTTTCATTTTCATGCGTTTTAGCGTCTCTTATGGGTTTTTTCATACATTTTCGGTGTTAGAAGCATGTTGCGGGACTTTTGAGCGAAAAGGAGCCAAAAGTAGAAAGAAGGATAACATGCATCAGGGGCTCCAAAGAGTGCGAGTCAGTACGGGTCCTAACCGCACTCTTAACCGCACCGCTGATAAAACTCGGGACTTGACATCTGAAGAAATATAAAGTGCGGGTTAGTGCGGGTCATCTAACTGCACTCCCAACCGCATTACAAGCAAAACCCGAAACCTGATATTTGAAGACTTGATAACGTGCAAGTGAGTGAGGGTCCACGAGCTGCATTCTACCTAAACCCCGCGCGCACCGGATTTCATTTTAAAGCATTTGTGACCTATTTTTGTTAGTAGTATAAATATAAAGTGATTAGAACGAATTTAGAAGCTTTTACACTTAGAAATTCTAAACTCTTGTAACCTTGATATAGGAATACATTGTGTTCTCTCATTCATTTTTCTACTCAACTTCAATGGAGCTAAGGGATTGAAGGGAACTTCAAGGAAGGAGATGATCTCCAAGGGTTCTTTCTCCATCATTTCTCTTGTCTTTATTGTTGTAATAAGTAGTTAAATCCCCACTAAAGGGTTGATGGATTAGTTTGTTGGATATTAGGCTTTTGTAAATAAACTCCATTAAATATACATATCTATCTTTAATGTTCTATTCTCTTGCATTCATTGATTTCCATTGTTGACTTATCTTGAATGCACCCTCTTAGCAAGTTCTTCTTTGAATCTATTTAAGTAGACTACTAGGTATACACTCTATTTGGTTGTCTAATGCTGTATTGAATGGAAGGGTTTCCTGGAATCCAGCTTAGTAATTATGGTCTTAATCTAATCTCGAATGGGTGGCTTTTACTATACATCCTAGGTCGGCCACTTGTGAGAGAATTAGAAGCCTTCACTATATACCTTTGATTGGCTACATTAGTAAGATGTTAAGCCTTTAATAGATAGATGCGTATTCATGGTTAGAATCCCAAATGAGCAACTAGCACTATACACTGTAGATTGGTTACTTAGGAGGGATTAATCCCTAGTAGGAGGTGTTCACTATACACCTTAGTTTGACCCTTTGTTAGAGATAAATAACTAACACTATACACCCTATGTTGACCTTGATCAAACCAAAATTGGTATGATTTTGGTCTTCATTTTTGTCTCCTTATGCTTGATTCTTGGGCATTCCCCTATGTTTTAATGTTGTTAATTAAGTATTTTCAGGAATTTATAAAGTTGAAGGGCATTGAAGGAATTTGGTGAAATTACGGGCAAAAGTGTAAAATATGATGAAGGTTTGGAGTTATCAAAAATATGTAAGAATATAGGGGACCATTTTGTAATTTACCATTCAATTCAGCAAACAGCGCCACGTCACTTACTTAAACGGTGCGTTTGGGCGTTGGTTTTTCCTCTGATTACACTCCATGCCACTGCTGATTATACCCGAAAGAAAGCACGGCATTAACGCCTGCCACTTCTATGCACAGCCAACAACAAGCACAATGCATGACAGCCCATACCCACAACTCAAGTGATGCGGAGCGTTTTGAGGCAGGTTTGGGCTTCCAAACACGCCCCAGCCTGCTTCTAAACGCACCCTAAATGAGACAAAGAAGGAAGCTCCCGTGTGCATCCCAGCCAAGTTCTAAGGGCACCCCGTCTTCTTCAACCTTCAGCATTTCCTCATGCATGTAGACAGCCATGGCATCCCTCTCCAAACCCTAAGCGCCGCCGTCTGAAGCTCCACCTTTTTTGGCCTATCTCCGGTCGATTCTGGTTCCAAAATGACAGCGATGATGACGTCATCTCAATCGTCAACTTCATGGCTCCCCAAAACCACCGGAATCCAAGCTTCAATCACGCCTCCATCACCCCTTATGTTGCCACTTCCCAAATCGTGACAACACAGCGAAATTAATTGTCGTGATTTGCTCTTCAATGTCGCCACATCGACCCCATAGCGCTAGAGATGAATTTGTGGACTTGATAGTGTCGCCCCCAATGTCGCCCTTAAGCGTCGCCTGAAGCCAACTTGTGACACTCACTGTATCAATATGTGATTGGCTGGAAATTTATGGAATGCACCCCCTGAGGGCCAAAATAGCAAGTTGTAAAGTATAGGAGTGTTTTGGTAATTAGCCACTGGTGACCTGATTTGAAAACACTATAAATCCATCCTATTTTTCCTTTGAAAATATAATTGTTCAATCAAGAAAATCCCTTCTCCACCATTCATAATCCCACTATTTCTCCTCTCCAATCTCTCAACAAACTACTAGACTACCTCACCTAAATAATTCCTCTTTTCGCATTCTCTACATCCCATTACCTTTGTCATTCATCATTAGACACCCACCTATTTAGACACATCCTCTTCTCCCACTCTTTGCATTAGGATCATCAAAGAAAAGGAAGGAGCAAGCTTTAAAGAAGGAGGTCCAAGAGTGATTTCCTTATCTATTACTTGCTTTCTATTTGTTTGTAACTATGTGTAATTAAACCTCTAATCTAGGGGATAGATGTGAGGAGCATTTGATTGTGGGTATTTGCTTAAGCTTTTATTGAATCTCTTTATGTGTTCTATTTATTTTATCATTAGATTCTATTTACTATGTGATTGACTTGTATACCAACTTGTTAATTATAATCTTGTTTAGAATAATATATTATGCAATCATCCTTGGATTGACACCCTTGTGTGATTAAAGAATCCAATGGATATGATAGATTAGTGGGGGGTATATCAACCACACTGATCTAAACCTTTATTTGTAACCAACCAATACGACATTGACCCCTTTTCCTTAATCGGTTAGGCATTGATGTGGGAAGATGTTTAGGGTTCATAGTTATGACCTAAACACATCCTAGAAAACAAGTGGTTAACATATAGAGATTGGTCCAATAAAGTGGCTTAGAAAGCATTACCTATACCCATGTGCAATTCTATCAATTCCCTAGAATCTATATTAATTGTTAGCCCCATTCTCCTATCCAGTATTGTTGATATTGGACTCCTGTCTATTCAACTTATCTTTATATTATTGTCATTTACTTTACTTGCATGTTTCATGGTTTATCAAACCACACACTATCCACCTACTATGATTTGCTTAATTGTGTTTAGGACTAATTAATTTATTCAACCAATTACTCTAATTCCCTGTAGAACAAATCCTTGCTTACCATTTTACTAAGTTTTCCATCTAAGTGGATTTTCTAGTGGTAAAATAGGTTTTCAAAACAATCACATAAAAACATTATTTTGTTGTGTAAAACGACCTCATCAGACCCCTTGCTAGAGATAAATAACCAACACTATACACCCTAGGTTGGTTACATTTGGTGAGATAAAATGAGCTTAATTACGAGTTTGTTGTATTTGCCCAATGTTTGCTTACGAGTCCATGAACTCCTTAGTTCCCATATCATATTTTTCACGCCATTCTCATCCATTTAGTTGTATTCCTAGTTTAGTTTTTGTTATATTTTCGTTAACATTTCACATCACCAATCATTCACTTTTTCTTTATTACAGTAATATTGCTAAGGTAACAGTTAGCCTTTGCTAGTCCCAATCCTTGTGGGCGACACCCCACTTACTGACATACTTGTGTTTTTCCAAACCATTTAGGGCTTTGTGAAGTTTTTATAAATATCTTTTGACAAGCGAATTTACATACACAAACGACCTTTGTCAAAATGGCACCGTTGCCGGGAATCAGTGAGTTTAGCTTTGATTAGTTTTACTTGAGTAGTAGTAGTGTTTTGTAGCATTCTTTGTTCTTTATTTGAGATAACAATTTGGCTTGTTAGAATAGTGTAATTGCATTGGGTAGTTTTTGTTTCACTATATTTCAGGTTTATGGATTATTCTTGGCAAGATTAATGGCCAGGGTATGAGCCAAATGATGACTCATGTAGTCGAGAAGGGGGGAATAATCAAGATTTCTAAGGGGGTTGCAGTGAGGTTGGAAACATTTTAATTGAAGAAAAACTTGCGGATCTTCTAAGGGACTATTTGCAAGAGGATGAGGAGACCATGTCATCTCAACAGAAAGCCATGGAAACTGGACAAGCGTCACAGATTCTTGAGGAGGAGTGTTATAACACCTAATGGTGTAGTGATTCCGGTCAACTAGATGAGGGATCACTTGATGAAATGATAGGAAGATTCATGCAGTCAGCCCAATAAGATACACAAGAGGTCCAGTCACTACAACAAGCACACATAGGAAATTGGGAAACATACATGTGGGAGAATGATAGACAATCAAATGAGATGGATGCCTCCATTCATAGGATTGAATCCCAAATTGGGCAGTTGGCAGAATTGTTACAAGAAGGAGAGAATGGGAGATTCCCGAGCCAACCTGAGCAAGCTAGAGCAGTGGTAGTCCTTCGAAGTGGAAAGGTTTTAGGAGATAGCAACAATGAGGTTGCCGTAAAAGAAAATGAGGTTGTACAAACAAAAGGAAAGGGTGAGAAGGAGTTGGAAAAGGAAGACGATGTTGAGGTAACAAATCTGGAACCAAGGCCATAACTCCATAAGTCACCAAACCCCTATGTGCTGCCTTTACCATTTCTTAGAAGGTTGAAGAACTCTAAAATGGAGAAGTCACATCAGGATATCTATGACTTCCTTTCCAAGGTTACCATAAATTTACCACTGTTGGATGCCATTCAGAAAATACCAACTTATAGGAAATGTTTTGAGGATTTGAGCAAGGATAAAGAGAGATTTAGGCCGAAACAACATGAGCATCTAAATGAGAACGTAAGTGTAGTGATTCATAGGACATTGGCCTAGAAAATTAAAGACCCAGGAAGTTTTATAATAGGCATCACAATTAGTGGAACAAAACATGAAAGAACGATGTTGGATTTGGGAGCAAGCATTAACTTGATACCATTCTCTGTTTATAAGAAGCTTGGTCTTAATGACCTTAGAAAAACCATCATGTCTCTTGTCTTAGTGAATGCTTCTGCGAGAAGTCCTAAGGGTATTATCGAAGATGTGTTGATGCAGATCGAGAAGCTAATGATTAGAATCCCAATTGAGCAGTAGGGGGTTTCCGCTATACACCCTAGGTTGACCCCTTGCTAGTGGTACATAGCCAACACTATACACCCAAGGTTGGTTACATTTGTCATAATATGCTTAGTTGTGAGTTTGTTGCAATTGCCCAAATATTCACTTACGAGTCCATCAACTCCTTAGTTCCATCATCATACATTCATCACTCCATTACCATCCCATTTAATTTGCATTCATAGTTTAGTTTATATTATATTTTCACCTACCAGTTACTTTTACCTTTACTTTTATGCACACTAGTTTTATTAATCTTAATCTTCTCACTCCTACCCCGATCTTAGTGGACAATAACCGTGCTTACCGCTTTACTCGTATTTATACTTGTGAACGCATCGCATAGGTTTTATAAATTGTTTTGATGGACGGTTTTCTAATGGAGAAAATCATTCCCATCAAATGGCGCCGCTGCCGGGGATCGGTGTGCGTAGTAGTGATTAGATTTGTTTTAATATTATCAGTTCTTAGTTGTTTTTAGTCTTTTTTGTTTCTTTTTATTTCTTTGATAGTTTTAGTTTTTGTTTGTTTTAGGACTCTCTGGATTCTTCTTGGCCAAATTTGGGGTCAAGTTGTGAGCTTAATGAGAATATCTACAACACGAATTGGAGGACTCACCAAGACTCGTCATGGAGCAACAGTGAGAATTCCTACGATCTTATGCCACCTAGCTGGTCAGACCAAGGAATAGAGTCTGCATTCAAGACAATTTCAACATATCCAATAAGGCTACAACTCAAAACTACAATGAAGCCTCATACCAATATGAACAAGAAGAACAATGCAAAGGATGATGGAGATGAACATGGAGCTTATGAGTATGTGTAAAGAGATAGTGTTGGCAAGGGATGTGTTGAAAGAAGGGAATGTTCTACTTCAAGAAAATACGATGACAACTTTCCGACAATAAGAAGAAATGAGGGAAGACTAAGAGAAAAATATTCAACTCTTGAAGGAGAAATTATAAGGCAAGGAAGCCTTGGAAAGAGTGAAAGTGGATGAGCTTGAACAAGGAAACAAGAAGCTCACACTTAAAGTTGAATCACTCAAGGCGGAAAATGGTACACTCCAAAAGGAAATAGGGGAAATTTCTAAAAAGAACTTGGAGTTGGGTGAACACGTGAGAAGCCTTGTAGTCCAAAAGTATATTCCCCTAAAGGATTTTGACGAGATCAAGGAGGACTTTGCCAAGAGGATACGGATAATACAAGCTGAAATTGAAACAAGGGACAAGGCTTTGGAGATAATGAAGAAGACGGAACTTGACCACCTTGCGGAGCTTTCACAAGTTAAGCAAGAAATTGAGGCAATAATGAATGAAGTGGTTTGACTGCCAAAAGAAGAGGAGATTGCCATGAGTCAAGGAAATCCAAGTGCCAACCTTATAAAGCCTAGTCCTAGCAAGGCAAGGAGGAAGAGAGCTAAAAAGAAAAGTAAGCAACCTCTACCTCCACCTCCACCTTCAACAAAGACCCACCAAAAAGGTATCATCCTTAACCCTATCATTGTGTGCTACCATCTCTTTAAAATAGGCCAAGAATATGAAAGACATGGCACATGGGAGAATTTTAAACATATAGAGAATTATATGTATGTTACGAAGGTATAGGTTGAGAAGCCTAGGAATAGAAGGAGTCCATCGAGGATAAAGAAAATTTGGGTGAGGAAGGACCTAGTGAACTAAATGAGAAACGAGGGCAAGAAAACGATGGGGAAATCATCTATGTTTGTTTGGGTTGTAAAGAAGAATGAATTCCCCAACTTGGTTGAACCACCCTTAGTTAATCCTAGCCACACCCCAAATGCACAATGTTGAAAATCTTCGTGCATGTTATATTGATGCTTTATTTAGTTTAAAAATTGCACAATTGTCGGAACTTTCTAATAAGCTCTGTGAGTGTGTAGATTTTCTATTACTTCTTGAGGAAGTGAATTATGTAGCATGTGCGATAAAGCATCATCTTAGAGTTTGGAGAGCCAAAGTGCCATGTCAACGTCTTGCCTAGACGATAAATAAAGCGCTTGTGGGGGGCAACCCACCAATGTTTGAAAATTTTGAACTTTTCCCTTTTTAGTTTTATTTTCGCTTTCATTCAAGAATTTAATAATGTTGGGATGATTTCGTTCGAATGGTTTATTTTCTGGATAATTGCACTTTGATTATATTGATTATCCTTATGGATGGATAAGCCGGAGGCTCTTGTGCATGTAAGAATGCATGTGCTTATAGTTAGATTCGGTTTGTGGGTTGTTATGCCTCAATTCCGTCAATATTGTTGAAAATGCTTGATAATGATTGTGAGCTTAAATTGATGCCTTTATGCTTATTGAGATATTGCATGAATTGCCTTTATTAGTTGAGCCTATTTTGAGTCATTTTTATGATGTTGGGCATTGATTGTGCATGATTAGTGCCTAGGTTTGTTTTGAGTCTTTTTAGTATCAAGTTTTTCTTTGACCTTTGCGAAAGTACCATGTTTTAAAATTTCGGAGGCCAAACGTTTCATGAAAACTGTACTCCTTGGTGAGGAAATAAATTATTTCACCCATGATAAGTTCTTCGATTTTTCGATATGGTTCTAACGGTATAAAGAACGTAAAATTCTGGGCGGGGGTTCAAAAGTTATGAACGTTTCTTCGACCAAAGGTCATGGGCGATGCCCTGTTTTGAAATTTCGGAGGCCAATTGTTTCACGAAAACTGTACTTATTAGTAAAGAAATGAATTATTTCTCCCAGGCTACATTCTTTTATTTTTTGATATTGTTCCAAAGGTATAAAGAACATAAAATTTTGGGTGGGAGTTCAAAAGTTATGAATGTTTCTTCAACCAAAGGTCATGGGTGATGCCCTGTTTTGAAATTCTACTCGTGAACCATCTTTGATGTCTGTTTACACACTTTTCCAATTTTAATTTTGAAATATTTTATAAATGAAAAGTGTACATTTGCATGTCTATTTTCTTGTGTAAAAAGTTGAGAAAGTTTTATTGAATATTTTTGAAAATATAAACTAAAGAGCGGACATAGATCGATTTCAAAAGTCACTAGTTTTTTTGGAACATTATCCTCTATCATGAGATGGTCTTTCGCATTGTTTTTTTTTTTTTTTTTGAGTTTTGAGTCATGTTAGGTGTGTGCCGCTAGGCCGGACTCTCTTGTTTTCAACATTGAGGACAATGTTGGGTTTTGGTTTGGGGGTGTAGAGGCCTTTTTGAGTTGTCTTTTGTGTCTTGAGTCACTTTAGTGTCATTTTTTCAAATTTGTCGCTTGGCCAAAAATATCGAGCTTTAATTAGTTTGGATGTGATGCCTTTAGCGTGTGCTTTTGGCGAGTTCTTTGTATGCGTTGTAATCTTGTGATGTAGCTTGGTGCCACCTTAGGGTCTCTCTTGCACTTTCATGGGTTTGTCCCATCCTTTGGTGTTAAGTTGAGGGGACTCGGCGCTTTCGCGCCTTGTTCTAATTGTGGAGATTACCATGAGATCACAAAAACAAACCTTCAAATTGTGCATTTTGAGTGTTAGTATTGATTATTCTTAAACACTCCTCTCGTCATATCGTGTCACATGCAGTAGGACATGCATTTGTATTATGGATTGCATGATGGATGCTTTCATTCCCTTTATAGATGAATTGTGGAAGTGATATTAGGCAATGTGTGTGAATTTAACTACCTATGATAACCTAAACACACTCCTATCCTTATTGTGTGCTCTAAAGCCAAACTTGAGGCCAAACACATATTTTTTCACTTGGTACCAATACAACCATATACCATAGCCAAAACACATGCCTACCTTTGTGATTGATCATGTTAGGATGTGTAAATGTGGTGATGAAAGTAGTTAAACTCAAATGGTCAAATAGAGTGTACAAAGGAAAAATGTTGAATATGTGAGCAAATGGCTAAAAATATAGAAGTACCCAAATTTGTACTTATGAGCCATGAATTGTAAAAGAAAAGAAAAGAAATGTGGGCAACTCAAAAAGAAAAGAAAAGGAGAAAAGCAAAAGATGCTCAAATTAATTGATGCTAAGTACTCACAATGTGGAGTACAACATTGGAAACAAAAATATGGGTAAAACGAATACTTAGACGTTAGCATATGAGTAATCAAGGAAAAAGAGCATTGTATAGTGTGTGGTCATATTCTAGCATGATTAGTGATTTTGAACTCCAAATTTCCATATTCTTTGTTTCACCTCATTAAATCCCATAACCACGCTATAACCAACGGAAAAACCCTATTTGATTCATAATAAGTCTAGATTGGGAATGTTGGTTGACACATGATATTTCACGTCCTTGGCATAATGATTCTTTCCAAGGATAGTTCATTGCTTAATGCTATGCATAATTCATTTTTGCATATTTTATTCTGTGGAACTTAGGACTCTGAGAGCAAAGAAAAGAGAGAATCCACGTGAACTTTAAAATTGAAGCGAATTATGCTCGAGGTGTGGAAGCGAGTAGTCCTTGATGCTTGAGTACTTTTAGGTGTGAGATTCGTGTTCTTGCAAGTTTCCTTCTGGTATCTCCAAGTTGCTCTAGATCATGTGCAAATGTTTACTTATCTCAATCACACATTTTTGTATCACATCACTAGTTGGACTTGCGGCCATTTTGAAATTTTTGCTTAGGTGTCTAGGAAGTTTTTTAGTCCGGTCAGTTTGTTAGTGCGTCTTATTTATTTTGTTTTGAGTTTGCTTGAGGACGAGCAAATGTTTGGTTTTTGGGGTGTTTGATCGTGCCTAAATTGTTGTATATTTTGACCCTCATTCCTATTCTTTTGTCTCGTTCTTGTGTTTATTTTCTGTATATTTTATGTCTAATAGGCTCGTTGGTGCTAATTGTAGGCAATAGATGTAATTCTGGTGTTAGAAGCGTGTTGCGGGAGTTCTGGCTGAAACAGGGCCAAAGGTGGTTGAAGGAAAGACAAAGGGTCATCAGCAACTCTAAGAGTGCGGGTTAAGTGCGGGTAAACCGGGACCTGATACTTGCAGTCAAGATAAAGTGCGGGTTAAGTGCGGGTCATTCAACTGCATTCCACCCACACTCCAAGCTGGACCAGAGAAGTGGGATTCGCACCTGATGTTAAAGTGCAGGTCAAGTGCTGGTCATTCAACCGCACTTCACCCGCATTGTTGCTAGACCAGAGAATTAGATTTGCACCTGATCGTTAAAGTGTGGGTAATCCAACCACACTCCACCCATACTATTGCCCAGATCCGAGAACTAAAAGTGAAGAAATGATGTGATAAAGTGCGGGTGAGTGCGGGTCAAGGGACCACACTCTGCGTGCGACAGCTTCTGTTTTCAAGCATTAGTGACCTATTTTTACATCCCCTGTAAATAGAAAAGCATGAGATCGATCCTCCATACATCCCACCACACTTAGATTTTCTCATTTTCTTGTAACATAGCTCTTAAATACTCTCTCCCTCTCATCCAAACCATCTCTACTCAACCTAAAGGCAACTAAGGAGATTTAGATTCAAGGCTTCAAGGAAGGAGATTATCTTCAAGGGTTTTCTCTTAATCTATTCCCTTAGTTTTGTATTTGTTGATTAGAACATGAGTAGCTAAATACCCCACCATGGGGTTGATGTTATTTGTTTGATGGATATTGGGCTTTGTAAATAAACTCTATGTTTTATATTTAATCTATTTCTATGTTTTATTCTCTTGCCATGAATTGATTTCCATTATTGATTTGCTTGGATACACCCACTTAGCATGTTAATTTGGATTACTTTAGTGGTCAATTAGGTTGTCTATTGCTCTATTGAATGAAAGTGATTTCCGGAATCCCAGCTCAAACAACTGCAGTCGTAATCTAACCTCGAACGAGTGTCTGACACTATACACCCTAGGTGGGCACTCTTGAGAGGATTAGAAGCCTTCACTATACACCTTAGGTCGGCTCCTTTAGCGATTTTACGAGAACTAACCTTCGAGTAAAATCCGGTTGAATAACCTTGAGCTTCATCCAATCTCAAATGTGTGGCCTTCGCTATACACTCTAGGTCGGCCACTTATTCGTGAATTGGAAGTCATCACTATACAACCTAGGATGGCTACATTATAAATAGGTCGAGCCATAGTTAGATAGATGAGCTTCATGGTTAGAATCCCAATTGAGCAACTAGCCACTGTTGGTTGTTTAGGAGGGATTAATCTCTAGTAGGGGGTTTTTGCTATACACCCTAGGTTGACCCCTTGCTAGTGGTACATAGCCAACACTATACACCCTAGGTTGGTTACATTTGTCATAATATGCTTAGTTGAGAGTTTGTTGCAATTGCCCCGATATTCACTTACGAGTCCATCAACTCCATAGTTCCATCATCATACATTCATCACTCCATTACCATCCCATTTAATTTGCATTCATAGTTTTGTTTATATTATATTTTCACCTACCATTTACTTTTAGTTTTATGCAGACTAGTTTTATTAATCCTAATCTTATCACAACTACCCCGATCTCAGTGGACGACACCCGTGCTTACCGTTTTACTCGTATTTATACTTGTGAACGCATCGCATAGGTTTTATAAATTGTTTTGATGGACGGTTTTCTAACGGCGAAAATTTTCCCATCAATAGGTATATGCCCAAAGTTCTTCCAAATTCGAATTTCTCAAATACAAGAATGAAATGCACACTTGATGTGTCTTAACAATTATATTGTATGAATCAACATATGCAGAAATCAATATACAAGTGGTGCAATCAATACATGTTATGGAAGATAAGGAAACATAAAAACGAAAATTGAGACAATTGTTTTTACGTGGTAAAACCTTAAAGAGGAAACATCCACGGGTTGATGACCACAACCATCGGCAAAACAATTCACTATGATGAAAAAGACTTACACACTCAAGGCTATCAACACATGATATCCACCCTAAGCTATCAACTCCTAATCTACACTCGGCCCTAATGAACCACCTAGCCAACTCCCTATCAAGGATTTGTCCTACAACTCTAGGAAGCAACTTCCTATCCAAGATGCTCAAGTCTCTAGGAAGATTTCCTTTTTTAGCTATCCGGATCACAAAGATCCTAGTCAAGCTTCCCTAGCTCAACTATCCAGAGTGCCACACTCCTGGCTAAGACTTTTGCTTAGTTATCCAGATCCTTTTGATCCTAACTAAGACTTCATGCTTGGCTATCCGGAACACTTTCCTACTTTCCTAGCCAAGTCTTCTTGTTCGAATTAAGGCTTCACTCATCTTAACAAGAGACTTCAACCTTTTCACAAGACAATGATCTAAGTGATGCAAATGATGCAAACCTAGTCAAATAAAGCAAGATGATCAATCAAGCTATATGAACATGTTCAATGATAATCTAGAATATGCTTTTAACAAACAATCACAAATGTATCTAGAAATCAAGACATGTGAATCAATAAGTACAAGATAAGAATATTCAATATATCATTCAAAAAATCTTAGTTCTTAGATCATGAAATTAAATCTAATAATAATCATGAAGCACATCATACAAGATATTTCTAGAATCAATTTCAAGTAAATAAAGTTTAGCTAAAATATGTTCAAATGAGATCACAAAGCTAAAATTCAATAATCAATTGATCAAACAAACCTAGGGTGTGAATAAACATCATTCTCAACACATTTTATCTATCAAATAAGAAGATTAAATGAGATGATTAAAAGAATATGTTTCACCTACAAATGATGAGACTCGAACTGAAATTTGCTTGTTTCGAAAAATCACGAAATCATTTGACTCTGAAAATGCTTGGGGTTTGTTCCTCTCTTAAATACCAACATTTTTTGTTTTTGAATCACTAAATGTCGAGTTCAAATGAGAGAGTTATGATCAAAACAAGAAATCAAAAAAATTGAAGAAATTTTCTGCTCTTAGGTTCTCAAATTTTTCTTCACACTAAAGTTGGAGGGAAGGATGAAGATATTTAAAAGAGAGAAGGAGGGAGATTCAGGATGAATCAGAGGAGGACACATCACTCTGCCCCATGTGAGGAGTGTGAGCCTCATGGGGCAGATTGATGTGTGGGCTGTGAGGTTCACAGCTTCCTCACACGCCCTTCTAGGTTGGTCGTTGGCCAAGCTTGCTCCTTTACACTCCTCTCGTGTTCTTCAGCTGTATTTGGTCCTCCAAACTTCGAATTTGAATCATTTTTTAGATTACAAATTGTGACTCCCTCACACACAACGAAGATTAGGAAACTTTGCAAATTGATTAAGAATTTTACTCGATACATGACGACGAAGAAAACACAATGTATGAGAACGCAAAGTAGCATAACTTCCTAGTTTGGACTCGAAACCTAATGAATGAATATCTGAAATGACTGGGACTCAATAAGGAGTCATATGAGATCATGTTCAAATCCAAAAACAAAATAAACACAAAGTCACACAAGTATGCTATTTCCTAGAGATAGTCCTAGAACATGCAATTCTACAATGTTTTTCAATATGAGACTAATGCATGTGCATACTTTATCAAGTGTGTGAATGTGTTATACCAAATGTTTGCACAATGATGCAGGGACACATATTTATGAATTATGTGTGTGTACGCTTTCGCTTTGCAAGAGGAAGAAGTATCTTGATACCTTAGCATTCATATAAGCGATTTTCCTCTTGAAGACGATATTTGCATGAGAAGTTGCTTTTCTCCTTTGAAGCTTCTTTTCATCAAGAACCACCTACGCAACTAACCTTTACAAATAAAGAGAGTTTTACAATGGAATCAAACCAACACAAATATAAGATCTTACAATACATTGTTCAATCTAATAAACTCAATGTTGATAGCATGCTCTCATCCTCACAATACAAAGAAATCCCTATACTAAAAGGTCTTCAAATCTTCATAGTCTTTGAACGTCAAGGTGCCTATGAGAAATATAGCAAACTAAACAAGAGATCTTCTTTCAAAGAAGAATGGTGAGATATTATCACATAAACAAACAAGGAAACTTCCGTTATCTCTTACAAAAAAAAAAAAAATTGCATTATCTCAAGCGAATCCCTAAGTCTCTCAATCTTGTTAAGCCAAGAATTCTTGTCTCCCCCTAATTACAAGAATTCTCCTCTTTAAGATAGTCTCTATTTAAAGAACAAAGAGGAACACTTCTTACACATTTGGAACATATCTCCACACATGGTGAGGTGTATATTTCTCTCCCTTTTTGTCAAGGAATAGACAAAGGATACAAGAGATAAAGATCGAGATATTAAGCAAACAAATCGTATAAAAAGCGAAGTTGAATAAACTAAGCTCCCCCTAAACATATGCTCCACATTATGATCACCAAGTAGATTTGTTCACAAGGGACACACATATTCACACATACAAGCAATAAGAGAAAAATATTTCATCACTCTTCAAAGACCAAGAGAGAATCATAGATTTTCATTAATCTCTCAAAAATATTCTTATATTGCTAATGAATCAAGCACATAAGCAAAATATGTGTGTGTGTGTGTGTGTGTGTATGTGTGTGTGTGTGTGTGTGTGTGTGTGTGTGTGTGTGTGTGTGTGTGTGTGAATGCTTCAAACATACATAGTAGGAGTAATTGTGATATCAATATGCAAACAATTTCAACACCTATCCAACTAAAGCATTTCCAATCTAGGTCAAACCGATATTCATCCAGGATTTTTGCTTTAAAAAGAATAGATTTCAATATGTGAGCATGTGTGTGCATGTGGCTCGTTTACTCATTTCTATTTGACAATCTGAGCATTTCACAATTCTCAACTATACTCAATTAAGCCTTTTATTTTGCATTTCTTTTAGGCTTAGAATCAAAGAGTTTCTTTTAATGATTATTTTCAACACTTCTTTGATTTTTCTAACATAAACATATACGTTTCATGGTGGCTTTCATCATCACAATGGTGTATTGGAAGACTGTACAACCAAGGTGTGTAGCCCTTTTCATGAAGGTGCTCGTTGAGTTCTATGTGGTGCCGAAGTAAATTGGATTCATACCATTGGTCATCTATCATGTGCTAAGCAATAGGCTTCTAGATGCATCTATAATCTACATATTTTTCAACCACAAATACTCAAAACTAAAAACATACATGAGAAGCATTTGTGCACTTTTCAAAAAAAAAAAAAAATTCAAGCTCAAGTGCATGATCTAAAAACAATAAAAGATACTTGTTTAAGATCATTACTTCTCAAGTGAGTAGCTCTCAAGGATATATGATATTCAAGTAATTTTTGCTCATCAAGCCACTCACAATCATACAAAGACACTAATCAACACTAATCAACACAAATCATGCCAATGGGCATTCTAAGAGATTTAAATCTCTCTTTGTCCAAAGGCTTGGTAAACAAGTCCGTAAGTTGATTTTTAGTAGGGATATGCTCTAGAGTAACAATAGATTGTTAAACTAGATCTCTAATGAAATGATGCCTAATATCAATGTGCTTTGTGCATTGAACCGGATTCTTAGAGATGTTAATGGCTTTAAATTATCACAATAAAGTGTCATTTTTCCTTGTTCTATTTCATAATCCTTAAGAATTTGTTTCATCTAAAGTAATTGTGTGCATGCACTTTTAGCCGCAATGTACTCGGCTTCAGAAGAGGAAAAGGAAACGAAATTACTAGACCAAGAAACTAAGTTATTTCCAACATAAAAGCAACCGCTGGATGTGCTTTTACGGTCATCTACGTTCCGCCCAATCAACATCACAATAGCCTACTAGGATATCATTGGTGTCAAATGAATAAAATAAAAAGACTATGAGTTTCTTGAATGTACCTAATGATCCTCTTGATGGCTTTTAAATGAAATTCCTTGGGGTTGGCTTGGAATCTAGCACACAAGCCTACACTAAAACAAATGTCCGATCTACTAGCCGTTAGGTAAAGTAGACTCCCTATCATGCTTCTATAAAGGCTTTGTCAACACTCTTCTCCTTTTCATCTTTGTTAAGTTTAAGAGTAGTACTCATGGGAGTTTCAAATTCTTTCCCACTTTCTAGGCCAAACCTCTTAACTAGGTTTCTAGCATACTTAGATTGATTCAACATAATGCCCATGCTAGTTTGCTTCACTTGTATCTCTAGAAAGTAATTTAACTCACCCACTATACTCATTTCAAACTCACTTGACATTACACTAACAAATTCATCAACCTTAGTTCTATTAGTAGACCCAAAAACAATGTCATCAACACATATTTGTGTGACAAAAATATCATGATCATGATGTTTGATAAACAATGTTCTATCAATGCCACCTCCCCTGTATTGGTTGTTAATAAGATATTGAGTCAACCTATCATACCAAGCTCCTGAAGCTTGCTTAAGGCCATATAGTGCCTTTTTCAATTTAAACACATGATTAGGAGAGTGTGGGCTTATAAAACACTTAGGTTGTTTAACATACACTTCTTCTTGAAGGTATCCATTGAGGAAATCACTTTTGATATCCATTTGAAATAACTTGAATTTTTAAACACAAGCAATGGACAACAAAAGTCTAATGGACTCGAGACGTGCAACCGGTGTAAAGTCTCATCAAAGTCTACACCCTCAACTTGAGTGTAGCCTTGAACTAATAGCCTAGCTTTATTCCTCACAATCTTGCCACTTTCATCGGTCTTATTCCTAAACACCCACTTAGTGCTAGTAACATTTGTGTCTTTAGGCCTAGGAACTAAGGACCACACTTCATTCCTCTCAAATTGGTTAAGTTTATCTCGCATAGCCCCAACCCAATATTCATCAACAATTGCTTCATTAATATTTTTGGGTTCAATTTGAGAAGTGTAGCAAGCAAATGAAATTTGGTTAGCTAGTTGATTCCTAGTTCTAACCCTTTCATTCAAGTCACCTATGATGTCTTCTTGATAGTGAGAGTTTCTAAGTTTAGAGTGAGAATGTTCAACAACTTGATCATTTTGTTGGTTATCATTTAAAGCATTTTCATTCTCTTGACTTCCTACTTTATCAACACTATCATTTTCATCATTTTGATTAGATTCACTACTAGCCACATTAATAGGTGCATTGGTGTCATTAACAAGATTTTCTTTAGGTTCATTGACACTATCATTTACAAACAAATCAAGCATGCTAAGATCATCAATCCTCACATTGATAGATTCCATAATAGTCTTTGTAGTCAAGTTAAAAACTCTAAATGCACGACTATTCATAGCATACCCAAGAAAGAGACCAACATCACTTTTAGCATCAAACTTCCCTAAGTGATCTCTATCATTCAAAATGTAACACTTGCTTCCAAAAGTGTGGAAGTAACTTACATTAGGCTTTTTGCCCTTCCATAACTCATAGGACGTTTGTTTTGTGCCGGACCTCCTAAATACTCTATTTGACACTTAACAAGCGGTATTGACTACTTCGGCCTACAGGTTTCTAAGGACTTTCTTGCTATTGAGCATGACCCTAGCCATCTCTTGCAACACTCGGTTTTTCCTCTCAACAACACCATTTTGTAAAGGAGTTCTAGGTGCGGAGAACTCATAAGAAATCCCTAAACCATCAAAAAACTCACTAAATTTGGCATTCTCAAATTCTATCCCATGATTACTACTAATACGACATATTTTCTTGATACCAAGACCTTTTTCATTTTGAACTTGATTATAAATTTGTTTGAAGTAATCAAAAGCCTCGGTCTTGTTTATAAGAAAATAAACCCAAGTAAACCTAGAGTAGTCATTAACGCATACAAAAATGTACTTTTTGCCATTGATGCTCTCGGTTTGAATTGGCCCCATTAGGTCCATGTGCACAAGTTCTAAAGGTCTCTTGGTAGCTATGTAAGTATTCTTCTTGTTATGCATTTTGGTTTGTCTACCTAATTGGAAAGGTTCACAAACAACATCTAGCTTCTTACCAAGATTGGGAAGACCTCTAACAATGCCTAATGTTTCAAGCTTCTTTAAGTCTTGAAAGTTCATGTGACCCAAACGTTGATGCCACAAGTCAAGCTTATTGCACTCATGTACCATGTTGCAAGTTAGAGGGTCTATCTCAAGACAATAACACTTATCTATAGACCTTTGACTTTTAGGACAACATTGCCCTTTTTATCAATTATAGTGCACACATCTTTGTTAAAACTAACTTCCTTAAAATTTTCACACAAGTGAGTGATGCTTATTAAGTTAGCTTGTAATCCATCAACATACAAAGTATTGTGAAGTTTAGGCAATTCGGGGATACAAATTGTTCCCTTGCCTAGAACTTGTTTTTTGTTGCTATTACCAAAAGTGACCTAACCTCCCTCCTTTAAAACAAGATTCATAAAGAACTCTTTGTTCCCAGTAATGTTCCTAGAGCAACCGCTATCTAGGTACCAAGAATAGAGGAATTGGATCTTAAAGCATATTGTGCAACTAGACATTTAGGTGTGTCTTTTCTAATCCACACACCCTTCACACTACACCTCTCACTCTAACCACTATCATGATTTGACTCAATGTTAGACTTTTTAACATGCACCTTGACCTCATTGGTCACATTGATATGAACCTCATCAAGAATAGTGAGACCCGGAACCAATATATGGTAATGGAGGATTGTTTTCTAAATTCAAGTTTATAAAAACAAAGAAAATAAAGGACCACGACCAGTTATCTATAAAGAGATAAGAACCAACTGTGTCAAGAAGGTTATAGACGCCACACTCAAGAAGAGAAGAAAGTGAGTGATAAGTCAGGGTTTTGAACGCCACAAGGTATAACCCTTGATAAGTTCATAGTTCAATAAAGAACCAAAGAGAAAACGTTCTCTCAAATAATTATTTCATTCCAAAGTCTTTTCAATAATACATCAATGAGTCCCTTAAATACTAAAAATATCTAAATCCTAGAAAGAAAGATAAAGGAAATAAAATATTCGGCAATTAATGCCTTACAATCAGGAAAATAAATGCAAACAGATTTAGGAAATAAATAAAGACTAAAACTAACAACCAATTGATTTGCTCCTTATTTGGAAAGCTTTATTTAGGAAACAAAATCAGCCCTTTAATTAGGAAACAAATCGACTATTTATTTGGAAAATAAATAAAACAAGAAATATCCTAAAATTTGGACTCATCCAAACCCTAGCTTATTCCTCACGCGCAACAACATAGATGGCTGAATTTGGCCCTGTTGTGATCTGTTTTGGAGGATGGAGTCTTCATAACATCTGTAGAGATCATCTTAGGCTTTTCGAAAACATATTATAATAGACGATCCGGCTTCAGATTCTCTCTGTAGAGGCCCACGAAGTCCAGTCCAGATTTGGTCTTCATGTGGGCCGAATTTGGAATTCAGCAACTCAGAATTAGCCCCTATTAAATGCTTCTTTGATCCTCTTGGCCCTTGTAATTGTCCCAACTGGAACAAGAAATGGATCATTTGATGATGCTTCTTAATTCTCATCATTCCCCCACTCTTCAAAAGGATTCATCCTCGAATCTTCACCATAATGTTGTTGATAGCCTGTGACACTTCATCAAAGTCCTGAAAAAGTGAAACAAGAACACTAGGCCAAGAAGTTGACTGATTTGAAAACAAGGTCTTTTTTAACTCACTTTTTTTTGTATAGAAGTTCACTTGCTTTCTCTATCTTTTTTTCTTAACAGTCGTGATTTCTTTTTTTGTTATTTCAATATTTCTTTCTTTTGTCTTTTTTTTTTGTTATCATCAACCGTGATTTTTTTTTTTTTGCTAATTCAATCTCTCTTTCTTTTGAACTCTCACTCTCTTTTTCTACATCTCTCTTTTCTTTTAACCTCATTTGATCTTCATATACTTGTTTTGGGATTAAGGGTACAAGAGTGATTCGTTTTTTATTGAGTAAAAAGGAGTATCTATTTGTATAACCATCATAAGTTATACGCCTATCAAATTGCCATGGTCGCCCCAAAAGGATATGACTTGCATGCATCGGTACCACATCACACAAGACTTCATCTTTGTATTTCCCAATGGAAAAAGACACCAACACCTGTTTAGTCACTTTGATTTCTTCACTATCAATCAACCATTGTAGCTTATACGGTTTTGGGTGCTTCAAAGTGGTCAAATTCAATTTTTCCACCACAGTACTGCTAGCCATATTAGTAAAACTCCCCCTATCAATAATCAAGCTACAAACCATATCATTAACATGGCATCGGGTGTGAA
The DNA here is from genome assembly GCA_035582765.1 of Acer negundo. Classification (NCBI taxonomy): domain Eukaryota; kingdom Viridiplantae; phylum Streptophyta; class Magnoliopsida; order Sapindales; family Sapindaceae; genus Acer; species Acer negundo. The sequence goes on along the minus strand of CM069237.1, from coordinate 25,793,061 downwards.
AGACATTGTCACGTTGTAGCTCATCATTTTCTTTTGCTTGAGCACTAAGAGCTCCTCTTGTAATTAAAAACGTGAAATCAATCTTTTTTGGTGCATCGTCAGAAATTTTTTTTTTTAACCTGCAAAAACAAATTAGTAAGCCTCACAAACACTCCCTCACAAGTTTATTCTCAATAATGATGGCATTCACACTTATGTTTCACTCGATTTTTGGCTTTTACCCTCTGATGAGCTCGCACAATTTTTTATTTTTTATTTTTTTAATGACGGATCTAATCAACTTTTTTTTTTTTTGTTTGATAACGGATCTGATCAAGTTTTTTTTTTTTTTTTTATTGTTTTTTAAACGAAATCTGGTCAATTTTTTTTATATGAAACTTGATCAAACTTTTTTTTTTTTTTGGAAACAAAATCTGATCAATTTTTTTTTTTTTTTTGATAACATGGAAATAAAAGAAATAAAAACAAAAGGGATAGATCAAACCTGATTTTAGAAGCCTATGCTCTGATACCAATTGATATGAACCTCACTAAGAATAGTGAGACCCGGAACCAATATATGGTAATGGAGGATCGTTTTCTAAATTCAAGTTTATAAAAACAAAGAAAATAAAGGACCGCGACCCGTTATCTATAGAGAGATAAGAACCAACGGTGTCAAGAAGGTTATAGATGTCACACTCAAGAAGAGAAGAAGGTGAGTGATAAGTCAGGGTTTTGAATGCCACAAGGTATAACCCTTGATAAGTTCATAGTTCAATGAAGAATCAAAGAGAAAACGTTCTCTCAAATAATTATTTCATTCCAAAGTCTTTTCAATAATACATCAATGAGTCCCTTAAATACTAAAAATATATAAACCTTAGAAAAAAAAGATAAAGGAAATAAAATATTTGGCAATTAATGTCTTACAATCAAGAAAATAAATGCAAACAAATTTAGGAAATAAATAAAGACTAAAACTAACAATTAGTTGATTTGCTCCTTATTTGGAAAGCTTCATTTGGGAAACAAAATCAGCCATTTAATTGGGAAACAAATCCGCCTCTTTATTTGGAAAATAAATAAAATAGGAAATATCCTAAAATTCGGACTCATCCAAACCCTAGTTTGTTCCTCACGCGCAATAAAATAGATGGCCGAATATGGGCCTGTTGTGATCTATTTTAGAGGATGGAGTGTTCATAACATCTGTAGAGATTGTCTTGGACTTTCCGAAAACATATTATAATAGATGATCAGACTTCGGATTCTCTCTGTAGAGGCCTATGAAGTTCAGTCCAGATTTGGTCTTCATGTGGGCCGAATTTGGACTTCAGCAACTCAGAATCAGCCCCCATTAAATGCTTCTTTAATCCTCTTGGCCCTTGTAATTGGCCCAACTGGAACAAGCAATGGATCATTTGATGATGCTTCTTAATTCTCATCACACATTTTCACATATATCAAACAAAGCATTATCAATTTTCTTATGCATGGTAGAGTGAGGCATAACACAAGATTTAGCAAGCAAGTAATCAACAAGTTTCTTCACAACATGCTTTTCCAAGGTCTTCCTAGGTCTAGTTCTATATCCATACATGGATGATTGCCTAGGAATATTCAAAGACATATCATGTAAAACATTGTCAAATTTGCACTTCCATATGTACTCATATCACCTAGGTCGAATATGTCCTATCATGTTACAATGATGACAAATAGGTATGAATTTGAGAAATTCATCATTTGCATTTGCTTCCAAAGCATTTGGTCTTCTCACAATTTTACCTCTTTGAAGTGCAACTTTTGATGCTTCACCCCTTGCATTTGAGGTTGATGCTCTTTGACATTGATCTTATTGAGATCTTCCATTTGAGTTCCTTGTTGATGTAGAGGCACCTCTGGTAGCTTTCATAACTTTACCTTGAGAGAGAGTACCTACATTTATTTCAACACTTGCTTTGACAAAAGTAGATTTGTTAGTAGAAGTGGTTTTCTTCTCATTGATATAACCCAAACCTCTTTTGTCACATGGATGCTTACCACTTTTAATGAGGGTTTCAACCTTGTTTAAACTAGATGACATCTTGTTAATCATCTTACTTGTCTCATCAAGTTTATCAATAAGCATCCTATTTTTAATGGCATGTTTTTCTAAGATGTTATCACTTTTCCTAACATCTTCACGTGATTTATTTAGCCAATTGTTCATACTTTTTCTCTGATTTAGGTGCTCACTAAGTTTGGCTTTAAGCATGTTTTCTAGCCTTCTAGCACTAATAAGAGAATTATCCTTTTTCTCAATTTTTTGCTTCAAGATGCTAAGTCTATCATTGCTATCTTTTAAGTTCATTTAATTCTTCTAAGCTTAGATCATGATTCTCCAGCTTCTTATTGAGGGACTTATTGACATTAGATAAGTGTTCATTTTCAAGAACAAGATCATTGAAAAAAAACTCCAACCAGAGATGCTCGTGTTACTTTATGAATCCCATCTAAGGCTATTTCCAGGGAAGCTAAAATCAAGATGGTCAGGGCCATACAGAGTTATTGATGTCTCACCTAGTGGAGTAGTAGAAATTCAGAGCTTGAGAGATGATGGAACATTTAAGGTGAATGGACATAGGCTAAAACCATATCTGGGATTTGAATCGAGCTACAAATGTGTTGGTTATGTGGAGCTTGTTGAGCCATAGAAAATTTATCTTGTTTTGCCTAGACAATAAATAAAGTGGGAGGCAACCCACCGAGGTTCTGTTTCTTGAACTGATTTATTGCTTTAATTTGTTTTCTTTGTGTTTTGAACGATATGGACAATATTTTGAATTTCATTTGACTATCTTGTGGTAGAAGTGTTGTGCTTTAAGCTAGGTTCGTCATCTCTTTGGGAAATACATGACAGCTTGAACGGAAAATGGAACCTATCTTCCTTGTTTCTACCTTTCGATTTTGTGCTTAATTGATTTCTGTTATTGTTAAATGTGAATTTGGAATATTGAGTTTGAAATTCCCTTAAGCAATATAGTGTATAATATGCCTAGAGGGGGTGGGGAGTAGGGGGGGGGGGGTAGAAGTGTTGTGCTTTAAGCTAGGTTCGTTATCTCTTTGGGAAATACATGACAGCTTGAACGGAAAATGAACCTATCTTCCTTGTTTCTACCTTTCGATTTTGTGCTTAATTGATTTCTGTTATTGTTAAATGTGGATTTGGAATATTGAGTTTGAAATTCCCTTAAGCAATATAGTGTATAATATGCCTAGAGGGGGGGGGGGGGGGGTGGGGAGTTGGGGGGTGGGTGGGGGTGGGGGTGAATAGGTATAGGCCCAAAGTTCTTCCAAATTCGAATTTCTCAAATACATGAATGAAATGCACACTTGATGTGTCTTAACAATTGTATTGTATGAATCAACACATGCGAAAGTCAATATACAAGTGGTGAATTCAATACATGATATGGAAGATAAAGAAACATAAAAATGAAAATTGACACATTTGTTTTTACGTGGTAAAACCTCAAAGAGGAAACATCCACGGGTTGATAACCATAACCACCGGCAAAGCAATTCACTATGATGAAAAAGACTTACACACTTAAGGCTATCAACACATGATATCCACCAAAAACTATGAACTCCTAATCTACCCTCGGGCCTAGTGAACCACCTAGCCTACTCCCTATCAAGGATGTATCCTACACCTCTAGGAAGCAACTTCCTATCCAAGATGCTCACGTCTCTAGGAAGATTTCCGTTTTTAGCTATTCGGATCACAAAGATCCTAGTCAAGCTTCCTTAGCTCAATCATCCGAAGTATCACACTCCTGGCTAATACTTTTGCTTAGTTATCAGGATCCTCTTGATCCTAACTAAGACTTCATGCTTGGCTATCCGGAACACATTCCTAGCCAAGTCTTCTTATTCAAATTAAGGCTTCACTCACCTTAACAAGAGACTTCAACCTTTTCACAAGGCAATGATCTAAGTGATGCAAATGATGCAAACACAATCAAATAAAATAAGATGATCAATCAAGTTATATGAACATGTTCAATGATAATCTAGAATATGCTTTCAACAAACAATCACAAATGTATCTAAAATCAAGACATGTTAATTAATAATAACATGATAATAATATTCAATATATCACTTAAAAAATATTAGTTCTTAGATCATGAAATTAAACATAGAAATCATCATGAAGCACTTTATACAAGATATTTCTAGAATTAATTTCAAGTAAATAAAGTTTAGCTAAAATATGTTCAAATGAGATCACAAAGCTAAAAATAAATAATCAATTGATCAAACAAACCTAGAATGTGAACTAACATCATTCTCAACACATTTCATGTATCAAATAAGAAGATTAAATGAGATCATCGAAAGAGAAAGTGAGAAGAATATGTTTCACCTACAAATGATGAGACTCGAACTGAAATCTGCTTGCTTCGAAAAATCATGAAATCATTTGATTCTAAAAATGCTTGGGGTTTATTCCTCTCTTCAATACAAACATTTTTGGTTTTTGAATCACTCAATTTCGAGTTCAAATGAGAGTGTTATGATCAAAACAAGAAATCAAACAAATTGAAGAAATTTTCTGCTCTTAGTTTTTCAAATATTTCTTAACACCAAAGTTGAAGGGAAGGAGGGAGATTCAGGATGAATCATAGGAGGACACATCACTCTGCTCCATGTGAGGTGCATAAGCCTTATAGGGCAAAGGGATGTGTGGGCTACGAGGCTCATAGCCTTCTAACGCACCCTCCTTGCTTGGCCGTCGGCCAAGCTTGCTTTCATCGCACTCATCTCGCGTTCTTCAGCCGTATTCGGACCTCCGAACTCTGAATTCAAATCCATTTTTAGATTGAAAATTGTGACTCCCTCACGTATAAGGAAGACTATGAAACTTTACAACTTGATTGAGAATTTGACTCGATACACGACGACGAAGACAACATAACATATAAGAACGCAAAGTAGCATAGCTTCCTAGTTTGGACTCGAAACCTAATAAATGAGTTATCGAAATGACTGGGACTCAATAAAGAGTCATATCAGATCATGTTTAAATCCAAAAAAAAAGAAAAAAAAGAAACACAAAGTCACACAAGTATGCTACTTCCTAGAGATAATCCTAGAACATGCAATACTACAATGTTTGTCAATATGAGATTAATGCATGTGCATACTCTATCAACTGTGTGGATGTGTTATACCAAATGTTTGCACAATGATGCAGGGACACACATGTATGAATTATGTGTGTGCACTTACACCTTGCAAAAGGAAGAAGTATCTTGATACCTTAGCATCCATATAAGCGCTTTTCCTCTTGAACACGATATTTACATGAGAAGTTGCTTTTCTCCTTTGAAGCTTTTTTCATCAAGAACCACCTAAACAACTGACCATTACAAATAAAGAGAGTTTACAATGGAATCAAGCCAACACAAATCTAAGCTCTTATAGAGTTGTTATGGATGAACATATTTTTGTTGCATATTGATCATATACTTGTACAGGTTTTGATCTTATGATAAGATCAGGTTTGGGGTTTGTTGTCCCCTCGTTCTGTCAATTTTGAGAATATGCTTGACATAGGTTGAAAAATGCTTGCCTTTTTGAGTCTTGTAAGGTGCCTTTCCCCCCACTAGGCCGTGCTCCTTGGTTTCCAACAATGGGGACATTGTTGAGTTTTGGTTTGGGGGTGTAGTCGCCTTTTTGAGTTGTCTTTTTATGAGTCTTGAGTCTTTTTAGTCTTTTTGTGTCCAAAATTTTCAATTTGTCCCTTGTCCAAAATTTTCAATCTTTAATTAGTTTGGGTGTGATGCCTTTATTGTGTGCTTTTGGTGAGTTTTTCATATGCGTATTGAGCTTGTGACGCAGCTTGTTGCCACTTTAGTGTTTCACTTGCACCTTCATGGGTTTGTCCCATCCTTTTGGTGTTAAGCCAAGGGGACTTGGTGCTTTCACGCCTTGTTCTAATAGTGGAGATTTTCGTGAGATCACAAACACAAACCTTCAAAGTATGCATTTTGAGTGTTATCATTGATCATTCTTAAACACTTCTCTCGTCATACGTGTCACATGCCATAGGACATGCATATATTTTGGATCGCTTGATGGATGTGTTCATTCCCTTGATAGATGGATTATGGAAGTGATATTAGGCAATGTTTGTGAATTTAACTACCAATGATAGCCTAAACACGCTCCTATCTTTATTGTGTGCTCCAAAGCCAAACTTGAGGCCAAACACATACTTTTTCACTTGGTACCAATACAACTATATACCATAGCCTAAACACATTCCTACCTTTGTGATTAATCATGTTAGGATGTGCAAATGCGGTAATAAAATGAGTTAAGCTCTAATTTGACTAATAGCGCGTACTAAGGGAAAACATTGTAAATGTACAAAGAAAAAGGCTGAAAATATAAAAGTACCAAAAATATGTACTTATGAGCCTCAAATATCAAAGAGAATTGTGTGCATGTCAAAAGAAAGAAAAAGGAAAAAAGTGATTGAGAAAAGCAAAAGAACAATGAAATGTGGAATGACAAGTACTCACAATGTAAAGTACGCTATTGGAAGCATAAAAGTGTGTAAAATGAATGCCTAGATACTAGCGTGTTGATAAGGTCGTTTGTGTGCTCAACAAAAATACATTTTATATTTTTTTGAAAACCATGTTTTAGCCACTTAAAAATCCTTTAATATGTTAATTATTAGCAAGTGGTAAGCAAGATTCGCTCCACAGGGAAATGGAGTAATACGTTAGATTGATTGACTAATCTATTTTGCAATAAGATAAATCATAATGAATGTATAGTTGTGTGATTTGATAAACCACCGAAAATGCAATTAAAATAAATATACAAAAATGAGAGGGAAAATAGAAGACTCAACAATCTTGATAAGAGGGATGATGTAAACAAATATAGTATATGCTAGGGAATTGATGAAGTCAAAAGTGTCATGGGTAATGCTCTTCAAAGCTTCATTAATGACCAAATCTCATAGATGCTAACCATTTGTTTCCTATAATGTGTTTAGGCCATTTTTATGAACACTAAACATCTTCCCACCTAAATGCCTAACCGATTAAGGAAAGGGGATCAATGTGGGATTAATTTCGTACAAATCAAGGGTTTAGATTAGTGGGGTTGATTTACCCACCACTAATCTATCCTATTCACCAAGTTCCTTAACCAATCAAGGGTGTCGATCCAAGATTGGTTTCATAACAAATTATCCCACACAATAATATGATCTACTAGTGATATACAATGCAAATCACAAAATGTATAGAATCTCAATATTAAGTGAATAGAAAACAAATAGAGATCTAATTACACATAGCTTAAGCAAAAACCCACAACAAATGTTTCTCACATCTATCCCCTAGATTAGGGGTTTAGTTACACATAGTTACAAATCAAATGAATAGGAAGTGATAGTTAAGGAAATCACCTTTAGGCCTCATTCTTTAGTGCTTGCTCCTTCCCTTCCTTTGTTGCTCCTAGTGTCAAGAATGGTAGAAAATGATGTGTCTAGATATGTGGGTGTCTAATGGTTAGTGATAAAGGTATTGAAATGTAGAGAATGGTAAGAAAGGAATGGTTGAGTGAAGTAATCAAGACATTGGTGTTGAGGTTTTGGATGGAAAAGATAGTTCAAGTTTAGAAAATGTAGGAAGTTGAGAGAGTGATGTATGGAGGAGAAACTAGGTTTAATGATCTGTGTAAAATGTTGCTTCTAAATGCTTGGATCCCTTTCAAGTTGGAAGAGAGGGATATATACAGTCACACTTAACTGCTTGAAAATCTGACGTGGAGTGATGTCGCCGCTTATGTGGCCATTGGCGACATCATGTTGACAAACGGTTGCTCATTCTGAGATTCACATGTCGCTACTTTTCTCATCGTTTTCACCAATCATGAAAGTGGTGATAATGAAGGAATTGCATTGTCGCCACTTTGTTGCCATGGCGACACAAAGTGGCGACAACACTTGATGTTTTAATTCTAAGAAATGCAAATGTCGCCACTTATGCCATCATGTCGCCAATGACGACATATCTTCATCAAGGTGGTGAAAATACCCCGTTTTACAAACTTGAGCTCTTTTTGCACCAAAGTCTTCACCTTCTTCACAAATGATCCTAAGCCTAAGTAAACCTGAAACACTTGATTTAACAACATTAAATAAGGGGAAATGCCAAAAAAATCAAGCACAAAGAGTCGGGAATGAGGGCCAAAATCATACCAATTTTGGCTTGATCAAATACCCTCAAACCTATCTTTTGCTAGTCCTCGAGCAAAACAATCACAAATCAACCCCAAAGAAAATCATCAAGAAATTTCAAAGGCTTTTTTCAATCAAACACTAACTCATCCGAGCAAGGTTTTACTTCTCATGATCAAAGATGAGGAACCAAAATGAGGAGATTAAAAAGATGATGCACTAGTGAGGATTTGTACATGTAAACGAATGATAAGTAAAGATTAAGAGCATGCCACACTAGATATGATTGTGCGTAATGCCACCTTACATTCAACATGCCTAAGCTTCAATGCAAAGGTGCCGTTCGGTTTAGAATGTAATTCACCTCGATAACTAATCCTCATCGGATTCTCTCTTTTCTTCTCTTGAGATTCTTAGGTGTTAACCGAATATTGTCACCGGGGTGAAAATTCCAATTAACAACTTTAAAAGGGACCAAGATCTCAATGGATCCCGGTCGAAGAGGTGTCAAGTAGTTCGATACCTTAAGGGGTTTACTTAGTGAAGTAAATCAAGAATGGTGGGCGCAACAAATAAGAAAGACAATATGATAAATAACACAGTTGCTTCTCCCCCTATTTTATTGAAAATCATACCAAGTACAAGTATAATTAAAAACTTCTATGGCTATGGAGACGGGAAAATAACTATTGGTGGCGACGCTCTTATACGTGTTGATAAGTAGAAAATCCCTTTTCCTCCCTTTCCTCGTAGAACGATATGATATATATATATATATATATAGTGTTTCATCCTTCCCGAGTACTCTTCTTAATTAAGTTTCAATACCTAGAGATTTTTGGAGTATTAACTGGCAATTTTTGAAAATATCTCTACCTTCCTGTTGTGTCACTAATGATCCCTTGTTTGGGGGAGTCATGATAGAGTTGACTTTGGTTTCAAATAAGTTTCTCAACGACGGGAAAGAATCCAACTCTGTATTGACTTAAATGGCGGCGTTTCAATGTAGCTTTGAACCTATTTTCTAGGTGCCTTGGTAATTCACTTTTCCTGGAGCATTAGCCGCTTGGCTAGTAGTTTCTAGAAAAGACCCAGGAGGTTTAGATTTACTGGATCGTGGTAACAGAATGTCCCAAGTGCTAGGATACCGATTGATATTGTAGCGGGGTATCAAGGTGGTGTAACATTAAGGTGCCTAGGGCAGCTTGAATCTTCGGAGCCGTGACCCTGACATGCTTGGGTATCGAGGTATTAGCTATCCTTGTAGCGGGATACTTGGAGAGCGTGGTGTTGAGATACTAGATCCACCAAGTTGCGGGGTTCCTATGACCCGATTTTTATTTTGTCATCTGGGGATCTTGGCACTCCCGACCCTGATCCGGATGGGCTGGTATTACTCCGGGACACTCTGGTCTGGATCTTCTATTGATGGTAGCTGGATCCTGCCTCCTAGCTCAGAATCGGGATGGAAAATTCTTCCTTGATCCCTTTACCATTTTTGGCGGTTAACAGAAGTCCCCCCTGACTTCAACACAAACATCTAGTTGAGGTTAGGCTCAGGATTCCTACTTTACTCGAAGCATTTGATATCCAGTTCAGTTTTGCATCTTGCTTCGTTAGTTGTCAGTATCTTGGAGGAGATCTTCCTTGGATACGCAGGTATTTAACGCGAGATCCGTGTGCTAGATTATGAGTGGTCAACTTGTTTTAAATGAGCCATTTTTTAGCGGGATTTTCTTGAAACTGTTCCCTACACGTTTCTAGTCTTCACTTCGGGTTTCCTAGCCCGTTCAAGTAACGACCTACCTTTGTCTATAAATAAATCAGCCTTCCTTCTTTCCACATACTTGCTTTTTTTGAATCTCAAAATAGTTTCCTCCTAACCCTAGCTTCTCGTTCTCAATCTTTCAACAATCTTTCAAGCTTTTTCTTCTTCTTCGGTTACAATGGCAACTCCTACCAAACTACCTATCTCTTCCCAAGACTTTCCTCTAGCCTCCCCCAATCCTCGCCTAGAGTTGCCTAACCATACCGACAGTCTCGACGCCCTTCTGGATGAGCAGTAGGTGGAATTAGAGGGCAGTTCCCGGACATCAAAGGGGAAAAAGAGAAAGTGGGAGAAAGTCAATGCTTCTGGTGATAAGCAACCGCCATTACGCTGTCGTTCTTCAAGAAACCCAAGAATCGGGTCGGGTTTCAACAACAGATTAGAGGAACCGGTCCATATTACCGACGAAAAAGACACCGAGGATGTTGGTGAAGCGGAGGAGGAGAGCAACACACCGGGTGTTACCTTGGCCAAGGTACACACCGGTTCTTTCGCCTTCTTTCATGACGGCTGGATCGTTCTTGACTTAGTGTGCACTGTAGATACCTTTGCTGAATTGAGAAGGGATTACAAGATTCCTGACTCGATTACTTTATCTCTGCCCCATCGAGGCTATGATGTGTACACCCCCAAGGGTCAACTTCTTATTCATAAGGCAGCCTTCGAGTGTGGGGTTCGGCTCCCCCTTTATCCCACGCTACGCTGGGCTCTGGTTGCTTTGGAATTGTCTCCTCTACAGATCTCGTCGGGATTCTGAAAGCATTTAACCTGGTTCCTGGTGCTCTGGAGGGAGCAATGTGAGCGGGATAAGATAGATAGGGAACTGGGTTTTGTTGAGATCCGATACGTATTCCAGATAGCGAACATAGTACCCCGAGGTCAATTCTACCTAAGGGCTGCTAATGAGATGAATTTTTCTGTCCCTAGGGCAAATGTGAAGTAGACTGTGTCCTAGAAAGAAGAATGGATAGTTGTTGATGGAGATTAGGGGTGTACATCCTTCATCGGGGGTTTTGAGCACCTGGTCCTAACCTAGTTCACCGTGAAAGACAAGTGGGGTAAGGGGGTGCTTTCATAGGAATCCCAGGGTATCCTCCGCCGGATCATAGAGAAGGGGTATATAAACATGAAGTACCCTACATTAGATGCTTTTGAAGGAAAACGGTTGGAGAGGTCTTTGATGATTTCTATTGCTCTTCCGGGTATGTAGTTTTATCTTTCCTTGAGTTTTTTGTTTTGTTTTGTTTTTTTTTTTTAACTGACTGGTTCTCTTTTCCTTGACAATTTCTACTACCCCTTTGATCTTTCCTGCTCCTATTTCCCCTACATTGATTCCACCACACCCAACACTCAGTGCAATGTTTGCACGGGCTGTTAGGGCTCGAGTTTCACCTGTTCGAGCCTAGAGGCAAGCAAACAGTTCTACTACTACGCCACTGAACACGACTCATACTTTAACTCTTCTTGCTCCTCCAATAGCATCTTCCAAATCCCAGGTCAGGATAGAGGAGGGTAGAACTTCAGCTTCTCCGGTCAGTTTTCCTGTTTATCTCCCTTCTAGCTCGGGGTCCCAGGATCTTGCCCGGGAAAAGGTGTTATCCTGATTCGCCGCCGCCTGCCCTCGGGGAGGTCTGCAGAATATGGTTTCCCTACCCTCTGACCTCTTGATGAAAATGGGGGCTTCCTTAATGGTCGAGGTACAATTTCTTTGTTTCCTTATTCTGTTCTTGGGTATTACTCATGGATGGTATTTACATTGCTTGTTTACTTGTGTAGGCATTCAAATTTACTTTGGTGGTTGGCCAACATATGTCGGCCTTGGGGGAATCCAACCTAGCCCTTCTGACAGATTTAAAAGAGGCAAAGAAGAAGCTCACCTGAACTGAGCAAAGAGTGGGCCCTTTGGTGAAGGCTGCCTAAGACTTCGAAGGTGGTAGGCAGGCTGCTCTGGCGGAGTTGGGTCAAATGACACAAGCCTATAGATCCGAGGTAATCACATATATGCGTCTCCCGGTTAAGAGGGAGACCGTGAAGGTAGAGATGTTAGTCCTTATGGATGAGAATAGGTCTCTACGGAAGATTGTGAGGGTTCTGAATGTGAGGATGGATGAGACCTTTGAAGCTGGATACTTCACTTCCTCATACGAAGCAGTTTAGGGCCCATCTACTGATACAGACCTACAGGGTACCTTGGGGTAGGACCGATACTTGATCCTTGCCAAGGTTGATCAATTTGCGGAAGGTAATCAGGGTCAATGAGGGCCTTCTCAATCAGGTGGCGCTTTAGATCTTCCTCCAACTCAAGAGCCCACCTTGCCGGTTGTTGACTTGGTCTAGATAACCGAGGTGGTTCAAGAGCCTCCCACTGCTCAAGGAGTCCAACAGCAAGATTCGACTCCTCTTCTACCTTAAGAGTCCAGTTTGCTTGCTACTAATTTGACAAGGATGAATGAGATGGTTCCAGACTTTCTTGCTACTCCTGAAGTTTAGAAGTAGGATTTGATGAGGCTACTAAGGTCACCCCGGAGGAGAATGTTCCTGGTTGACCCGAGATACTAGATGCTGGAGCAGGTCAAATTGAGATAGAAGGCACTAAGACTGAAGAGGATCAGAGTGTAGTCATAGCGGATCAGAGTAAAGAGGCAGGAGAGAAACAGGATGTAGGCTCTGTATGATTTTTCCTAGTTTTTAAACTATTTAGCCTGGAAATGGGGTTTGGGCACCCTGATTGATTTAATGACAATTCCCTTGTTTTTGCATTCATACTGTCTTGCTTACGTTACATCCTGTTGCTAGTAATAAATTCATCATAATGATTTCCATATGAATCCTGCAAAAACCCTCAACTAGAATGCTGCTGGTTTGAACATATAGTAATTCCCCTCATAAAGAATCCTCGGTCTGAAATCAATCCCGTATGTTAGTAGGGTGAAATTTCTGGTATCTAGATATGATAATTTGATCTGTCTAACGATCAGTCTTAGTAGGTAACTTTGGTCATTTTTGCCCCAAGATTTTGAGTATAATAGCTGTGAGGTAAGACATCTAGTTTCCTAACAAGGTACCTGGATCCTTCTAGTGATTTGTCCTGGTAGGCGACTAAGGCCACTTTTGCACCAAGTTTTATATGTAGAAATAACTATGAAGTGAGGCACCAGGTACCCTAACGAGGTATCCTGATCCTTCTAGTGATCCGTTCAGGTAGGCAACTAAGGCCATTTTAGCACCATATTTTATATGTAGAGATAACTGTGAAGTGAGGCACTAGGTACCCTAATAAAGTATCATGTTCCTTCTGGTGATCTGTCCTGGTAGGTAACGACCATTTTAGCATCAGGTTTTCCTAGAGAGGGGTATTCCCTATCCGAGGCTTCAAGAGATCCATATAGGGTCTCTTGGTTTTAGAGGATGAGGCGAACCACTACACCTTATAGAACCTGATCCTTAGTCTGGTAGGTGACTACACCATTTCAGTACTTATGAACTAGATCCTTCTTGGTGGAGGGTATTCCCCGACCAAGGCAGCATGAGTACCATATAGCTCTTCTTGGTCTTGAGGTGATCAGTCATGACGAGAAGTTAGTAAGGCAAAGTTTGGAGATACCAGTAAGGTGAATTTTGGAGAATCGTGTAGGAGAAAAAGACTGTCTTTATTGAATTTTTGAAATAATGCAAAGCAGATCGGGGCATGTATACCATTCAATGTAAAAACACCCCCTTTTGTTTTAATTCCTAAAGGTAGAATCTCTTGAGATGATCGGCATTCAAAGGGTGGTCTATTGGGTAGCCCTCCATGTCTTCTAGCTTGTAAGCCCTTTTTCAAACCACCTTTTTTATCAGGTAGGGACCTTCCTAGTTAGGGGCTAGTTCCTTGTTAGACCTTTTCCATGTGTTCTGGGTTACTTTCCTTAGGACCAAGTCCCCATTTTTGAAATTTTAGGTCTTCACTTTTTTGTTGAAGCATCTGGCTATCTTGCTCTAATAGATGGCTACCCGTTCTGTAGCTTTATCCTGTTTCTCTTCGAGGAGGTCTAGGCTAGCCCTAAGTTTCACATCATTATCTTTCAGTTCGAAATGTTGAACTCTGAAGGATATCCACTTATGCTCGATAGGTGAGACTTTTTCTGTCCCAAAAGCCACTGAGTAAGGAGTTTCACCTGTAGAAGTCCTCTTGGTGGTCCGATATGCCCATAGCTTGTTTGGTAGTTCATCTACCCACTTCCCTTTTTTCTGTTGGAGCTTCTTCTTTAGGAGCTTCTTGATTGTCTTGTTGGTGGCTTTTACTAGCCTGTTTGTTTACGGATAAGCCACTGATGCGAAAAGGAGATCAATACTCGCCCTTCACAGAATTCCCTAAAGGTGGCGTTGTCAAACCGTTTACCCAAGTCAGTGATTATGGCCATCAGGGTGCCGAATCGGCATATGATGTTCTTCTTAAAAAAGCTAGTGGTGTTTGCTTCAGTGATCTTGGTGAGAGATTTTGCTTCTAACTATCGGGTAAAATAATCTATAGCTACTACAGCGTGTTTGGCCTGGCCAGGGGCAGTAGGAAGAGGTCTGATTAGGTCTTGTCCCCAATTGGAAAAAAGGTAGGGAGTACTAAACGATGTAAGCCTCTTAGGAGGCATATGGTGGAAGTTTGCTGCCTTCTGACAAGGTTCACATGACTGTGCAAATTTCTTAGCGTCCTGGTGAAGAGTAGGCCATTAGTACCCCATTCTAAGAACTTGGTAGGCTAAGGTCTCTCCTGATACATGGTTGCCGTTCTCCCCCGCATGTACCTCGTTTAGAGCCCACTGGGCGTCATCGGGATGCAGACATCTCAACAATGGGAGGGACTTTCCTTTTCGATAGAGGTATCCTTCCACCTGGTAGTACCTAGTCACAATTCTCTTGAGTTTACGTGCTTGATCCGGGTCTACAGGCAAGATCTCATTCTGGAGGTATTCTGCTATGAAATCCATCCAGAAAGGCAAACGACTTAATGCAGTCACTTCTACCCTTCTAGCTATGCTGGATTTGAGTATCAATTGGAGGGGTACTCGTTTGGATAATGCCTATCCTCTGGTTGCGGCAATCTTGGCCAGATCATCAGCTCGGTGATTCTTCTCTCAAATGATTTGTTCCATCTTCACTCCTTTGAATCTTGCTATTGTTTCTTGGACTTTTTTGAGGTAAGGTATCATGTTATCTCCCTTTGCTTGATAAACGCCGGATACTTGATTGGCTATAAGTTGGGAGTCACTTTTAATTAGGTGGAAGTCTACCCCCAACTCTTCCGCCACCTTCATTCCTGCTAAGAGCGCCTCATACTCTACCTCATTGTTGGTTGCTTTAAATTCGAACCTGAAACAGTGGCTGCACTCAATACCGTCAGGATCAGTAAGGGTGATTCCAGCTCTACATCCGGCTTGACTTGATGCTTTATCCGTGTATAGTACCCAAATCCTACAACCAGTAAGCCATTCTTAGGATTCTTGGTTCCGGCTTGGTATCGCAATTGTATCCGGATTTGGAGTCATGCTGAATTTTACCGAAGTCGGCTAAGGCTTGAGCCTTGATTGCCGTTCCTGCCTTGTACTTTATGTCATATTGAGTGAGCTCTGAAGCCCATAAGATTAGCCTGCCTGATACGTCTGGCCTTTGGAGGAATTGCCTGAGTGGTTGGTCTGTTACTACCGCGATTGTGTGGGCTTGAAAGTATGGTTGGAGCTTTCTGGCTGTAGTCATAAGTGCATAGGCGAGCTTTTCCAAAGGGGTATTATTATTCTCAGACTTGGTTAGAGCACGGCTCACATAGTAAATCAGCCTCTGGACCCCGTCGCCACATTCCTTCACTATGGCTCCACTGGTAGCAGTTTCTGACACTGCTAAATAGAGTTACAATTCTTCCCCGGGTAGGGGTTTTACTATCAAAGGTGGGCTAGCTAAGTACTTCTTCAATGATTGGAATGCTTGCTCACTCTCCTGGTCCCACTTTATCTTCTTACCTTGCTTAATGATTTTAAAGAAAGGTAAACACTTGTTAGTATATCGAGATATGAAATGGTTCAAGGCCGTAATTCCGCCAGTCAATCATTGGGCTTGCTGAAGAGTTGTAGGGGATTCAAGATCCATGATGGCCTTGATCTTTTCGGGGTTAGCCTCGATTCCCCTCTCGTGTACCATGAAACCAAGTAACGTTCCTACTGCTACTCCAAAGGTGCACTTGGCTGGATTCAACTTCATTTGGTTCTCCCTTATTACCCGAAAGGTTTGGCGCAAATCCTCTGGATGCCGATCTGCTGCTTGAGACTTAGTAATCATGTCATCTATGTACACTTCCATGGATTTCCCTATTTGTTGCTTGAATAGATTGTTCACCAGGCGTTGGTAGGTTGCTCCAGTGTTCTTGATTCAGAATGGCATCACTTTTTAGCAGTAGAGACCTTGTGCGGTGATGAAGCTAGTTTTGTCCTGATCTGCAGGGTGCATCATGATATGGTTGTACCCCAAGAAGGCATCCATGAAACTCAGAAGCTTGTTGCCTACCGTGGAATCAATCAATTGATCTATTTTACGGAGATGGAAACTATCCTTCGGGCAAGCCCGGTTGAGATCAGTGTAGTCCACACACATACGCCATTTCTTGTTGGCTTTGGTCACCATAACCACGTTGGCGATCCATTCGGGGTAACAAGACTCTCTGATGAATCGTGCTCTGAGAAGCTTGTCCACCTTTTCCTTTACTATAACATTCCGCTCAGCGTTGAAATGCCTCCTCTTTTATTTGATCAGTTTGAAGGTTGCGTCCATTGCTAGCCTGTGAGTAGTTAGGTTAAGAGGGATACTTGACATTTCATTATAACTCCATGCAAAAATGTCGTTATATTCTTCAAGG
Organism: Acer negundo; assembly: GCA_035582765.1. Lineage (NCBI taxonomy): Eukaryota > Viridiplantae > Streptophyta > Magnoliopsida > Sapindales > Sapindaceae > Acer > Acer negundo. The sequence goes on along the minus strand of CM069237.1, from coordinate 25,776,117 downwards.
AGTCCTATCAGACTTCTCCTAACTTCTTGATCCAACGCCCTGCCTATCTTCACAATCTTGGTTGGATCCCCCTTCCTGGCTGGTATTTCTTCCAGCTGCTCAGCGGGGTAGTCCATCTCTGATCTTCAACTTCCGCCTCTTCTATCATCATATATGGTACGTCTCCTTCTTCTAAGTCGTAATGATCATGCTCCTATGCATCCTGGCCCGGTTCACTGGTCACATGTGCACATTGCTTGGCGAGTGTGGCTGGATTGGCTAACATCGTGTAACAGTTGTGGACTGCCTACTGATCTCCTCTAACCTCTCCTACTCATGTCCATACTATAAACTTCAAGACGTTATGGTAAATGGATAGCACCTTTAATCCCTGTCAGGAAAGCTCTTCCTAGAATCGCGTTGTAGGTAGACGATGTATCTACCACGATAAACTCTGTCATTATGTTATGTTGAAGTGAAGCATCTCCAACTATCACTGGCAGGATTTTGGATCCTATTGGCATGACTAAGTCCCCTGTGAATCCGTACAAAGGTGAGGTACAACTATTGTAACATGAGTTCTTCAGGTTGAATTGCTCATAAGCTCCCTTGAATAGTATGTCGACACTGCTCCTAATGTCAATAAGGACATGATGAACTCGACAATTGGCGATCTGTACCAAGACTACTATGGGATCATCATGTGTTTGCCCCGTGTTGTAGACATCTTCCTCAGCGAAGATGATTCGGGTGGCGTGGGATAAGTCTCGAGGTGCCCCATTGACTTTGAGTATTTCATTACCGGTTGAGAATCTAGGAATCTTCATGGCATGGTTCTTTCTGGAGTTATTGGAGGTTTTGGCCAGAGTGGGCCCCCCACTGATAGTATGGATCATCTGGATCTGTTGCATTAAATCTTTCTCCCTGTCTTTCCTTCTATATGCAGCCTCTTTCATCTCATTATGTACTTGTCTTCCTTCCTTAATTCCATCACGCACCTATTGCAAAAATTCAACCAAAAGACCTCCTCTAACCAATGCTTTAATCTGGTTGCAGAGGCTATAACACTCCTATGTGTTATGCCCCACATCTTCGTGGAAGTCGCAATATTTGTAGTGATTCCTTATACCAACTGGAGCTTTCATAAGGCCAGACTTTCTGAGAAGACCTTTGTCATGGATAGCGAGGTATAGGGTTTCTCACGAGGCATTGAGAGGAGTGTAATAACTATACATCTCTTCCTCTCCATCTACACGAGCTACTTCCTTCAACGGAGGGGTCGCTCTAGAAGGAGTCTTTCTGGCTGGATATCGCTCTCGATATGGCGGGATAGAAGGCAGCCAATAGGTTGATCTGTTCGGAAGTGGGTTCTGAATCCTTTTAGCTGGTACGGGTTTCTAGGCCTCATTCTTATGGCGCAGGGTTGATCGGGATTCATCATGCTCAACCTTAATCCAGAGTTGTTCATCTATATCCACTTGTTCCAAGGCCTTGACATAGGCTTCCTAGTAGCTCTCCAGGGGATGTTTTGCAAAAGATCGAAAGAGTCTTCCAGCCCACAGGTTCCTTCGGAAGTTAGCCAAGGTTTCTTTTTCATTAAAGACCCTTGTTTGGATAACCTCCTTATGATATTTCTCCACATACGATTTTAACGATTCACCTCGCTCTTGGATCATATATTGGAGCAAGACGAGATCCTTGGGACTAGGCTTGATCCCCTGAAACTGAGCATAAAAAGCTATGGTGAACTTAGTAAAATAATCAACATTACCTGCTGGCAACTTTCTTAACCACGTATTGGCACAGTCTGTTAGGGTTGATAGGAACATCTTGCACATTGCTGACCGGTTAGCATTCTGAATCTCCATCTGGTATACAAAGCTCTCCAAGTGACTCATAGATTTTCAGATCTTGAGTATTTCTCAATGGGCATCTTGAATTTAGGGGGTAACTTAGCTTTTCTGACTCTCCTAGAGAAAGGTGCATTCATCTCCCCCAAGGGGTTCTTCCGGGTTCCCTGGTGCTTTCCTTTCTTCAACTCTGCCAGCTCTTTCGCTATTCTTACCATCTGATCTTTGAGGCGCTTGGGTCTTTTACTTCCAGATTGGGCTTTCGAACTCTCATCATCTGAGGTCTCCGATTCCACGGTTGTTTCCTTTTGTTGTTCTCTATAGCGGTGTTTCCGTTTAGGACTCCTTTTAGATCCGGTACTCCCTTCAGTGTCAAGGTTTGGATCTCTCGCCTTTGCCTCCACTCTGGTTGCCGGCTGGTTCCTCTTAAGAGGTATCTCTACTGCTGACCTCACCAAATAGGGCTTGGGATCCCCTGGATTAATCAAGGTTGGTATTAGCGGTCCTAGCCTGTCAAACACATGTATCCGGGTATCCAGTCCTACGGTTTTGGGTATCTCGAAAGGTATCCCCTCGGTGATCATCCGAAAGAGGATGGCTTCTACATAGGCCGCTGCTTGCTGCTCCAGGATATCTCGATTAATATCCCACATAGCTGGATCTTAAGGCATGGACCCCGCGTTGTTCCTTGACTCCCTTCTCTACCTTTAAGCTCTCTGGGTGAAGGCGAGGGACTGGTGTTTTGATGGATCGGGATTAGCTTGCGAGGATCTGAGTCTCATCTCAAAAAACTTCTGGGCAAAACTAGGCTATTTTTGTAGATGGTTGGGAAGGCTACTTCCCACAAACGGTGCCAAAAGTGTTAAATGAAAATTGTCACCGGGTGAAAATTCCAATTAACAACTTTAAAAGAGACCAAGATCTTAATGGATCCCGGTCAGAGAGGTATCAAGTAGTTCGATACCTTAAGGAGTTTACTTAGTGAAGTAGATCAACAATGGTGGCACAACAAATAAGAAAGACAATATGATAAATAACACAATTGCTTCTCCCCTTCTTTTATTGAAAATCATACCCAGTACAAGTATTATTAAAAACTTCTATGGCTTTGGAGATAGGAAAAGAACTATTGGTGGTGGCTCTCTTATACGTATTGATAAGTAGAAAATCCCTTTTCCTCCCTTTCCTCGCAGAACGATATGATATATATATATATGTATATAGTGCTTCATCCTTCCCGAGCACTCTTCTTGATTAAGTTTCAATACCTAGAGATTTTTGGTGTATTAACTGGCAATCTCCAAAAATATCTCTACCTTCCTGCTGTGTCACCAATGATCCCTTGTTTTGGGGAGTCATGATAGATTTGACTTTGCTTTCAAATAAGTTTCTCAACGAGGGGAAGGAATCCAACTCTGTATTGACTTAAACGACGGCATTTCAATGTAACGTTGAACCTATTTTCTAGGTGCCTTAGTAATTCACTTTTCCTGGAGCTTTAGCCATTTGGCTGGCAGATTCTGGAAAAGACCCAGGAGGTTTAGATTTACTAGATCGTGGTAACAGAATGTCCTAGGTGCCAAGATACCGATTGATGCTGTAGCGGGGTATCAAGGTGGTGTAACATTAGGGTGCCCAGAGCCTTTTGAGTCTTTGAAGCTGTGACCCTGACATGCTTGGGTATCGGGGTATTAGCTATACTTGTAGCGGAATACCTGGAGAGCATGGTGTTGGGATACTGGATCCACCTAGTAGCGAGGTTCCTATGACCCATTCTTCGTTTTGTAATCCTAGGATCTTGGCACTCCCAACCTTGATCCGGATCAGCAAGTATTGCTCCGTGACACTCTGGTCCGGATCTTCTATTGATGGTAGCTGGATCCTGCCTCCTAGCTCAGAATCGGGATGGAAAATTCTTCCTTGATCCCTTTGCCATTTTTGGCGGTTAACACTAGGTTTCGCTAAAAATCATGTGCAATATGAATTTATGTCATTGATATCTAATTGATTTCACATGATGACATTTAAAACACAATTTTTTGAAAAGTAAGTCTTATGAATGGAAATGCAAACCATGAATCGGAAAGAACATGTATTAACCAAAATTTACAAAAATGGACATTCCTAAAGATGATAAAGGTCTTCTTTTTGGTTGTAATGGGGCCATAGGTGAATGGTGAGACAAAGAATGGGGCAATGGATACAAAGGACTCAATGATTACACTAAGGCATACATTCTAATTATGAGTTCGATTTGCTTCTCATATATAATTCACATATAAGGCGACCAATCTTTCACTTTCAATTTTCATCAGCATGCTACTATGATATTTTCATTTGAGTAGCACATACCACTTTCAATTCTCTCTCTATGCCAATTATGCTTAATTCTTGGTTCTCTTTTCCTCATTTTCTTTTCCTTCATTTTCTTTTCAAGTTTTCTTTTTCTTTTGCTTTTCATTTTCTTTTTCTTTTTGCTTTTCATTTTCTTTTCAAGTTTTCTTTTCTTTTGCTTTGCACAACTCTTTGCATACATTTACATGCCTATGCACACACTTCTACACTTTCAAGTATAAAATCTTACATTGATTTCCTAGCCTTAGCAAATCATTTGGTCAAGGTAAGACAATTATGTAGGCTATAAGGTTCATGTAGAGGTAGTTCATGAATGAAAAGCTTAAAATGAGTTTGGCTTCAAAGAGGCTTGGGAGCACACACATTATATGGGTTGGAAGTATTTAGGCCAATTTAGTGGAATTTTCACATGCATTGCCTAAAATCATTTCTAAAGGCTTGTCCACTAAGCAAATTAAAGCATCCACAAGCAATCCATTAGATTCTATGATAAGCAATATTTAGTGCAAATGTGACTTATACATACTTGAATGAGTGTTTGAGAGTGAGTGTTTAAAGATTGAATAATTGCAAACTCAAAATACGCTTTTTGAAGGCCGTGTTTGTGATCCTAACGGGAATCTCCACTATTAATTCCTAGCCTTCAAGCAACTTGATAATTCACTCTAACATTTTGAGAAAAAGATTAACACATTTTGTTCAATGACACCCCCTAAATGGCATGACATTAATCTAAACCAAACAATGGCAAAGATGCCTAATTCCTCACTACTCATGTAAAGATTAATATCAACAAGCAAGGTGTTAATGGAAAATTATCACTAGGGTGAATCTCCAAATAACAACTTTAAGGACCAAGATCGAGATAGATCCCGATCGGAGGGTATCCCGTAGTTCGATACCAACAAGATTCTGTCAAACCAAACTAAAAACTCATACAAGAAAAGATTAACAGGTACGATTTTATTCATAAAAACATGTATACAACTGATGAAATTAGGGCTATGGTGATATGTGGCGGTATTCAATGTTTTTGTTAGGTGATGGAGATGGCGTGCTCGTGCTTGTCGATAAGTAGAACAAAAATGTGAGTGTAGGGTTTAGGGAGGTGAATTTTTTTTCTTTTCATTATGATGAATGTAGCGTTGTATATATAGGTCCCGTTGCTTGCCATGCACTCCTATAATTTCGGTCTAGGGTTTTGGCGATCACAGGACTTTCTCTCCCTCTAGAAGACAATCTCTTAGGAGCTTTAATTATTCGAATCAAGTGATTCTGTTTGGAGAGGATTCTAATACAAGTAAACTCCTTATTCGAATGGAATTCTGAAGTGGCGGGAAGGAGTCTACCTTTTTATCAAGAGATGAATGACCGCGTTTCATTCCCCTAGCTTTGGAGTTTCAAGACCTGTCTGTCTAAACATATGGATATATAATTCTATGAGTATTTCTTATGGTTATCTGGCGAGAGGATCCCAAGAGGTATTTGGGTTCATCTGGATTCTCGTGTACCTCGCCTCTTTCTAGTTTGATGCTTTCTTGGTTAGGTGCTTGGTCAGCGAGGTATCTTGATATCGGTTGTTCTTGCAGCGGGGTACCTGGTTGGGTGTAGAAGCGGGGTACTTAGCTGGATGTAGAAGCGAGATACTTTAGTTGATGTTGTATCTGGATGTCTGTCTGATACGGCAGCGGGGTACTCTACGAAAATAGTAGCGGGGTACTCTACGGAAATAGTAGCGGGGTATCTTGTCGATCTAGTAAAAGGATACCTGTCTGATGCAGTAGCAGGGTACCCCATTGAGCTCAGTGACAGGATTTTGAGTAGAACTCTGTGTTGGAACATTTTAAGGGTTATCGGGATCGCTGGGCTTTGCTAGTGTTACTCTAAGGGAGGAGGTAGGTATCTAGATTTGATCCAGTATTCTTCTTTCTAGGAGTACTTAGATGGTATCTCGGCATGTGTTTCTTCCCTTTATCGGGGTGGGAAATTCTTCTTTGGTCCTTTGCCAATTTTAGTGGTTAACAGAAATCCCTCCTAACTTGAACACCGCTATCTTGTCAGGGTTAGAGTCAGGATTCTATTTTGACTTTAAGGATTTTCCACCTCGTCTGTCAGCTGTCTGGTTAGGTATCATAGCCGGGAAGGAAATCCCTCATAGATACGCTGGTAATCATTTGTTTTAGCCACCTGTATGATGACGATAGGCTTGCGAATTTCAAAAACGAGCCGTTTTGGCACGATTAATGCAAAATCGCCATTGGCACGTTTTCCAAGCACGTTACCGGTCATCAACTCCTCATCAATTTCGGTTTTCTAGCATGTTACCGGTTATGAACTCCTCATCAATTCCGGTTTCCTTGTGCATAACCGACTGTCTCTGTCTATAAGTAACCCATAATTCATGCTATCTTTCCTCATTACTTTCAAAATTCAAAAGCAGAGACAACTCTAGCCTTTCCTTTATTTACTTTATTTCCTCTTCTTATCTGCGATCTTTCAAGCTTTCTTTTTCCTTCTTCAATGGCGTTTTCTTCAAAACTTCCAACTCCTTCCCCAAGTCTTTTTCCTACTTCTTCTGAACTTCGTCTAGATTTGCCTCCTTCACCCGATAGTCTCGATGATCTTCTTGAGGAGGACCAGAGGCGGGTTCTTTGATACTTAAGGGGAAAAAGAGAGGTCGAGGCGAGTTGGATGATTCCGGCAATGAATAAACGCTGTTACAACATCGTTCTTCAAGGAACCCAAGAATCAGGTTGGGTTTCCATAATAGGTCAGAGGACCCGGTCTACCTTATCAACGAAGAAGACACCGGGATCGTTAGCGAGGTAGAGGAGGCTGCTGGTGCGCCAGTCGTTACCTTGACCGGGGTGCATACCGGTTATTTCGCTTCTTTTCATGATGGGCATATCATTCTCGATTCTGTATGCACGGTGGAAACCCTGGCTAAGCTACGGGAGGAGTATCGGATCCTGGATGACATCGATCTCTCCCTTCGTCATCTGGGATATGACGTCAACACCCCGCCGCGAGATGTCCTTCTCATCCACAAAGTGGCTTTTGAATGCGAAGTCCGGCTCCCTCTCTATTTGACCCTTCATCCGGCTTTGGCCTCCCTGGAACTGGCACCTCTCTAGATCTCACCGGGTTTCTGGAAGCATTTGACGGGCTTCTTAGTTCTCTGGAAGGAGTAGTGTGCGAGAGACAACATAGACAGGGAGCCGAGCTTTGACGAGCTCTGCTACTTATTCTAGATAGCGAACTTAGTACCACGGGGTTAGTTCTATTTGAGGGCCTCCAATGAGATGAAGTTCATCGTTCCTGGTGCGAATGTGAAATATGCTCCACCATGGAAGGAAGAATGGTTCGTTGTAAAGGGAGAATGGATGAATACAGCTTATATTAGAGGATTTGAGTACCCCGTCCTAACCTAGTTCAGAGCTAAAGACAAATGGGCGAAGGGGGTGCTTTCTTCAGAATCCCGGGATATCTTGGGAAAGATTTTAAAGAGGGGGTATATCAATGCGCAATATCCTACTCTGGATCCCTTCGAAGGAGCCCGGTTGGAGAAGTCTTTGAGGATCTCCTTCGCACTTTCAGGTATAAAAATTTCATTTGTCTTCTTTCTTTATGTATTTTCATTTTTTACTCTCCCTTTCTTACTATGTTATCTTCTTCTTAACAATCTCTGCTACCTCGCTGGTGACCGGTTCTTCTACTTCCTCTAGGACATGGGCAGGAGGTGTGGATTTGCCTCCTTCTATTTCTCCTGTTCCATCTCTTCCTCCTTCCCCCTCCAATACTGCCCAGATCACAACTACACAGCCTGACACGGTCCTTATCCCTTCTTCTACTTTGGCTAAACCTCCTGCCAAGATCCCTTCACCTCTTCCTACTCCTGCGGGATTGCTTGTCAGAACTCCTACTCATCCCTCTACTCGTGCCCCGGGACACCAATCCATAAGGTTAATGCTAGCTCGAGCTGCCAAAGCTCGGGGCTAGTCAGAACAATCCCCAAGGAAGACTAGAAAGGTTGCTGCTCCTTTTGATGTGGGCACTCCTCCTAATCCTCCTCCAGCAATATTGACTTCCAGGGAGCAACTTGGAATTTCAGAGAAGGAAGCTGCTCATGTCTGTTATCCCGCCATTGATGTTCCTTTGGGATCGGGGTCAAGAGGTGCTACCCACAACGAAGTGGTATCCCGGTTTAGAGCATCCTGCCCTGGAAGGAGCTTAGTGAACATGGCGAAGCTTCCTACTGAAATTTTGGCGGCCAAATGGGCTTCTGTATTGGCTAAGGTAGCATTCTACTTTTCCTCTTGTTATTCTCCTATCTTTTTTACAGGTACTGACTCTTCTTCTTCTCGCAGGGTTTTAAATTTGCATTGGCCATGGAGAAACAGCTGTTGACTTTGAAGGAAGCCTATGTAGGGCTTCAGGCCAAGTTGGAGGATACCCAACATGAGTTGGTTCAAGCCCAGCAGAGTTTGGCCCCTCTACTCCAGGTTGCTAAAGCATCTGAAGATGGTAGGCAGGCTGCCATGGTGGAGGCCCAGCGCTATCTATGCTGCCTGGATATTGAGACAGTCTGGTCCCTACGTCGACGTGAGGAGAGGGAATTCTTAAAGAGGGAGAAGAGGCTGCTGTAGGATGGAAACCGTCTTTTAAGGGAGACAGTGCAGAACTTGGAGGCCTAGGAAGGTTCTTCCTTTGAAGATGGGTATTTCGTTACCTGCTATAAGGTGGCCACGGCTTTGCCTCCTCCGTTTGATCATCAGGCAGCCTTAAACAAGGACCGAGAACAAATCATGGCGAAGGTTGCCTAGCTCACGGGTGATCAGACGGTTTACTCAGTAAGGACAAACACAGGACCCCATGCCTTCTTCAGAGGTTATTCTAGTGTAGGAGGAAGAAGAAGAAGCAGCTGGAACCGAGGTTCTAGAAGTTGAGGCGGACAAGAGTAGTTTGGCAGCCAAGGGAGAGGAAAATGCTTCAGCTGGATCTATGGTTCCAATAATTGAGGAGACCCAGTCTGATACTACAGCTGAGGTGATCAGGGAAGGAGTAGCCAGTCAGGGAGAAAACTTAGAGGAGGAGAAGAACGCCTGACTTGTCTTTCATGTATTTTTTTTTTTTTGTAGCCTTAAAAAAGAAGTTAGGCACCCGTCAGTCCAATAAAAGATTTTTATTTGTTGAAACAAATTATATCTTGCTTGCTTTTCTGATTTAGAAAGAGATTAACTTAGAAAAATCTAGACTCAGGAAAAATCTTGACTTAGTAGAAATCCTGACGCTTTCGTATTTGTAAACGAATGGAACTAAATTTGGAGACCTGCTTCTTGATCGGGATACTTGATAGCCATATAACAATCTTGTACCTTGTCGTTGTAAACACCAACGGATCTAGCAGGCAACACGTCCTTTTCTTTAGTGGGTTTTTAATGAGTATGTAACAGTTTGAGGTTCTGGATGTCCCGATTGATAATCAAACCTACTTCAACTATAAATGTCTTTGGAAGAAGCAAGCCATCAGGTATCTTGGTAAGGTATCCTGTTTCTTCTGAGATTCTGTCCTAATAGGCAATTTAGATTGCTTTAGCATAAGGCTTCTCGGAGGTGGGTATACCCGACCGAGGTAGCTTGAATGCCCTAATGTTATTTCTTCTTGGAGAGATGGAGAAGTAAGGAACCGGGTATCCCGAAAAGGTATCCCGATCCTTCTGATGGTCTGTCCTGGTAGGCAACTTAGGCCACTTTAGCACCAGGCTTCTTGGGAGGGTATACCCCGGCCAAGGCAGTAGGAGCGCCTTGAGGCTATTTCCTGGTCTTGAGGATGCGGTGGGCAACTAAGGCCGTGAGTCCGGATCCTTAGTCTGGTGTATTAGATCCTTCTTGGAGGAGGGTATACCCCGACCAAGGCAGCATGAGCGCCCTAAGGCTATTTGCTGATCTTGAGGATACGGCGGGCAACTAAGGCCACGAGTTTCGCTCCTTAGTCTGATATATCAGAATCTTCTTGGAGGAGTGTATTCCCCGACCAAGGCAGTAGGAGCGTCATAAGGCTATTTCCTGGTCTTGAGGCAATTCAGCAATGGCGAAAATTATCTGTCCTGGTAGGCAACTTAGGACACTTTAGAACCAGGCTTCTCGGAGGAGGGTATACCTCGACCAAGGCAGCAAGATGAGTTATAGAAGAATTATGTAGGGGAGCTTGCAGAGTGATCATTGGAGAATCATGTAGGAGAGATAACTGACTTTATTGAAATTTTCAAATAGTACAATGTAAAATCGGGGTGTGTATTCCAACCGATATATATTGGATTACTAAAGGTAGAATTTCCTGAGGTGATCAGCATTCCATGTGTGATCCACCGGGTATCCCTCCAAGTTTTCCAGCTTGTAGGCATCACCCCGGAGCATTGCTTTAATCTGGTAGGGGCCTTCCCAGTTAGGGGCTAGTACCTCGTCGGACCTTTTCCGTGTGCTCTGGGTTACCTTTTTGAGGACCAAGTCTCCTTCTTTGAAATGACGGATCCTTACATTCTTGTTGAAGTGTCAGGCTATCTTACTCTGGTACACTGCTACTCTTTTTGGCGATTCTGCTTTGTTTCTCCTCGAGTAGGTCTAGATTGCCTTTTAACTTATCCTCGTTATCTTCTGGTTCATCGTTTTGAATCCAAAAAGAGATAAGCTTGTGTTCGATGGGCAAGACTGCTTCAGTTTCGAATACCAATGAGTAAGGGGTTTCCCCTGTTGTAGTTCTCCTGGTGGTCATGTACGCCCATAGCACATTAGGTAATTCTTCAACCCATAACCCCTTTTTCTGTTGGAGCTTCTTAATTGTCTTGTTGGTAGCTTCTACTAACCCATTAGTCTAAGGGTGTGCCACTGATGCAAATCGGAGATCAATGTTTCGATCTTCATAAAATTCTTTGAAGTTGGCATTATCAAATTGCTTTCCCAGATCAGTTATGATGGCCATTGGGGTACTGAAGCAGCAAACGATATTCTTTTTGACAAAACCGGTGGTATTTTCTTTAGTTATCTTGACAAGTGCCTTAGTTTCCACCCAACGGGTGAAGTAGTCTATTACTACTACTGCATGTTTGGCCTGGCCTGGTGCAGTAGGAAGCGGGCCGATTAGATCTAGTCCCCAGATAGCAAAAGGGTAAGGTGTACTGATCGAGGAGAGCCTTTCTGGGGGGAGGTGATGGAGGTTTGCTGTTTTCTGGCAAGCCTCGCATGATTGTGAGAACTGTTTTACATCTTAATGTATAGTCGGCCAGAAGTAGCCCATTCTAAGTATCTGGTAGGCTAATGTCTCGCCTGCTACATGATTACCACAGTCCCTTTAATGTACCTCGTTAAGTGCCCAGGTAGCATCATCTGGGTGAAGGTATCTACGTAAAAGGAAGGATTTCCCTTTACGGTAAAGGTATCCGTCTACAAGGCAGTACCGGGTAGCGATTCTCTTCAGCTTGCGTGCTTCATCTGGATCTGCAGGGAGAGTGTCACTTTGGAGGTAGTCCGCTATTGGATCCATCCAACAAGGGAATCGGTTGACTGGTAGGATCTCCACCCCCTGGCTTTGCAGGAACATGGTATCAGTTGGAGGGGAACCTCCATTGGTGAGGTATGACCCTCTCCTGCTGCGATCATGGCTAGAACATCTGCCCGGTGATTTTTCTCTCGGGGTATCTGTTCCATCCTTATGCTTTTGAATCCCAACATAGCTTCTCAGACTTTAGCCAAATATGCTACCATATTGTCACCTTTTGCCTGGTACAACCCCAACACCTGGTTGACTACCAATTGGGAATCACTCTTGACTAGGAGGAAATCGGCTCCTAAGGCTTCAGCTACTCCCATTCCTGCTAGTAAGGCCTCATATTCTGCTTCATTATTAGTAGCCTTGAACCCGAACTTGAAGCAATGACTGCATTTAACCCCTTCTGGGTCTATCACAACTGTTCCTGCTCCACATCCTGATTAACTTGATGCCCCATCTGTGTATAGAATCCAGGTCTTGTTATCTTTAGGCCAGTTCAGATCGGTTTGATTCGGACTGGGGTCGGGCTTGGTAAGGCATATGTGAGCTTTTCTAGGAGGGTATAATTTTTTTCAGACTTGGTGAAAGCACAGCTCACATAGTACACCGGTCTCTGTATTTCATCACTGCATTCTTTCACTAAGGCCCCACTAGTGGCAGCTTCTGAGACAGCTAGGTAAAGTTGGAGCTCTTCTCCTATAAGGGGCTTGACCAGTAAAGGAGGACTGACCAAGTATTCTTTCAAGGCTTAGAAAGCCAACTCGTTTTGTTTATCCCACTTTAGCTTCTTTCCCTACTTGAAAATCTTGAAGAACGGGAGGCACTTATCGGTGAAGCGGGATATAAATCGGTTCAATGCTGCTATTTGGCCTGTCAATCCCTATGTCTGTTTGAGTGTTGTGGGAGACTTGAGGTCTAAGATGGCCTTGATCTTCTCGGGATTGGCCTCGATTCCTCTTTCATATACCATGAACCCTAGGAATTTTCCTGCCGTTACCCCGAAAGCACACTTTGCGGGGTTTAGTCTCATCTGGTTCTTCCTATTTACTTGAAAAGTTTGGCATAAATCTTCTGGGTGTTGCTCGGCCTCCAAAGATTTTGTAATCATGTCATCTATGTACACCTCCATGGATTTTCCTATCTGCTGCTTGAACAATTTATTCACCATATGCTGGTATGTAACACCAGCATTTTTAAGTCCGAATGGCATTACCTTATAACAGTAGAGGCCTTGCCTTGTGATGAAGCTGGTCTTGTCTTGATCTGAGGGATGCATCATGATCTGATTGTATCCCGAGAAGGCATCCATGAAGCTTAGAAGCTTGTTTCCCGCGGTAGAATCGATGAGCTGGTCGATCTTAGGCAGCGGGAAGCTATCTTTGGGGCAAGCCCGATTGAGATCGGTGTAGTCCACACACATTCGCCATTTTCCATTAGATTTGGTTACCATGACCACATTGGCGATCCATTCGGGATATCGGGATTCCCTTGATGAACCCGGCCTTTAGGAGTTTGTCCACTTCTTCCTGGACTGCGGCGTTCCGTTCGGCGTTGAAGTGTCTTCGTTTCTGTTTCACTGGTTTGACGGTTGCGTCTATTGCCAGCCTATGAGTGGCCAAGCTAAGAGGAATGCCGGGCATTTCCTCATGGGTCCAAGCAAAAATATCGATGTATTCTCTGAGGAGCTTTATCAAGTCCTCCTTGACTTCGGGATCCAACCCCCCTCCAACTTTCACCACCTTAGTGAGATCTTCTCCCCTGATGGGTATTTCTTCTAATTGATCCGCGGGACGACCACTGGTCCAACCCTGCTCTTCATCCTCCTACTCTTCTATGACTATGTCTGGTACCTCTCCTTCTTCCATGTCATAATGACATTGTTCCGGCGTATCTAGGTTTACTTCACTGGCCACATGTGCGCACTGTCTGGCAAGCGCGGCGGGATTGGTGGATACCGCATAGCAATTGCGCACTGCCTATTGATCCCCTCTGACTTCTCCCACTTCTTGTTCCCACTGGAAACTTTAGGACGTTGTGATAGATGGATAGTACCCCTCTAATCCCTGAGAGGAAGGGCCTACCTAGAATGGCATTGTAGGCAGACGAGGTATCCACCACGATGAACTCCGTCATCACGTTCTGCTGAAGTGGAGCTTCTCCGACTATCACCGGTAGGATTTTGGATCCCATGGGCATTACAGAGTCCTTTGTGAAACTATACAAAAGCAAGGTGCAACCGTTGTAATAGGAATTCTTCAAGTTAATTGCTCATGAGCTCCCTTAAATAGGATGTCGACGCTGCTTCCTATATCAATCAAGACACGGTAACCCGACAATTAGCAATCAGTACCGAGATTACCATAGGATTGTCATGTGGTTGGACTGTATTGTAGACATCTTCCTTTGTGAAGACAATCTTGGTAAAGAGGGATGGATCTCAGGACCCACTACTGACCGTGAATATCTCATGACCTGCGTTGAGTCTGGGAATCATTCTTGCGAGGTTCTTCCTAGAATCGTTGGAAGTTCCAGCCAAGATGGGGCCTCCACTAATGGTATGAATCACCTGGATCTGCTGCATCAAATCCTTCTCCCTATCCCTTCTTCTATCTATCGCCTCCTATATCCCGCTTTGTACCCGTTTCCCCTCATTGATGCTATCCCATACCTGTTGTAGAAATTCTGTCAGCAGCCCTCCCCTTACCAATCCTTCGATCTGATTGCGGAGGCTATAGCATTCTGAGGTGTTGTGCCTGACATCCTTATGGAAATCGCAATACTTGTACTTGTTCCTCCTATCAGCTGGGACTTTCTTGGGACCCGGCTTCCTGAATAGGCCTTTGTCCCGGATGGCGAGGTAAATGGTTTCTCTTGAAGCATTGATATGGGTGTAGTGATTCCCATACTACCCGGGCAACTTCTTTCAGTGGGGCCACCCTGGGAGGCGATCTCCTGAGAGGGGATCTTCTAGTTGGGTACCTTTCCTAGTACGAGGGAATGGGAGGCGGCTTGTAGGTTGATCTGTTTGGGGGCTGATTTTGGAATCTCTTGACTGGTAAAGGCTTTGGAGTCTTCTTCCTAGGACGCGGGGCCAGCTGGGCTTTATCATGTTCATCCTTGATACAGAGTTGCTCTTCTACGTCTACCTATTCTAAAGCTCGATTGTAGGCTTCCTGGTAAGTTTCTGGTGGATGTTTAGCAAAAGAGCAGAATAGTCTACCCGCCCACAAGTTTCTTTGGAAATTAGCCAAGGTTTCTTTTTCGTCGAATACTCCCATCTGGATCACTTTCTTATGGAATTTCTCCACATAAGACCTCAATGTTTCACCCCGCTCCTAGGTAAAATACTGAAGTAAGATAGGGTCCTTGGGACGAGGCTTGATTCCCTGAAACTATGCACAGAAAGCTATGGTGAGTTTAGAAAAAGAATCCACACTACCTGGTGGCAATTTCCTGAACCACGTTTTGGTACAGTCAGTCGAAGTCGAGGGGAACATCCTCTACACGTCTGACCGTGTTGCATTCTGGACTTCCATATGGTGGACAAAGCTTTCAAGGTGACTAATTGGATCCTTTGTTCCCGAATACTTTTCGGAGAGCATCCTGAATTTGGGGGGAAGCCTCACCTCCCTGATTCTTTTGGAGAATGGTGCATTCATCTTTCCTAGGGGGTTTTTCCGGATTCCTTGGTGCTTTCCTTTTTTTAATTCCTCCAATTCCTTAGCCATTTTGGCCATCTGATCTTCCAAGAACCGAGATTTAGCGTTTCCGAATTGGGCCACTGAGCCTTCTTCATCTGAGGTCTCTGAATCAACAACCACTTCCTTTCGTTTGGCTTTCTGGTGCCTACTCCTAGGGCTTTTTCGGGATCTAGCGCTTCCTTTTGAGTTTGACTGTGGATCTTTTTTCTTTCCCCTTGGCCTTGCCCGGGATTGGACTCTCCTCGGTAAAATCTCAATCGCGGACTTTACTAGTCGGGGTCTGAGATTAACCTGGCGAACCGGGGTTGGTGGAAATGGTCCCAGTCGGTCAAATACTAGTACCCAGATACTTGGGCCGATGTCTCCTGCGATCTTGGCTACTTCAAAGGAGATTCCTTGAGCTATCATTCTGAGTCGAATGGCTTCTACGTAGGCAGTAGCTTGTTGCTCTAGAATATCCAATTGGTCTCCTGCCCAATCGGATCTCGAGGCAAAGGGCCTAAGATCGTGATTGGAGGAGGTATTGGTGCCGGTTTGTCATTCCTGGATCCTCTACCCCGTCTTTGAGCTCTTTCGGTGGAAGCGAGTGACAAGGGTTCCGATGTAGTCGGATGGGCTGAGAGGATCGCGGTCTCATCTTTCTGCTTTGCCGGGTAGAACTAAGACAGCTTTTCTATAAATGTTGGGAAGGTATTTCCCATAGACGGCGCCAAAAGTGTTAATTCTTAAGTGGCGGGAAGGAGTCTACCTTTTTATCGGGAGATGAATGACCGCGTTTCATTCCCCTAGCTTTGGAGTTTTAAGACCTGTCTGTCTGAACATATGGATATATAATTCTGTGAGTATTTCTTATGGTTATCTGGTGAAAGGATCCCAAGAATATTTGGGTTCATCTGGGTTCTTGTGTACCTCACCTCTTTCTAGTTTGATGCTTGGTCAGCGGGGTATCCTGATATCGGTTGTTCTTGCAGCGAGGTAGCTGGTTGGGTGTAGAAGCAGGGTACTTAGCTGGATTTAGAAAAGGTATACTTTAGCTGATGTTGTATCTGGATGTTTGTCTGATACGGCAGCGGGGTACCCTACTGAAATAGTAACGGGGTATCCTGTCGATCTAGTAACGGGATACCTATCTAATGTAGTAGCAGGGTACCCCATTAAGCTCCGTGATAGGATTCTGAATAGAACTCTGCATTGGAACATTTTAAGGGTTATCGGGATTGCTAGGCTTTGCTGGTGTTACTCCCGGGGAGGAGGTAGGTATCCAGATTTGATCCAGTATTCTTCTTTCTAGGAGTACTTAGATGGTATCTCGGCATGTGTTTCTTCCCTGTATTCGGGTGAAAAATTCTTCTTTGGTCATTTGCCAATGTTGGTGGTTAACACAAGGTATGCTCAAACATGACATTATCGCAAGAATTTGAAAAATTCGGTTCACATTTTAAAAACTAAGCAATACAAGCAAAGTGGTGTTGCACAAATGTATCCCTAAACCTAAATTGGACATTGTCCTCAATGTTCATGGGAGGTAAATATTTGATAAAAGGCACAACCCAACACTTTTCAAGCAAAGAATTCATACATCAACAAAAATATACAATGTTTATCAAAAGTTTGGCAAAATACCCTCTCATTCTCAGATGCACAAATCTTTTACAAAAAATATTCAATCAAGAAAAGCATATCACAAAACTCCATTCAAACAAAAATTTTCAACTAAGCACAATCATCCTAAATCCTTTACCAAAATCCAATTCACACCCTTATTCTAAGCAAAAGCGAAATAAGAGGAAAAATATAGAATATAAAATAAAAGATACAAAATGGCTAAAATTAACATTCTTCAAATAAAGTGTAATAAGAACGAGAAAGATCAAAGTTACCCGAGTGGATCTGTCAATTCTTCGCTCGAAATAGACTCCTACATTGGGTCTCCTCCCCTATATGGTTTCAACCGGTGACCATTCACTTTAAACTTCTCGCCCCTCTTCAAACTTTCTATCTCAATAGCGCCATGAGCAAAAACTTGCATAACCCGATAAGGTCCCGTCCATCTTGATTTAAGCTTTCCCGACAACAATTTCAAACGGGATTCAAATAGTAGAGCAAACATTCCTAGGTGGAAATCTTTTCTTCTAAGCTTCATGTCATGATAGAACTTAGTCTTCTCCTTGTAGAGCCTTGCACTTTCATATGCCTCCAAACGAAACTCCTCTAGTTCATTGAGTTGTAGCTTCATTTCCTCACTCGCATTGGCATGGTCAAGGTTTAACTTTTGAATGGCCTATAAGGCGTTGTACTCTAGTTCTACCAGAAAATGGCAAGCTTTTCCAAAGACTATTCGAAAGGGGCTCATTCCTAAGGGAGTTTTAAAAGCCGTCCTGTACGCCTACAATGCTTCACTAAGTTTGGAAGACTAATCCTTCCTACTCCCATTGATAGTTTTCTCCAAAATTTGTTAGATGTGACGGTTACTCACCTCTACTTGCCCCAAAGTTTGAGGATGGTATGGGGTAGCCACCTTGTGTCTAACTCCATATTTCTTTAACAAAGCTCTAAATAACTTATTGCAAAAGTGGTTTCCACCATCACTTATTATTGCCCTAGGAATCCCAAACCTAGAAAAGACATTTTCTTTCATGAACCCAATGAACACATGGCTATCATTTGTCCTTGTAGGGATTGCCTCAACCCATTTAAACACATAGTCAACGGCCACCAAGATGAAATTGTACCTTTGGGATGTCACGAACGGTCCCATGAAATCCATTCCCCATACGTCAACTAGTTCGACAACTTGCTCACTATTTAGTGGCATCTCGTCTTGGTTTCTAATATTCCCCGACCTTTGGCACCTATCACACTTCAAACAAAATACATAAGCATCCTTTGTCAAAGTTATTCAATAAAACCCGCATTGGAGAATCTTCATCATTGTTTTCTTTCCACTATAATGACCTCCACACTCATGCTCATGACAGAATTTGAGTATTTCTCCTTGCTCAATTTTCGGGACACATCTTCTAATCACTTGATCCGGGCCACGCTTAAAAAGGTAAGGCTCATCCCAAAAGTAGAATCTAGTATTAGCAATGGATCTCTTCCTTGATTGTGGGTTCAATTTTGAAGGAATCACGTTTAATGCCAAATAATTCACTATGTCCTCATACCATTGGTCCTTCTCTTGCACCACCCATAATTGCTCATCGGGGAAGCTTTCTTTTAATGGTAATGAGTCCTTCTCCTCAATGGTCCCTTGAGTCAACCTACTCAAATGATCCACCACTACATTCTCACACCCCTTTTTGTCTCTAATTTCAAGGTCGAATTCTTGCAAGAGTAGTATCCATCTAATCAACCTAGGCTTTGCATCTTTCTTATGCAATAGATACCGAATGGCGACATGATCCGTATATACCACAACCTTAGCACCAACCAAGTATTGCCTGGATTTCTCCAAAGCAATACAATAGCTAAAATCTCTTTCTCGGTAGTTGAGTAGTTCAACTGAGCATCATTAAGAGTACATGATGCATAATAGATGACATGTGGGAGCTTCTCTACTCGTTGCCCCAAAACAGCTCCTATTGCATAATCTGAAGCATCACACATAAGCTCAGAAGGGAGACTCCAATTTGGTGGTGTGATAATGGGAGCCGTAGTTAATGCCTCCTTCAAAATCCCAAAGGCAATGGCACATTCATCATTGAACTCAAACTCTACCTCCTTTTGAAGGAGGGTGCACAAGGGTCTTGAAATCTTCTAGAAATCTTTAATGAAACACCTATAGAAACCCGTGTGAACGAGGAATGATCTAATATCTTTCACCATCCTAGGTGGAGGTAAGCTTTTCATCACCTCTATTTTTGCTACCCACCTCAATACCTTTTTCCAAAATGACATGTCCAAAAACTATACCACTTTTCACCATAAAGTGGCACTTCTCCCAATTTAGCACAAGACTTGTCTCTTCACATCTTTTGAGCACCAAAGATAAATTCTTCAAACATGAGTCAAATTAAGCCCCAAATACCGCAAAATCATCCATAAAGATCTCAATAATGTCTTCCACCATGTTTGAGAAAATTGAAGTAATGCACCGTTGAAAGGTGGCCGGTGCATAGCAAAGCCCGAAGGGCATTCCTTTATAGGCATAAGTTCCAAACGGGCAAGTAAACGTGGTCTTCTCTTGATCTTCGGGGGATATAGCAATTTGGTTGTAGCCAAAATAGCCATCAAGGAAACAATAGTAGCTATGTTCAATGAGGCGTTTCAACATTTGGTAAATGGAAGGTAGTGGGAAACGGTCTTTTTGAGTGCTTATGTTCAACTTCCTATAGTCAATACAAACTCTCCACCCCATTTGAAGCCGTTGTAGAATCAACTCGTTCTTCTCATTCTTCACTATTGTTATTTCGGATTTCTTGGGCACCACATGTATAAGGCTCACCCACTTGCTATCCGAAATTAGATAGATGATTCCTACATCTAGAAGTTTCAATACCTCATTTTTTTTTACTACCTTTTGCATGATAGGGTTTAACCTACGTTGTGCCTCCCTAGTTGGTTTTGTGTCATCTTCTAATAAGATTTTGTGCATGAACAATGTTGGGCTAATTCCCTTGATGTCATCAAGAGTCCATCCTATTGCCTTTTTGTATCTTCTCAACACCTCAAGCAATCTTGTTTCCTCTCCTTGGTCAAGGTTCACTACAATGATAACCGAAAAATTCCCACTATCATTTAGGAATGCATACTTAAGGTTTGAAAGGAGTTCTTTCAATTCTAGTTGTTAATGGAAAATTGTCACTGGGGTGAATCTCCAAATAACAACTTTAAGGACCAAGATCGAGATAGATCCTAGTCGAAGGGGTATCGCATAGTTCGATAACAACAAGATTCCTGTCAAACCAGACTAGAACTTATACAAAAAAGACTAACATGTACGATTTTATTGATGAAAACATGTGTACAATCAATGAACTTAAAACTATGGCGATATTTAGGGTTTCGGTAGGCGATGGAGATGGCGTGTTCGTGCCTGTCGATAAGTAGAGACGAACATAGGTGTAGGGTTTTAGGCGGCCAATTTTCGATCCCTCTTCTGGTGAATGTAGTGTCATATATATAGGTCCCGTTGCTTGCCATGCACTCCTATAATTTCGGTCTAGGGTTTTAGTGATCAAAGGACTTTCTTTCCTTCTAGGAGACAATCTTGTAAGAGCTTTTATTATCTGAATCAAGTGATTCCTTTTGGAGAGGATTCTAGAAAATGTGGACTCCTTATTCGAATGGAATTCTTTAGTGGTGAGGAAGAGTCCACCTTTTTATCGGGTCTTGAATGACCGCGTTTCAACCCCCTTGCTTTGGAGCTTCAAGACTTGTGTGTCTGGGCATATGGATTTGAAATTCTGTGAGTGTTTCTTATGGTTATCTGGTGAGAGGATCCCATGAGGTATCTGGGTTCTTGTGTACCACGCCTCTTGCTAGCTTTATGCTTTCCTTGTTAGGTGCTTGGTTGACAGGGTATCCTGATATCAACTATTCTTATAGCAGGGTACCTGGCTGGATGTAAAAGCGGAGTACTTAGCTAATGTAGTATCTGGATGCCTGTCTGATGTGGCAGCGAGGTACCTTGCTAATGTAGGAGCGGGGTATCCGGTTGATACAGTAACAGGGTACCCTATTGATTTAGTAGTGGTATACCTGTCTGATGCAATAGAAGGGTACCTCACTGAGCTCCGTGACGGGATTTTGAGTAGAACTCTACGTCGGGATACTTAGGGGTTATCGGGATTGCTGGGCTTGCTGGGGTAATTTGAGGGATGAGGTAGGTATTCAGATTTGATCCAACATTCTTCTTTTTAGGAGTAGCTAGATGGTATTGGCATGTGTCCGTTCCTTGTATCTGGGTGAAATATTCTTCTTTGGTCCTTCGCCAATTTTGTCGGTTAACAGAAGTCCCCACTAAATTGAACACCGATGTCTTGTCGGGGTTGGAGTTAGGATTCCATTTTTGCTTGAAGGATTTTCTAACTCGTTTGTCTGCCTAATCATTATCTGGTTGGGTACCACTGCTAGGAAGGAAATCCCCTATAGATACTCTGATAATCATTGTATTAACCACCTATCAGATGGTGATTGGCTTATGGATTTCAAAAATTAGCCATTTTGGCGCGATTAATGCGAATTCGCCACTGGCACTTCTTCCAAGCACGTTGCCGATCATCAACTGCTCAACAATTCCAGATTCTATGTGTGTAACCACCTATCCTCGTCTATAAATGATTCAACCCTTCTTTCTTACTACACACTTGCATTTAAAAAAGAAATTTTCTTGCTAACCGTAGCCCTTCTTCTTCAATCTTTCTTGATTTCTTCAAGCTTTCCTTTTTTATAACAATGTTGTCTCCTTCCAAGCTGCCAAATCCTTCTCCAGGTCTTCTTCCCACTTCCCCTGAACCTCGCTTAGATTTGCCTCCTTTATCTGACAGTCTTGATCATCTTCTCGAGGGGCGACTGGAGGAACCAGAACGGGCTCTTTGATACCGAGGGGAAGAAAGAGAAATCAAGGTGAAGTGGATGCTTCCGTTGATGAACAATCGCCATTACGCCGTTGTTCTACAAGGAACCCAATAATCGGGTCGGGTTTCTATAACAGGTCAGAGGACCCGGTCCAAATAATCGACGAAGAGGACATCGGGACCATTGGTGAGGCAAATGAGGCTGGTAGTGCACCAGTCGTTACCTTGACCAGGGTGCATACCGCTTCTTTTACCTATTTTCACTATGGACGTATCATTCTTGATTCGGTGTGTACTCTGGACACCTTTGTCGAATTGAGAAAGGACTATATGATTCTTGAATCGATCACTTTGTCTTTGCCCCATCGAGGTTACATTGTGTACAACCCTCCCTTGGATCACCTTCTCATCCATAAGACGGCCTTCAAATGCAAGGTTCGGCTCCCTTTTCATCCTACACTTCGTCGGGCTTTGGTTGCCTTGGAACTGGCCCTATTGCAGATCTCGCCAGGATTTTAGAAGCATTTAACCGGGATCCAAGTGCTCTGAAGGGAACAGTGTGAGCGGGATAAGACAGATAGGGAACCAAGCTTTGATGAGATCCAATACATATTCCAGATAGCGAATTTGGTGCCATGGGGTCAGTTCTACTTGAGGGCAGCGAATGAGATAAACTTTTTTGTTCCTAGGGTGAACATGAAATACGTTGAGTCTTGGAAAGAAGAGTGGCTCGTCGTTGAGGGAGAATGGGGGAATATGGCCTATATTGGAGGATTTGAGTAACCCGTCCCAACCCAATTCACAGCGAAAGACGAGTAGGCAAAGGGGGTACTACCGCCACAGTCCCGGGATATCCTGGGAAGGATTATAAAGAGAGGGTACACTAATATACAATATCCTTTGCTGGACCCCTTTGAAGGAGCCCAGTTGGAGAGGTACTTGAGGGTCTCCTTTGTGCTTCTAGGTATTAAAACTTCATCTGTCTTCTCTGTTTATGTATACGAATCTCATACTTTCCTTTTTTCTTACTATGTTATCTTCCTCTTAGCAGTCTTTGCTACCTAGTGATTGGTTCTTCTACTTCTTTCGAGACAAGGGTTTGGTTTAGCCTTTTTCTACTTCCTCTGTTCCTTCTCCTCCTCCCAACACTGCCAAGGTTACAACCGGGTCTACTCAACTTGACGCAGACCATATCCCTCCTTCTGTTCCGACTAAGTCTCCTGCCAAGACTTCTACATCTCCTTATGCTTCTATGGGGTCGCTTGTCAAGACTCCGGTTCATCCCTCTACTCGTACCCTGGCATGCCCATCAATAAAGGCAATGCTGGCTCGAGCAGCCGAAGCCCAGGGCTCTTCAAAACAATCTCGAAGGAAGACCAAAAAAGTCTCTACTTCTTCTGCTATTAGCACTCCTCCTATTCCTCCTCCAGCAGTAATACTGTCCAAGGAGCAGCCCGAAATCACAGAAAAGGAAGGTGCTCCTGTTTCTTACCCCACCGCTGATATTCCTTCGGAATCGGGGTCAGGGGGTGCCACCCACGACGAGGTGGAATCTCGGTTTATAGCATCCTGCCTCGAATGAAGCTTAATGAGCATGGCAAAACTTCCTACTGAAATTTTGACGGCCAAGGGGGCGTTTGTCTTGGCTGAGGTAACTTTCTACCCTTCCTCTTGCTGTTCTTCTCTCTTTTCCGCAGGTTCTGACTCTTCTTCTTCTTGCAGGGTTTTAAATTTTCCTTGGCCATGGAGAAGCAACTGCTAACTCTGATGGAAGCTTACATAGGGCTTTAGGCAAGATTGGAGGACACCCAGCAGGAGCTGGCTCAAACCTAGTAGAGTGTGGCCCCTTTAGTCTAGGCTACGACAGCATTTGAAGTGGGTAGGCAGGCTACCATGATGGAGGCCCAGCACTATCTACGTTGCCTAAACACTAAGACAATCTGGTCAGCACGTTGGCGAGAGGAGAGGGAATGCTTGAAAAGGGAAAAGAAGCTGTTGCAAGATGAGAACTATCTTTTAAGAGAGACAGTGAAGAACTTGGAGGCCCATGAGGGTCCTTCCTTTGAGGATGGGTACTTCACGGCCTGCTACGAGGTGGCCATAGCTCTGCCTCATCCATTTCGATCTTCAGGCGACCTTGAACTGGGATCAGGACCTAATTATGGCGAAGGCTGCCAAGCTTACAGGTGAGGACCAAGCTCAGAAGGATCATTCACAAGATGATGCATATCCAGGTCAAAGGTCTAACCTTCCTATTGGAGCTCAAATTGACCCACTTTCTACTCAAGAACAACAAGCATAGGACCCTGAGCCTTCTTCAGAGGTTATTATAATGGAGAAGGAAGAGGATGATCCAAATGGAACCGGGGTTTCAGAAGTTGAGGTAACCCAGGATGGTATGGTAGTTGAGGAAGAGGAAGATGCTCTAGCTGGATCTAAGGCTTTATAGCAGAATACCTCCAAAATGATACCCTTCTTCCTGAACCGGATCAAGCACGCAAACGCAAAAGGATCGCCACTCGGTACTGTTTGGTAGATGGTTTTCTCTACCACAAAGGAAAATCACTTCCACTGTTAAGATGCTTACACCCATATGAAGCACAATAGGCACTAAACGAGGTACATTCAGGAGAATGTGGCAACCATGTATCAGGCGAGACTCTCGCTTACCAAGTACTCTGAATGGGTTATTTCTGGCCTACTCTCCACCAAGATGCAAAACAGTTTGCCCAATCCTGTGAACCATGCCAAAGGACAGCAAACCTCCACCACTTTCCTCCGGAGAGGCTCTCTTCAATCAGTTCACCGTACCCTTTTTCCAACTAGGGACTTGACCTTATTGAACCACTCCCAACTACTCCAGGTTAAGCCAAGCATGACGTGGTAGCAATAGATTACTTGACCTAGTGGGTGGCGACAAATTCCTTACCTGGATAACAAAAGCAAACACCACCAGCTTCAGCAAAGAAAACATTGTCTGCCGTTTCGGTACCCCGATGGCTATAATAACCAATCTGGGTAAACAATTCGATAATGCCAAATTCAAAGAATTTTACAAAGAAAGAAGAATCAACTTTCGTTTTGCATCTATGGCCTATCCTCAAACAAATAGACTGGTAGAGGCCACCAACAAGACCATCAAGAAAATCCTGAAAAAGAAACTCCAACAGAAGAATGGGAAGTGTGTTGAGGAACTCCCCAACATGCTATGGGCCTACCGGACAACAAAAAGAACTGCAACCGGGGAAACAACTTACTCACTAGCTTTTAGGACAGAAGCAGTTCTACCTATTGAACACAAACTGACATCTTTTAAGGTCCACCACTATGAACCTGAGGATAATGAGATAAAGTTAAAAGCTAACCCGTACATTCTTGAGGAAAAGCAAGACAAGGTTGCACGAAGGGTAGCAGCTTACCAGAGCAAGATAGCCCGATACTTTAACCAAAAAGTAAGGGCACAAAATTTCAAAGAAGGAGACCTGGTTCTCAGAAAAGTAACCCAAAACACCTGAAAAAGGTCAGACAAGGTTTTGGCCCCCAACTGGGAAGGACCTTACTTGATTAAAATGGTAGTCCAAGGAGGAGCTTACAAGTTAGAAGACATGGATGGTTGCCCGGTTGATCACACCTGGAATGCCATTTGCCTCAAGAGGTTTTTCCCATAATTGTTAGTAGGAATAAAGAGTTTTTTCCTTTTACGGCTGGCATGACATAAAATGTATACCCCGATCTTTCCTTTGTATGAATTTTAAAGTTCAATAAAAGAAGTCAGTTTCTTCTCCAACCTGATTCTTCGACTTTGGTCTTGAACATTTCGCCACAAATAAATCGCCTAAAGACCAAGAGAGCAATACAATATTCCTGATGCCCTGGACAGGGTCAACCCCTCCAGGAGGATCGCCATAACTAAATCACCTCAAGACCAAGAAAGTCTATACGACATTCTTGAAGCCTAGGTCGGGGAATACCCTCCACCGGGACAAATTTATCAAAGGACTAGAATCCCGTAGCAGGATATCTGGCACCTTGATTCGCCATGTGAAGAACTAGGTCGAGGAATACCTCCACCGGGATATATTTATAAAAGGATCAGAATACCTTAATAGGATATCTGGCACCTTGATTTGCCATGTGAAGAACCAGGTCGGGGAATACCCTCCATTGGGATATATTTATCAATGAACCAGAATCCCATAGTAGGATGTCTGGCACCTTGATTCGCCATGAGAAGAACCACGTCGAGGAATACCCTTCACCGGGATATTTTTATCAAAGGTCCAAAATCCCTTAGTAGGATTTCTGGCACCTTGATTCGCCATGTGAAGAACCAGGTTGGGGAATGCCCTCTACCGGGATATATTTATCAAAGGACTAGAATCTCTTAGTAAGATATCTGACACCTTTATTCGCCATGAGAAAAACTAGGTCAGGGAATACCTTCCACCGGGATATTTTTATCAAAGGACCAGAATCCCTTAACAGGATTTCTGGCACCTTGATTCGTCAGGTGAAGAACCAGGTCGAGGAATACCCTTCACCGGAATATTTTTATCAAAGGACCAGAATCCCTTAGTAGGACATATGGCACCTTGATTCGCCATGTGAAGAACCAGGTCGGGGAAAACCCTCCACCAGGATATTTTTATCAATGGACCATAATCCCTTAGTAGGACATCTGGCACCTTGATTCGCCATGTGAAGAACCAGGTCGGGGAATACCCTCCACTGGGATATATTTATCAAAGGACCAGAATCCCTTAGCAGGATATTTGGCACCATGATTCGCCATGAGAAGAACCAGGTCGGGGAATACCCTCCACCATGATATTTTTATCAAAGAACTAGAATCCCTTAGCAGGATATCTGGCACTTTGATTCGTCAGGTGAAGAACCAGGTCGGGGAATACCTTATATCGGGATATATTTATCAAAGGACAAGAATCCCTTATTAGGATAAATGGCACCTTGATTCGCCATGTGAAGAACCAGGTCGGGGAATACCCTCCACCGGGATATTTTTATCAAAGGACCAGAATCCCTTAGTAGGACATATGGCACCTTGATTCGCCATGTGAAGAACCAGGTTGGGGAAACCTTCCACCGGGATATATTTATCAAAGGACCAAAATCCCTTAGCAGGATATTTGGCACCATGATTCGCCATGAGAAGAACCAGGTCGGGGAATACCCTCCACCATGATATTTTTATCAAAGGATTAGAATCCTTTAGCAGGATATCTGGCACTTTGATTCGCCATGTGAAGAACCAGGTTGGGGAATACCCTCAACCGGGATATATTTATCAAATGACTAGAACTCCTTAGTAGGATATCTGGCACCTTGATTCACCATGTGAAGACCAAGTCGGGGAATTCCCTCCACCGGGATAGATTCAATCAAAGAGATAGGGTCGCTCGGTTGGACAACTGACATCTTGTTTCACCATATACAGACCTAAAGGAGGGAATGCCTTAATGGTCTGCCAAAATGGATTGCTAAGGAATTGGGATCCTAGAGCGGGATACCTGGTTTCCCTTTACAAGAGGCACCACTTGGACTAAATTTGCAATTTACTAATACTAGGTCTTGAGTACCATTGTGTTGAAGTCCTTTACAAAATTCTCACCAAATCTTGCAAGAGGACTACCGACCAAGTTATCTTCAGAGAAAACTGGGGTCTATTTCACTACATGGCCAAATAGAGAAAATGAGTTTGTCAACATCCCAAACAAACCCTGTATCATTATTCAGACACTACCAGGCATATCAGAAACAAGCACATACAATGAGTCACCAGTATTTCAAGTAAGTTTTTATCTGGGTTATTATTGTTAAAGATCCTACCACAACCCAACGACATAGGAAGACAATACACTTGCAAGAAATAAGCATTCAATTAATCAATCAGGATACCCAAACCCTGCAAATAGGCTACAAGGTGTGAATAACCGAAAACAACAACAACAACAACAACAGGAAGACCAAGATAAATTTTGTACTCTTCTTCTTTACAGCCTCCTAGATTCAGACCAGCTGCATTAGATTATCTAATTCTGTTGGAATGGAATCAAAGAAGATCTCGCCTATAAAACTCTTGCCTTTACTTCAGCCTTGAGGTTATCACCTTTCTTCTACAGCATCAAGCCCTTAGTGCATCTTGAAGGCTGGACCAGCTCTGCCCATTCACATGAATTTTGACATGCCCAAACCGGTTCTACAAATACCACTACGAACTATATTACTCTACCTCGGTTATATTAAAGGAACGCGTGAGTGTTTCACCCTTCGCAAGTGCACGAGTCGTTCAACTCGTATGGGGTCCACGAGTACGGGTTATCGTTCCCACAAGACAATAGATTTCGCTTAATAGAACTAGAAAGTCTTAACTCTAGTAACTAGGCTAACAACGATGCCAAGTAATTAACTACGGTGATTAACAATCTTTAAACTAAAATGCCAATTAGTGAGATTAACAACTACAATTACTAGGTTCAAATTCTAGATTAAAGATTGCTAAGGGAAAGAGTCATTCAAATAATAACCTGTTAAATAATCAATAATTCATTAAGCACATACACAATGACCTTAACATGCATCTATTCATGTCAAATTAGAAGGCACTAAATCTTTCACTTTAATCACAACCCTAAGTCATAGGATTGATTAAAGGAGGTTTGTTAAAGGGTGTTAGTAAAGATTTTCAAGCTCAATCAATCTCTATAACATAGATGGCCTAAGTGTCTAATGAATAAATGGTCTTTATTGCAGATAGAATCATCAAGCATAATGTGCATTTAATGAGAAAAAGGTGGTTGCAACCACCATCATTCATAATAGACTAATAAGCACACATACAAGCTTGAGGAGTCAAATACACATACATTGACTATCTAATAAGGTTAATTACAAGAACTAAATCTATCCCCCAACAAGGAGGGTTTTATTTACGCATAGAATCAACGGACAAAAGAAATGCAATTGATGAAAACATCACCGGTTACAATTCTTATGATGAAGATGTGATCCTCTTTGCAATCCAAGCAACTACTTCTTCTATGAAAACTTGGGATTAACTAATCTAAGGTACTAAAATGGGTGTTTGATTGCCTAGAAAGTGCCAAGAAAAATACTTGGTTCTTTCTATCTAAGGGAGAGTTCTCTATTCTATTTCTAGCTAGCTCTAAGTACCACTCTCCATCTTTCAACTAACTACTACTTCTTTAGGTGTAAGTGTGATTTTTTTGACCAAAAGGGAAGGCCTTTTCAAAAGCATAAGAGGGCTCCTTGGTCCTTTCCTCCGACTGCTTTAGCAAGTGGATGAGTAGAAAGGAAGATTCTCATTGGTTGAGGCAAAATTTAATCCAATTGCAGCTCATCAGAGTGCCCCGCGAGTTTCGTCTGCGGCTTTGTTCCACCTACACGAACCCCCGGATGATCTTTCCCTTTCTTTGGGACTCATTCTGTGGCTTATTTCTCTCTCAGTGGTTGGTCTTAACCTGCGGGATTCTTCCGTGGCTTTGTTCGATGGAAATGTTCCAGCAAGACAGAAGGGATGAAGTCCCTGGCTGAGACTTTGCTGGGTCCTACGGCTTTATACAAAGGCTTTATTCTCACGAGATAGAAGGGATTAAATCGCCGGGTTGACAGTTTCCTCCATGGCTTCTCCTTGCTGGTTCATTCCCGCGGGGTCTTTGTGAACAAATCAGTGGGAACAGGGTTTTCCTCAATTTTTCTGCCGTCTTTGCCCTATTTTCGTCATTTTGAAGCCAAGTGCCTTTGAAATGCCTTTATGTCATTTGCGTGTATGAAAATTCACTTGTCAAACAAAATTTATAAACCGAGAAATGCCTCAAAAGGTTTTAAAAACACAAGTATGGTGGCAAGCAAGGGTCGTCCACTGAGATCGGAGGTAGCTATGAATAGATTAAGATTAATATAACTAGTATGCATAAAAGTAAAGGTAAATGATTGGTGTGTGTGAAATGTGAATTAACTAAAGAAAACTAATAAATGCAATAACTAAAAATGGATGCGAATGAAGTGATATGGACTAAGGAGTTGATGGACTCGTAAACGAACAATGAGCAATGCAACAAACTCTCAATTAAGCTTGTTTTATCTAATGTAACCAACCTAAGGTGTATAGTGTTGGTTATTTATCTCAAGCAAGGGGTCAACCTAGGGTGTATAATGAAGACCTTCTACTAGAGATTAATCCCTCCTAAGCAACCAACAATGGCTAGTTGCTCAATTGGGATTCTTACCATGAAAGCTCATATATCTAAACCTATTTCTAACGTAGCCATCCTAGGGTGTATAGTGATGACTTCCAATTCCCTCAAAAGTGGCCGACCTAGGGTGTATAGTGAAGGCCACCCGTTTGAGATTAGATGAGGCTCGAGGTTATTCAACCGGATTCTACTCGAAGGTTAGTTCTCGTAAAACCACTAAAGTAGCCAACCTAGGGTGTATAGTGAAGGCTTCTAATCCTCTCACAAGTGCCGACCTAGGGTGTATAGTGAAGGTCACCCATTTGAGGTTAGATTAAGACCGCAGTTGTGGAGCCAGAATTCTGGAAATCCCTTTCATTCAATAAAGCAATAAAGATTTCAAATCAACATGCTAAGAGGGTGTATCTCAACAAATCAATAATGATATCATTCAAAGCAAAAGAATAAAATATAGAGATAGATATGTATATAAAACATAGAGTTTATTTACAAAGCCCAATATCCATCAAACAAATAACATCAACCTCATAGTGGGGTATTTTAGCTACTCATGTTCTTTACAACAATAAAACTAAGAGAATAGATTGAGAGAAAACCCTTGGTGAGCATCTCCTTCCTTGAAGCCTTGATCCAATCCTTAAAGTTGCTTTTAGGTTGAGTAGAGATGGTTTGGATGATGGGGGAGAGTGTATTCTGAGAGCTAGGTTGTGTAAAAATTACTTTAAATCTGAGTCACCCCTCTTAAAACGTTTTCATCATATTCTATTTATACTACATACTAAAATAGGTTACTTAAGCTTCAAAATAAAAACTGGTGCGTGCGAAGGGCGGGTGGAGTGTAGTTGGATTATCCGCACTTTTCCCGCACTTTATGTGTTTTCTTCCACTTCAGTTCTCAGATCTAGGAAATAGTGCGGGTGGAGTGCGGTTGGATTACTCGCACTTTACCAACACTTTAACGATCGGGTGCAAATCTAACTCTCTGGTTTGGGCAACAGTGCGGGTGGAGTGCAGTTGGATGACCCGCACTTTAATTGTCAGGTGCAATTCCAACTCTCTATTCCAGCTTGGAGTGCGGGAGGAGTGTGGTTGGATGACCCGTACTTGACCCGCACTTTATCTTTTCCTTATGAATCATGTCTCGACTGTGGGTAGGCGTTCGGTTGCGACCCGCATTGACCCGCACTTTAGAGCTGCTGATGATCATTTGTCTTTCATTTTGTCACTTTTTACCCATTTTTCTGTAGAAACTATCGCAACACGCTTCCAAACCCAAAATTGAACCATTTTCAACAATTACGCACGTAACAACTCATTAGAGACACAAAAACGCACGAAAATGGAACAAAGGATGCGGAAATGAGGGCCTAAATATAAGACATATTTTGCAAGATCAGGTCCCGCACCTTCATGCGGCGGCTTTATTCCCGCGAGACAGAAGGGATGAAGTCGCCGGGTTAACAGTTCTTCTCCGTGGCTTCTCCTCACCGGTTCATTCCTGTGGGGTCTTTGGCACAAACCCACAGGAACAGGGTTTTCCTCTGTTTTTCTTCCGTCTTTGCCCTGTTTTCATCATTTTGAACCCAAGTGCCTTTGAAACACCTTTGTTACCTGAAAACACCTATTTATAACATTAAATTAATAAAATGCTCGAAAAACGGTAACAAAAACAAAGTAAAGGGAGTGCTAAATGTGAACATTTGGAGTGCGATCAAACCCTAAACCTGACTTTTGCTCGTCCTCGAGCAACTTACAAATACAAATACAAAAAAAAAAAAAAAAAAAAAAAAAACAATTAAACTAAAAACACATACTAATTTTTACTAAGTATACAACTCACACAAACACATTTTCGAGAGCCAAATTACAAAGATGCTAAGAAAATGTGTTGATTCAAGAATGACAACATGCCAAAACCTCTGGTTAGCTACAACACGACAACAACCCTTAAAAACACGTGACAAACGAATCCCACACTCTAAATACTGAGTTTCAAAAACAAAGCACTCAAAAGCAAGAACTCAATTCGCCTTGACTCTACTCCTTTCCGGATTTCAGTAAGATTTTCTCTCAAAATCCTAGGTTACTCTCAAACATATGCGAGTAATAGTGTATATATAAGAATCAAATGTAATGCATATGCAATCAAAATTAACGCACAAGTGGAATCTATTTCATGAATGAATTGATATGCCTCAAACGTGGAAAAAGCATGCCTTGGCTCGCATTCCCCAGCTACACTTTCTAATAGATCAACTAGGTCTTTCCTTAGTTGTAATGGGGCCAAAAGGGTGATATGGGGTCGTATAGAAGAACAATGGGATGCTATAATTTTTTATCAATCTTAAGATTTCGCTTCCTTAGCTCGTTACAAAGATATCTACAAGTTTCTAGGCTAAGATTCAATTTTCGATTATGCTACTTAGTGCTCGGATTCGAGCACATATTTCAATCAAGTATTGTGGATTAAGTGTTTTCATTTGGCACTTTCACAATAGCCACTAATTTTGCACAACAATCTATTATCACCTGAGTACACGCTATTTACAAAATTTTTGAGCTATTCCGACGCATTCATAAATATGCATAACCCATGATCAAATACTAATCTTCCAAGTGTATGTATATGGATATTTGTGGTGATGAAATGAAGGGTTTGTGTTTGGCCTCAAATTGGCAATTGGAGCACGCATATCAACAAGGACTGTGTTTGGACATTTGGTAGCTGTGAGCACACATGCCTAGAATCATTTTCACAAGTCTATCTAACAAGGGAATACAAGTCTAGCAAGCTGTCCATAATTACTTTATGTTCATGGCATTTTAATTATGCAAATGAGATGTTAATTTATCCGAAGAGTGTTTTCCCTCAAAAGGTGAAAATTTAGGCTCTGTCTCTTACAGGTAGTCTCCACTATTGGTTCAAGCAATTTTGCGCTAAGTTCTATTAGCTAAGCACAAGAGAAAGAGACTATTACAAATTGCGCAATGTCATCTCGGAATGCCATCGTGATAGCTACAATTTAGTAATTAATGCATGCACATATTCCTTAACAACACATATGTTTTTGCATCTCATTTAAACATTGTTGTTTCATAGGCTCAATCGGAAAAAATTTTAATGAAATTTTTATATACAAGCACTATATACAACATTATACACACTATATACACTCATGTGATCGATTGGCAAAGTGTTTAATGTGCCCACATCCCCAAACCTAAACTCGACATTGTCCTCAATTTGCACACACGGAAGACAATAACGAATCTATTGGTTTGGTTGTTTGGCCAACAAACAACTTCCCAAACAATACCAAAAATGAACAATTCATGTTCAATCACATGACATTACATCCATCCCTGCATGTATTTCAAAAATCCTAGTCTACTAGATAGTATCATCCTAGGCACTATTGGTCAAGCACAAAAATTCCACACTTAGGTCTAAGCATTTAACTAACTAACTAACTAACTAACTAATATGTAAGAAAATATACGTCAATAATATAATAATAATAAAAATGAAAGGGAAAGTGCAAGTACTGTAAATACAACCAAACGCAAAAAGTATCAAGTATACAAAAATATGTGGAATAATGTTCCGACTACAAAAAATCCGCGGAGTACCAATCCGCTTATGTACTGCCATCACTGGTGTAACTGGTGCTGCTACTGTTGATGATGCTGTCACTGCTATTGGAAGGATCTGGAGGTGTGAATTGAATACCTCGAATGGAGTAACGGAAACCAGAGGGCTCTGATGAAGGATATGTTCATGTGTAAGGAACTATACTAGTGGGAGACTCGGGTTCCTCCACAATATACTCCATCGAATGTAAACTAGAACTCCCAAATCCGTCCGTAGCAATCTCGCTTATGTTGGTGATGTAAGACTAGTCACTCCTCGCCCCCCTCGACATCTACTCCATACCTGGCTTCTGATCTTCTATCTCCTCCTAATATGTCTGCACCGGGTTCCACTCTGGTCTAAGAAAGATCTGCTCGAGGCCCTGGTTCTCATTATAAAGTAAGTCCATGAAGTTGAAATCCTGGCTATATGGGTCCTGAGCCATAGGACTGAAAAACAAGTCATCAATGTTTGTAAAAAGATAGGGATTTGGTATACTTGACTCTGATGTAGTGGGAAATGCAAGTAACTCCAATGATGTAGGTGATTTCGGTACTACAGGCGGCTCCTCTTGCTTACGCTTTTGACGGCGCTCCTGATCTTGTTCAGTACTCTTCTTACTGGACTCCTCTGCTGGCTGCTCTAGTTGGTAGCCCGCCAGACGCACGACTACCACCTTCAATCCTCTAACCTCCTTTGCCAGCTTCCGAATAGTCTTTGCCAACGAAGCATTGGAATCCATCATGGCCTTATGGGACTGCATCATACTCTTAGCCCACTATGGGCCATGCTCATCTATCTCTGAGTTTGACTACTCAGACTGGCTCTCCATCTCTGCCTAAGACTCTTCACGAGCATCGGCATCTATCCTGCTCTATCCTTAGGGTCTCCCTTCGCTGAGCCCATCTTTGTTCTCGTTGTTGTTGCTTTAACTCTCTTACAGTGAGGAGTTTCTCGATCCCTAGCTTGCCTTCTGCAGCCTTATTATAGGCTCTCTTGCCTACGGTCCCCTGTGGTGTCAAAAGCCCATCAAATGACTTGTCAATCTTGATGCATGCCTCATGGGCGAAGTGAGTGATCAAACACGGAAAAATGAGGCTAAAGGCAAACTTTCATCCGGACTCTGCTATTCTCCTCACTATAGTCATTTCTACATCAAAATCTAATTGGTTCTTCATCTAGTAAAGCATAATGGCAACATCCTTGTTGATGTCCATCTGGTGCATGCTTGGCATGAGGGAGTAGCTGAAGTAAATGCTCCATAAGTGCTTTGCAAATCCCAATTCTCTCTGGTGCACCTGACGATCCTTAGTGTCCCAGGGTAGGTCTTCTATTCCTGTGAGAGCAACCCCAAACCTTTGATCATAGTTTTGGAAGAGTTCTAGAGGCTCGAACTCGTCTTCCCATAGAGAGTAACTCTCCGTCATCAAGTACTGATTGATTTTCGCTATAGTCATAGAGATGGCCTTCTTACAGATAACAACAGGAAGTTCTAGCTCGAACTCATATAGGTCTATGGCTACATAGAACTCTTGGACTATCTTTCGGTTTGTCCTCTTCAAAAATGAGACATATGCTTCCCACCTCCTTCGGCGAATCCCTTGCAAAATGGGTGCGTGGCTCAGCTTATCAAAATTGTTGTCCCTTTCAATGATGATAGACCTCTTGGATGTGCCTTGAAGTCTCATCTTGAAAATCTCGTCTGCAGTCATCTCCGAACGTGTGGGACCCTTATTTTTCTTAGTCCGGGACAGATCTCCCCCTTCAAGTGGGGTAGTCTTCCTTATAGGTGCCATCTATGGTTAGAAAGACAATACATAACAGAAACACTTCACACACATTAGTACTTGGGTTAGCGAACCCCACACTTCAAAATAAAAATATATATAGATACGTACATATATCCTACAACATATGTGTACAAGATGCTTGTGTATAATGGACAAGTCAGTGAAACAAGCGGCTCAAAACACTTCAATATTTTGCCATTAATCCATTCAATATCTTCCACCTTTCATCAATTCTTCTCATAACAATGCACGCTCACGTTCACACAAAGTGGCACGACATAAATCTCAATTCAAGTGTGTGCACTCAATATGTAATCAATATAGCTCAAGTGTGTGCACATAATGTGTGTTGTGCAATGTGTGAATGTGAATTTTTGTTTGAAATGGAATGCATAAGATGTTACCCAAATTGCATCCATCCTTTCATACCATCAACCAATCACATATGTGCACACAAGTTTGCACAAATGATTGCCATTCAATGTGTGTAACCAATGTGTACCAAGTGTGTGCACACAATGTGTGTTGTACAATGTGCACCAAGTGTGTGCACCATTTCTGCACAACATTGTGCATAACACAACATAATGCTCATCAACTTGTACATCACCATTGCATTACTGTGTAACCGAATGTGGCAATAGGAATGTTCAACAAGTTACCATGTTCAACCCATGTACAAACAAACATATAACAATTATCTTCCAATTTTGCACATAATGGTAACCAGACATCACCATTCCATCATCACATGCATGCATACATGAATATGTCAAGGAAAATTATCACTGAAACTCAATAGAATAGTGGCAAGGAATTATCAATGCATTTTCGGCCAACACAAACCATAACACTAAAATTTTCACCAAAATTGAATCATTCCTTGTGTTATTAGGGTTGAATTTTGTCCTAGCATGCTTATATAACACATACAATCTCAATTGATTCAAAAGAATTCAACTAAAATCACAAACTTGCACAAACCCTGACTGTCGCGAATTTGGAGGTGTTCTAGATGAAACTTAACATGGATTCGTGCTTAAAGTGAGTGGAATTGAGTGTACATACCTTTGCTTTCTTGATTCGAGCGAGATTGATCAAGAATTTAGGGGAAATTGGAGAGGTTTTGACGCGGGAAGTGAGAATTTGTTTGAAAAGGGGAAAGTTGTCGTGAAAACGATTGGCCCCTATTTATAGTGGTTGGTCTACCGCGGCTTATGTTCCGCGGAACAATACTGCGGGGATCAAATTTTTCCCAAAAACGTAGCATTTTGCCATCGAAGGGCCGCTGCGAATTCGTCTCCCACGGGTTTATTTCCACAGAGAGAACCCGCGGGATTGCCTCTTTGTCTCAGTGACTTCAGGCCTTCATTCCGCTTGAATATTTCCACGGAATCAACCTCACAGGAATGCCCTTGGAATTACCCATGGTTTTAGTCATTCTGGTTCGCTGGAAATGTCTAGCTGAATATGAATTTGCTGGTTTCTTTAAGTTTTCTCAGCAACTTCCCTACATTCTGGTTCACTAGAATTGTTAAGCGGGAATGAATCCACTGACCCTTCCACCATCTCCGTGAACTCTAGCCATTCAGGCTGGCGAGAAAATTCCCGCGGACAGAACTCGCTCGCATTCCTCATCCTTAGGCTCCATCTTCGCGGGTTCTTTCACTCTGTCTTGCTGGACATTTCCATCTAACAAACCCGCGGACTGGTTAATACCTTCAATTCAGCCCTTTGTGATTCCCATTTCTAATTCCTGTTACCTGCACCACATGACACACCAAGCATAAGAAATACAACACATATATCCTACATATGCTTTAATCTATACTAACAACTTAAGGCATAGTTGGGATTTAAAACTCCCAAACCTTTCTTTTGTCTACCCTACTTCTTAAAGATAATTTTTAATGTTCTTCGGGCAACAAGAGCTAGATAGAGGTGCTCAACATCCTTAATCATACCGTTGAAACAAAACCATTTATTCAAAATCTAAATTATGTACAATGTGAAGCATTGCATCTCAAGATTGAGTGCAAGCACACATGCTTGCTAAGTGTGTTTTTGATGTTCAAAACAAGCACACTTAGACAAACATCACAATAATCACCTTCTCCAAGCCCTACCTAGAATAGGTGGCTCGATAACAACATATCCCTTGTCCTTCTTTTTGACCCAAAGAGGTCCCTTTCCACCAATTCCCTCCAATTTGGATTTTTCAACCCAAATGGACTTGACACTAGTGTTGGGAATTAGGGAGTGAATTTTTATAATTTGCCATATTTTGTTTGGACAATTAGGCCTAATATGGCTTATTCTATGGCAATAATGACAAATAGGAATGAAAGTAGGAGATGTACCTCTCATTGTAGTTTTTGGAGGTGGATTGTTGTTCTTCTTACTTGGCCTTGGCCTTGGCCTTGGCCTTGGCCTTGGCTTCTAAGCAAAGGGGTTGGTCTCCTCTTGCGATACTTGTTTTGTCTTCCTTGGAGGTGGTTGCACCACATCCATGGACTTGACCTGAATGCCTACTTTGGCATAGCAAATTCAACTTGATTCTTCTTCTCTCTTTCTCTCAATATCTCTAGAGTCTTATCCCTCGACTTGATCTCTTCCTATATGATCCTCATTCTATAGGGAGAAATCATCTTCAATCTTGTCCTAAAGGTCATAGTTTTCCTCGTGGGCCTCGTCAAGCTTGGTTGTCTATTCAAAGTTTTTCTCCACCAACTCCCGATTTTCTTTCTTGAGTTGAGCTATGGTGTCATCGTAGCTTGATGAGTCATGCTCTAACAACGGGGTTTTATTAGTCACCTCGCAATGAGCAAGGCTATATTCTCCCCTAGAATGAAGTGAGGTTCATCCTTACTTTCAGCATTTCCAATGTTGAAACAATCCCTACCCTTGATCAGGTTCTTCATGCTCTCAAACACTTTAAATTCCGCTGTTTGACCCAAGACTGTAATGGAGAGCCGTCCTCTATGGACATCTATGATTGCCTTGGCTGTGGACATGAATGGCCGTCCTAGCAGAATTGGCATCTACATAGCCCTAGACGGATCACTCTCCATCTCTAAAATCACAAAGTCAACTGGGATAATCAATTCTCCCACCCTGACTAAAACATCCTCGACCACCCCTGTTGGGTGTCGTATTGAGCGGTCGGCTAAAATTAACTCTATGGTAGTCGGTTTCAATCTCTCTAATCCTAAATCTTTAAACAATGCGTAAGGCATTAGATTGATTGAAGCTCCTAGATCAAGCATCACATTTTCCTTCCGAGTTTCACTGATAGATATGGCGATGATAAAACTTCCCGGATCCTTCAACTTAGGTGGCAATGCCATTTCCATGGATGCACTTGCTTCCTTGGATATCACTATCTTCTCCAAAAATTCCCTCTTCCCAAACTTCAAATTCACTTCCTTAAAGAACTTGGCATAGGCGGGCATCTTTTTAATAGCTTCAAAAAGGGAAAGGCTCACATTCACCTTCGATAGAATGTCATATATCTTATTGAAGGCTTGATTCGGTTTTGAAATCTGAAGTCTTTCTAGAAAAGGAATATGAGGCACGTATGGATTCTGAGACTTATAGATCCTAGAAGTGTCCTTGTAACCTATCTCTGGTCCCTTGCTTGTCCCTACCCCTACTTGGGTATTCTTATCACTTGGCGCTTCTCTGTTTACTGAAATACTAACAGGATTATCAGAA
The DNA here is from genome assembly GCA_035582765.1 of Acer negundo. Classification (NCBI taxonomy): domain Eukaryota; kingdom Viridiplantae; phylum Streptophyta; class Magnoliopsida; order Sapindales; family Sapindaceae; genus Acer; species Acer negundo. The sequence continues at coordinate 25,736,796 of CM069237.1, read as the reverse complement.
ATTTTTGGTAGAGTTGGATTAGAAAATACCTTACCACTCCTGAGAACCGTGGCAACTTTGTCTTGCTCGAATTGACTTGGGAGATTCTTTGGCTCCTTCCTCTAGCTCACCTTAGCTTACTGACCTATTTGCCTTTCCGGCTTCTTGACTACTCTCTCCATAGAGGTCATTCTCAAGTGGCTAGGATCATTGGAGTGGTATTGGTCAATGCCCCTAAACTCATTGTCTCTATGGCCCTGTTGGCGCCAAGGTATGGTTCCCTTCACTCTCTAAGGTTGGGTACTCTGTTAGGGTCTTGATTGGTACTCTAGAGGTAGTGGTTTGTTGATATTGTAAAGTTGAGGTAATAGTGGATTCAGACAATGGTTATTCCCATAAGATAGGTTCAGATGTCTCTGCCAACTCGAATTGTATGTGTTGGAGAAAGGATCGTCTTGCTGTCTTGACTCCCTTGGCGGATATACAACTTGGATTTCCTCCTTTCTAATTGGCATTAGTTCCATCAAGGGTTACATGTCCATTCCATGGTTTTCCTTCACACAATTCTAGGTGGCCATCAATGGTGGCTTTCCTAACCTATTCATGATACACTCAATGTTCCTACTCATTTCACTCATTTGGCTTGTTATCTCCTTGCTCACTCCTCCTTGATTTCCTCTGGTGTTTCTCTATTGGGAATTTTTCTCCAGCATTTCGTATTTATCAAATACGTACTATGCCGTCTTGTCACGCATAGCTCCTCCACATGTGTTATCAACAATCGATTGTGAGAGCCCAGTCAGTCCATCATAGAATGATTGAACCGTTGACACTAAGGCATACTCATGGTGAAGGCACTGTGCTAGAAGCAACTTGAATCTTCCCCAAGATTCATGAAATGCATCTCCTTCATTCTCTTGGAAATTGGCTATCATACTTCATATTTCTTCCGTTTTCCAAGAGGGAAAATACTTAGCAAAAAATTTATGCTCCACACCTCCCTATGTGGTAGGTGATCCTTCCGATAATGCCATAAGCCACTTCTTGGCATCATTTCTCATACAATATGAAAAACACCTTATACGTAAGTGATCCTCCGTCAGATTCCTAAGTGGGAATGTGGTTACCACATTACAATACTCTTTCATGAATTGAAGGCAGTCTTCACCTAGGTTGCCACCAAAATGTGGTAGTGTGTTGTAGCGCAATTTTTTCAACTCATAGTTCCTCTAGGCATCATCCAACGATATAGCCAAAGGGTGTGATCCAACTGTAGGTAATGAGAATTCCTTTATCATCCGTTGATCCTGTATTTGTTCTGACCCACTGGATTTGCTGCTAGAAGAGACCAAATCATTATCAAGATCAGATAGTCCCCTAAGATTGTCCATTCTTGTAAGTAGACTAGCTATACAATCAATGTCTTTTACAAAAGGTAATAGTGGGCTTCCTAAAAAACGTCATCCGTGCATCAAATAGTGACAAGTAACCTGAAATCACACAAATGAGAACTAACAAAAGGTTAAGTGCTCAAAACAGAATTTTAAAGAAAATAACATAAATTAATGCCAACTAATATGAGACTCAGATCCTCCCAATGACAACCCGACCATTCGAGACCTTACTCTCTTACTTCAACTCAAAGAGTCAAGAAAGAGGGGAGGGGAGCCAGAAAGAACAACCCGGCACCGGTCCCTCCACCAGAGCCTAGCCATATTCCTCCAGATCCGGAGATCCAGGAAGTCAATCGGGATATCCGGGAATAGCAGGCTGCTGCCTATATAAAGAGTGTCCGCCTCCGGATGGTAGCCTAGGGGATATCTTTCGAAGCTACAAGGGTCGCAGAAGAATCAGGACTGGGTACCCGGGTACCTGTTTTCGACAGGCTCGGACCTCCACCTCCAATCCTAGACTGCCCTACAGGTATCAAACCCAGACAGGCGAGATCAGCGGTTGACATCCCTCCTATGAGAATTCAACCAACAGTCAAATCAACAGAAAGGCGGAGGACTCTACAACCCGATACAAGTGGTAGTATCGGGCCTAGAAGGAACCCACAGGACAACCGATCTAGAAAAGAATAGCCCAAAAGGTAATTGCAAAGTCCGAGACCTCGGACAATGAAAGAATCGCAGCCCGATCAAAACATGAAGCACCCTGACGCCTTGAAGATCGGATGGCCAAGATGGCCAAGGAACTAGAGGAGCTAAGGAAAGGAAAGCATCGGGGTACCCGGAAGAACCCCCTAGGGGAAATGAACACACCCTTCTCAAGGAGAATCCGGGAAACAAAATTGCCCCACAAGTTAAAGATGTCCGCAGGGAAGTATTCTAATTCAGAAGACCCCGTGAGCCACGTGGAAAGTTTTGTCCTTCATATGGAAGTTCAAAATGCGACCCGGTCAGCAATGTGCAGAATGTTCCCTTCCACTATAACTGGACTGCACTAAGACTTGGTTTATAAAGCTTCATCTACTTAGTGTGGATTCTTTTACAAAACTCACCACAGATTTTTGTGCTCAGTTTCAGGGGATCAAGCCTCGTCCTAATGATCCCATTCTACTCCAGTATGCGATCCAGGAGCGGGGCGAGACTCTAAAGCCCTATGTAGAAAAGTTCCACAAAGAAATAATCCAGATGGAAGTGTTTGCTGA